>VZSV01000030.1:6426175-6454977 GCA_013398735.1 Nothocercus julius
AAAGCAGAAATTATTGCTAGAAATTATTGTTTCTATCCAAATTAACCTGCTTTATATTTTTAGGCAGGTGATGCTTCTCCAGATACTGTAGTCCATTCTTATTGCCTAAAGCTATCAAGAAGGAAGCTATCAAATATTTTTGTCAAAAGTGGAATCATAGGACAGAGTAGAAGGATGGCTTAAAACTAAGCACTGAGAAACAGACTCTGTCTTATTGTCTTGTTATCTGGAAGCATGTGAAATGGATTGGATTAGATGAAAATGGCCATTATAGAAAGGCCACTACTTTTCAATATTTACCACACCGTGGTATCTGGGATACCACAGTTTCTCCCTAAGCTTACAATAGGAAATAACTATGGTAATTGTGTGGTATCAGTTGGCAAACGTGATTTTTCTGAATGGAAGCCATTCTAGCAACAGCAAATAACAAGATCTGCAATAAGGGTGCTGTCCTAAGCATATTGAAAGCTACAGGTAGACATAGGCAGGTTTGGAGCCCACTCTAATAACAACTTTCCCAAGGGAACTGTGTGAGATTCAAATTTTAGTTACTACAACTCCCAAAGAAGTTTATAAGCTATGGCTGCTTTATGAAACATTTTTCTTGTTATATTTTTTCTTTAGTTGAAATGAATGGTCCTAAGGGTTTATTTTTTAGTGGAAGTAACAGGTAAATGAACCTCACTGGCTTTCACTGAGGAGTAGACACCTAACTGACATTTCCTCCCCCAGACCTGAGGACATCTACTAAAAGTTTAGATCCTTATTTCATAACTATGAATGAAAAGTTACTCTTCTCAAGTAATTTCCAGATTTGGGGTGCAAATTTAGGAGGGTGTAGGTGATCAAAAGTCAGGGAGACTGAGGCTTCTAAGTCACTTAATAGCTTTTGAAATTTTTGCCCCTTAGGAGCCTTTTCCCTGCTGGTTTTGGCAGCCCTCAGACAAAATCTACAAATGAGAGTTCCTCCTTTCAGCTGCTGGCTTTCTGATCCATTTTCTGTATAAATAGAGATCATGTGGGCTTTAATAAGGTCAGGGAATGTTTTTTACATGTCTGTGATATTTTTTTTTTTCCCTCAAAACTTAATTTTGCCCATCTGATTTCTATGGAAGTGGGAACAGATGCCAGAAGCTGAGAACTCCAGCAGCTTTGTGCTCATTCGTAGAGCAGAGTACTTGAGGGATTGGGACCCTCAATTGCTATCATATGCAGAGCTACATATTGGCGCTTAGCTGAGATCTGCAAACGCTGCCTGCTTCTTACCATGTCAAAGTTGGGAGATGTATAAGGAAATACAGACACGTCTCTGCTCCATTTTTGTCTCTTCGTATGATGGCTGAGATTACTTCATAAAAGAAAAGTTACTTGGTATGCCTTCTCAAACATAAAGTATCGATGTCCAAACTTAAGTAAGTCCCTAATTCCATGTTTAGGCACCTTCCTAACTGGCTCTTTATCTCAGAAAGTGAGTCTGTTTATAGCAAAGTCTAACTATTGATTTAACTTCCCTATTTGAGACACCAGGACTGGGATATTTCTGCCTTGTGCCAAGACATGAAACAGTCAGAAGCGTTTCCAGCTTTCCCGATGTCTCTTTCAGCGTGCTTAGGGCTGTTCCGAGGATACTCCTTTTATGCAGTTGCTGATCAGACGACGAGTCAACTGCCGTATGCGTGGCACACTTTAGGCTGTGTTTGCAATTTAGAAGAATGCAAGAGTCTTGTCACGATTCTTTCTTGGTTCATTCTCTAACAACTGCACAGTTCATCCGGAAGCGTACGGCATCCAGAAAGGAGCAACGATCTGTGTGAACCAGCACTGATTATTTTAGGCAGCCATTCAGAATTGTAACTACTGCATGAATCTGCTTCATCAAACTGTTTGCGGAGAAAAGTTTATATTATGGAGGGGCAAGAAGTGCAGCTTCCAAACCAGGTTCCCTCTGCCCATCTTACATACAGTAATACATCTGTCTAACCATTTTTGTAAGGAATCCTATTACTTCTAAATTGTATATTTTTATTATTCTTCTATTTGTTTAAATACAGTCTTAAAACAGTGGTTTCTGAGTGATTTAGGAATGTAGGAAGAATTTTGCCTAGAAATCTAGTGATTTTTAGTAGCAATTTTTTAAAAGACTGATAGAACCTGTTGGGAGACTCACATAGTGATTCTGGTGAGGATGCAGAGAGATGCTGCTGGTAGCTTTTACTGTGTTAGGTGATAAACTGCGAAGGGGAATCAGGAAACAAATTAGTTGGACTGTAGCTAGCATACTTGTGAGTACACCTTCGCAGAGAGAATGTAGTGCCTTGGGTTGACGTATATATAAGGGAGGGTGAAAAATGGTGCTACATTTGGGGAAAACAAAGACAATCAGGGCTTTCTTCTTGAGCAGCTGCAGCCAGCTCCACTAATGGAAGTGCAAGAGCAGAAACTGGCAGCGCAAGGTATGTGTTCGTTTTTACAGATGGCAATGCAGACAAGTTGGTAATTGAAAAGGAAGTCGCGTACGTGAGCTGTTTGACGGGGGACAGCCTATTACAGTACTTTCCTGTGTAATTGCCTTGGTGAGTTATTGAAGGCAGAATTTCGTTCCTCCTGAATGGATTTCAGTTATGGCAAAATGACATCAGTATTATTAGGGAAATTCAGGATTCCAAGGTGCTTTTATTATTATTATTATTATTATTATTATTTTATTAGACGTGTTCCTAAAACGTTTTAAAATTTGTTTTACTGTTTTACAGTTGCCTCCATGGAGGTCTATGTCGTACTGCAGGCAGTCCATAGCAAAGTAGAGCAGAAGCAAGTTCATATCATGTTGTGGTAGCTGCTGTTCAAGAAGCAGAAAGAGGTTTAAGATGATCGGTGGCTGTGAGTTGCAGGATCAGGCCTCCAATATATGTTATACCCAGGAAAAGCTGTTTGAAGCAGGTTGCTCTTTAAAATGTCATAGTTTGTGTAGAACAATTTAACTCTTTGCACACCAGACTAACACGAAGTAACTTTCCACCAGAAAATAATTCTTAGCGTTCCTTACCAATGATGCTTATGCCATAAATATTTATTTGTGTGTTTCTTCAATCTTTTTATGTACTTCTGTAGCAACAAAAGGTTATTTACATTTTTAACACATCCAGTGTTTTAAAAATCAATCCGTACTAATCATGACAAGGAACTCTGACCTTCACAAAAATGCCTGTTGTTTTCATATTTGCGCCACTGCCGATCTTGAGGAGGAAATTGTGAAATTACCCTTTATCACTAGTTGAATTAACAAGGAAATACAGTGCAAACTGCATAATTTTCACAGATGAATGCTTAAATGAGTGAAAGATAATAAGTCAAGGAAAAGTCATTGTAACGTGTGTTGTGATTATTTATGTGATCCCATAGTAGCCTGTAACTCTAAATAGACTATTAAAATGCTGGTAAATTCCTGCCTATGGAGTTTAGAGTTGAAGCTGGATGTCTCCAGCACAGGGAAGAAGATAAAGAAGTTGCAGCATGGGGGAGGAAATAAGGGTGAGGAATGGATGGTGGTGAAGTGATTCAATGGCAACTGATTTTGTGGTGTGTTCTTTTTTCTTTTTGCCTACCTATATATTTCTTAATTCAATCACTTACATTGATTGGCCCTCATTTTGTTACAGTAGTTAAACTAATATCTTACTGAAATCTTCTTTCTTAATAAGACACAAAGAGATTGTGGTTTGTAGACTTTTATTTATTTCGAAACAGCGAAGAGCTAGTTCTGCTGTCTTTAAGGTACCTTTACAGAATACAGTGAAATGCTACAAAAGCTGGGGAAAATCTGCTTGCCAGCATTTTTGCTGATGCTAAAAATTATTGTAGGCTACATGCACATCACATGCAGATGAAAATATTTACTCTCGGAGGGGATCAGATGTAGAATTCTGAAATGCTGCCCAAATAGTGATATTTAATTTACAAACTATTGTTGGTGGGATTTTTTCTCCAGAAAAACTCTGATTGCTAACATTAAAAGCTAGCAATACAGAGTATATCATCCAAAGGTGCTGTCACAACAGAGCATTAAAAAATCCTCTAAACTTTTTATATGAATTAGGTGTGTAATTTTAACTTCCTTCTTGGCATTTTTACTTTCTTTCTGCCCTGCCTTTCCTAACCTCTTTCTCATATATTTTTCACATATAGCTCTCATGTAATTTTTTTTCTTTTCTTATAACTTATGCATTGGGGCTGAAAATTTTCTGTGCCTGGTCTGTTCCTGAAAACTTTCCAAGTTATAAAGGGAAGAAGGGAAGAAAAAGCCATTGGTTTTCTTTTTAATTTAAATATGCTTACAGCAAAAAGCATAACTAAAATTTTAAAAGGTAAGACTTTACAGGGAAATAGTTGTGGCTGTTTTCATAGCTGAGAGAGAAAGCAGTTTTGATTAAGTGCATTTTGAAAGGCCTGAGTCAGTCTGAAGCCAAAAGTAATGAGGACTACAAGGGTCTTTTCCCATCCTAAGTAGAAGGAAGTAGCACTTATTCCAGCATCCAAGTGCTGCATTGCTGCCCAGCTTTTAGACTGAACCTCTTTGAGAAAAGGAGAATTAAAGAATCCTTCTTGCAAGGGAGAGCAGTGGATGGTACGGGGAGATACCAGTTTTTCAAGAAGACCAAACTCCTGAATAACAGCAGTCGTTTACTGCACCTTCCCTGAGATGTAACCCTGAGCGTGTTGTCCTGCTTTTCTGGCCCCCCGGTAGTGGAGGGATGGTGCTGGGCATGAGTCCAGCCTCTCCCCGCTGGTCCACCCACAGTCGCCTGGCGAATACCGAGCCAAGGGCATGTGGGTTTTCCCGCGTCTCTCCTCCGACTGCTCGTGTTGCCAGAGAGCTCCCAGAACCCGCGTTTGGCTCAGCCTTCGGTGGGTTGGACGTTTGCTGCCTCTTTGGTAACATCCATGGTGTTTTGGGTCCTGACTGCAGCGAGTGCCACTGCTGGCACAATAGGAAAGCCAGAGATGGTCAAAAAATCCACGCGGGCTTTGTCAGTTTGTTCTTGTGTGATGGGGAAGTGAAAGTAATCAGAAAAAAAGATGAGTTTTGTTGTGTCCAAAACCCAGAGGGTGATGTAAGAAAAATGCTTGGCTGATGTCTGTGGAGCCTGTTCGAGTTTCTAAAAGCATCTTCTGGCAGAAATTTTGAAAACAGGATGTATTTGGCACTAGAATGGTGTCAGGCACCCTTGCTTAGTTGAGCTAGCTAAGAAACCACAGTTCGTTCTTCCTTGAGACGTGTTTTTGGCTATGCTTTTACAGTATATGCATTGCTAAAGGACATTCCTTTGAAATAATTACTGTAAGTTCTGTGCATTTGAAAATATTTTTGTGTAATATACTAACAGTTTTACATGGCTGAAAAGTTCTAAATCATGAAAATTGTAGTGTGCCGTGTTTTTTTTAAAAAAATCTAACGCAGTGTTTTATGAAAAACAAGGTACTGGTCCTGCAAGTATGCCTGAGCAGATTACATCTTGTGGAGTTCTCTAACGTTTTACTGTTTAGCAATAATAAAGAGTAAGTTCCTTGTTTGAAAGAGGTATTTGTCGAATAGTGAAAATAGTTTGAGGAGTTAAAAAAAAAAAAATGAGGCATTCAGGCTTGACAGTGTGTGTACCAAGTTTCAGACTTGTTCAATTTGAAATGGTCAAGATATGAAACCATAAAAAATGTGAGTAAATACTCTGCATATCAAGGGTTGTTACGCAATTACGTGGTTTCAGTACGGGCCTTACTGAGGGAAGAGAGCAGAGAGAGCTGCAGTGCGTGTTCAGTGAATAACTACAAACTTTCAGAGCTTAACTACAAAATCATAACCCATTTCTTGCCTTGCTACTAATAAAATACTTAAATGTGTTCAGGCTCCTCCCCCAGGCAAAGCCACGGAGGCTGGACATCCGTCAGAAAGTATCTGAAAAACACGAAATGCGTCCCCCCACCCTCTGCCCGGTGTTGGCCTGTCTCCAAATTGTAAGCAGCTGAAATGATTTAAACAAAGTTTTCAGTTTTTTTTTAAAAAAAAAGAAAAAAAAAAAAAAAAAAAAAAAAAAGAGAGTTACAGCTTGGTTTTCAAAAACATGTGCCAAATTTCAGCCCAGTGTGCTCTGAGACAACCGGGATATTAAATGCCCAGCCATAGGAATTGGACTGGAAATAGATCCAGGCTCTTCGTGACACCAGTCCCTTCAGGATTTGGGATTGTAATACAGCATTTCTAAGGCTCCAGATGATTAAAGTTTGCCGTGTTAGATACCTCTCTCGGTTACGTAGCTAGACCTTTGGGCCTCTGGCCCCAAGGACGCGCCGGCGCCTGTGGCGAGGGCCTCGCGAGGCCGCGGGCCGTGGTCGCTTCAGGACCAGGATGATTTAGGAGAAGAAAACCCCAGGCAATATAGACCTTTTTTTTTTTTTGTTCCTCCTTGTGGGCTCAATCAAGATTTCCCAGGTATATTTTGACAAGTGGCTGAGTTCTGCGGTTGGTGAGATCTGGGAGTCAAATATTTAGTCTGATGCTGCCATAGGCCTGTTTCATCCCAGAGAATCCATTCCAAATCTGTTTGTCCCCATTTAAGGAAAAAAAAAAACTATTAAAAAAAAGCAATCTAAAACTGTTTAAAAGGCAAAAAGTCCAGCAGAGTACCATCATTTAAGTGCTTGCAAAGGTGACTTAATTCTCATTTTATTAATATATGCAGTCTCTGTTGGAACTTAGATGAAGGGATGATCCTTGTTACTATCAGGTAAGTTAGCTCAGAAGAGCTCAGAAAGATTAAAAAGAAAAAAGATTTGTAGTGTTCAGAACTGTGTGTAAGACAAATGTAGAATTTTTTTAATAATTTTAGGGAATTTAGCTGAATTTTCTGTACTACGTTGGGATTTTTAGCAGAGAAATAGTTTGTACTTACAAGGCAAATTGGCACAGATACAGTGTTTTGATGCATATGGCTACTTTATCTAGGTATTTTGTAGCTCGTTCCTGGCAAAAATCATTATATTATTTCATTGAAAGAATCATTATATTATTTCAAAGAAAGAAAGAATAAACAAATGTTTTCTTCAATGTAAATAAATTCTTTTCAGCTCCGTTTTCTAAATAAACTCTTTCCCATGTGTTAATGCTATACTAGCCCCACATTGTTTGGCAACGATTTCAAGGTTACTACACCTTCTGTCCCCCATCCAGGTGTGCAGACACGCAGAGTATAAACTGGATTCCTCTCTGTCTATTTTAAAAGTCCTCTGTGACTGTGTAGAGGTATTTTCCCAAGCTTAAGGAAGGCAAACAGAAGTGAAAGGGTGGAAAGATTTGCTCAGATTAAGACTCCATTTGCTTAATTCACCACACTAAGAAATGCTAGGCTGACAGACAAGAAGTGGGAATGGAAAGGAACAGTTCGGCAGTCGTAGCTCTATCCTGGCCGTATAAAGTCGTTTCCAGTTGGAAACTTCTCACCCACCAAATGGACCAAACTGGAGTTGGTTTAGTCAAGTTTTCATTGTATTATGAAGGAAACTATTTCAGCCGCCAGGTGAAGTTTTGCAAGGACATGCAACCGCAAAAAGAGTTAGGAGCCTCAGTGTACTTGTAGGTGAAGTGCCCAGCCAGGATGAGCTGCCCCTTAGATGTGTGCGGAAGGACGTGAACTACCACTTAGTTCTTCCCCTAGTCAAATTCAGAAGAATGTAGCATATTACTGCTTCTGATTTAGGAGACAAAGTAGGGGATGATGTAAGGGGGTGAGAGGGAGATTGTCTTGATGACAATCTGGATTTTATTGTATCACCTTAAAGTAGCACAACCTGCTGTACTAATGAAATTGTGTTCTTGGTTTAAAAGGGCAATTGTTAGCCTGACTTTGTGCTCACTAAAAACATTTCCCCAATCTTGTTAAATTATTGCACTCATTTCAGATTTTTATGGCCATGCAGCTTACCAGCCCTCGTTTCTGTACGTTTCATTCATTTTCCTTGTATTGATGATTAATGGAGGATGTCGAACGTTAGAGTGAGCAGGCATCAGCAAATGCAAGATCATAATTAGTTTAGCTGACGAGGGCCTCTGATAGCACTTGCATCTGGATGGAAAAATTACCCTATAGGGAACTGGCTGCTCACCAGGTCTTTTTAGTGATACATTGTGAAACACCCGATGAATCAAATGCCCTTTCAATGCCAAGAAAGTGTTCCAGTCTTGAAGCCAAAATTATGTCTGCAGAAAGCTTTCCATTTGAAATGTATCAGAGTACAATTATAACCATTGTATTTTTTTGGCATGAGCACCACTCTTCTACAGTATGGACTAAAGTTAAATAAATGACTTAAATTTTATGAAACCCTGAAATTTTGACTTACAGTGTTAGTAATTTTTAATTTATAATAAAATTAGTTTTCACCCAGGCTGTTTTTCCTTTACTCACCCATTCTTATCTTAGAGACTGAAGATTTGTGGGGTTTTTTCTTCCCTTTGCAGAGAGACAGCACAGTTGAAATTGAGATTTTCTTTTCAGCAAAAGAATTCCATTTCCTGCTTATTAGTATTTGTGCCCACAAACACAGCCTGACTTTTGTTTAAATGAGAAGTTTAATGAAATCATTACTCTGTAGAAAGAATTTAACGAGCACTACTCATAAACGTGTCTATTTTAAATATTCTTGGATCATTATTAAAGCTGATGAACGCATAGCTCAGTCTGGTTAAAAATCAGTTTATATTTAGGGGAGCTTTACTGTGTCTTTCTTTGCCTGGCAGAAATAAAATAAATAAATAAATCCATTCATGAGACCATGTTTTCTGGGGTTTCGGATGAAGTTCAAAAGAGGACTCATTAAGAATACTGTACTTTTATTTGTTTGGCAGAGTTTACTCCTCATTCTTAGGGGCTGTGGGAAATATATGGTAGTTTATGCTGATCACAGAAGTAAGTGGGAAAGGCTGGGACTGAATATCATGCATGCAATTAATGAAGTATAATCTCTGTTAAAGGAATTAGTGTGACGCAGATACAAACTGCAATTAATTAAAGTGGGGGTGCTGGAGAATTCCTGTTAGCGATCGCACTTGCAAACCAAGCAGACCAAAGAGAAATAGTCTGCCGGCGGACAGAGGGAGCACAACGGGAGAAGTTTACCGAATGTGCCCTGCCGGCTCACAGCGTGTTTGTCAGGATCCGCTGTTTAGAAACCATCGTGAAACGCACAAAACCTGAAGTTCAAAAAGTTAAAGCTGTTATGCTGAGCGGGCTTTGGTGTTTCACACACCTCATCCATCACTGCAGGGTTAATTATAATGAAAATCAGCGGTGCCTATTAAGCACAATTGAACCTGACCTCATTATGGGCAGTGTGGTTTTAGACTGTCATTGTTGCCAGTGCGGAGACAAAACTCCTGTGTTGATTTGTCCTAACTCTGCGGATCATGTGACTCACCTCTGACCTGTTTTTTTCTTTTTTTCCCCTGTTTTTTTTTTTTTTTTTTTTTTTTTTCCTTCTTCTTCCCTATTTCAGAGACGTAGAGGCTCGGGTGTTTTCTGTGCCAATTGCCTGACCACAAAGACCTCTCTCTGGCGAAAGAATGCAAATGGTGGATATGTATGCAATGCGTGTGGCCTCTACCAGAAGCTTCACTCGGTAGGAAGAACTTACTAGTTTGCTCAGAAAAAAATCAAAAGAAAAAAGAAAAAAAGAAAAGGGGGTTATGCTGCAGAGCTGGGCAGCTGTGGTCTCGTCTGGTTGTGTGATTACTACCACTCCCTGGCCTGCAGTTAATTTCCTAACCGAGTTTTTCTCTATGGTCACTTTGGGATCAGATGTGATTCATTACAGAACGAGCTGGGATGCTGTGGGTAGACGTGTTTGAGATCACCAGTGATGCATTTAATTATTTTGATACAAAATAAGGGGAAAATGATTTCTTTTCTGGGAATTCCATTTAAAGGCATACAATTTGCTGTGATGAATGCGCTCTATATTCAAGAGTTCTGGTGTTCATAATTAAATAAAAAGAAAAATTCTTAAAGTTGAACATCACAGCTGTATCAAAAATATACCCCTGTGCTGTTTTTCTTTTGTTTTCACTCCTCTCACCATCTCTTCTCTTTTCAATAAATTTCTTAGAGATACGGCCTTTTTTTTCCCTATAGTCATTGTAGTCTGCTGCAGGACTCTGAAATAACTCTACTTCCAAGGAAGCTACTAAGCTGACAACACACATGACTGTGAGAGAAAGTTTCAACATCCCTCTAGATCAAGCATACATAATAATCATGGATTATCTATATTGCTTTTGTTCTTATCGATTCTTGGCTTGATCCTGAAAGATGTTGAGTGACCTGATTTGGGTCCAGAAAAGCCATGCTTAAGTGTTTTCTTGGATCAGGGCCAAAATGCTCAAAATCTTTGAGGATAAGCACCAAAAGTCAAATTTGATCCCCGCCACCTTTAACAGAAGCACATGAAAGTGCTGTGTGAGCAGGATTTCACTGTTTAGTTAATTCATTATTACAGCATCTCTTTGAAATAGAAATGTTTTGGTGTTTGTTTTGCAGAAAAAGAAACTGAGGCAGATTTTTTTTTTCTACGAATTGAGCTTTAGAGCTAAAATCAGAAATCTAAGTTATAACTCAATGCACATATTTTTCAAATAATCCCATTTCATAAAAAAACCCACAAACATTTAAGAAGCTGTTTAGCAAATGCAAAGTCGTACTCCAAGTTCCTATTCCCATATCTCTTTAAATAAGAGTCTTAGTTTTTGTGAATTTTGCTATGGTCTTGTGGACGGGCCATGTATCACTCCTGTTTATGCAAGTCCATGTCCAAGCAATAAAACCATCACCAATATGAAATGTCAGCTCTGCTGTCATTTTAAGATCAATAACTGTTTTTTAGCTGCAGAACAACCCAACCAGTCAGGTAATGTCCAAGTGGGAGATGGACGAAATAATGCATCATTTCTAACCAGTCTCAGCCTGGGTCTTGACAAAAGTAGCATTTTCCTGGAGAGCTCTCCAACTTTTAGATATAATATCTGGTTTATCTGGAGAATTGATTATTCCTTTTTAATATATTTTCTAAACCATCTAGTGACACTTTACATGATTAGTAATGTAACTTACTTCATAGATTAAAATTACAAGAATCAATTTTTGAATTCAAAACATAATCATGATAATCCTCATGAATTATTAGAAACAAGCTAGTATTGTTTTAGCAATTATAATTAACAGTATATTGTCAACTTCCTATTTATATGTATGGAAAACAAGAAGATGACACTTTTAGCCCCACTGTTCAAGAATGGCAGTATTGCTGTCATTCAGTGGACATTGACATTTGTATTTTTAAATGAACTTTGACCAAGGCCTATGAGTTTAATTAATCTTCCACTCTGCTGTGGCTTGACCGAAACTCCATTGCAAATTGGAGTCTGAAATAATTAAAGAAATCTCCCACTTGGGACACTGTCCAATGCAAAGTGATGCTTTTTTGGATGACTCCAGAAAGATCTAAGTTTCTTATAACTGTCTGTCTGTATATCTATCTGTATCTTCACACAATATTGCAGCAGTTATTCATCATGTATATTTTTCAATTAAGGAGCACAGGATGATGCATTTTTTGAGTAAAGGACCTGAAATTATAAAAATTTAGGTGACAGAACTGTTCCCTTTTGAAAGCAACCCCATTAAATTAAATTATGATACAAAGCTGAGTGAATTGTTTCACAAATAGCTTTTCACTATCTAGAACTATGGTCCAATTCACAAGTCAGATACTACAGTATCACTCAGATACTACTGGGTGATAATGACAAATGTTAGCATGACAATAATTCTCACTAATTCACATTTCCATTTCTATCCCTTTGAACAGTTTTTCAACATGTTTTCAAAAAATTTCAGTCTACCT
This sequence comes from Nothocercus julius, assembly GCA_013398735.1. Classification (NCBI taxonomy): domain Eukaryota; kingdom Metazoa; phylum Chordata; class Aves; order Tinamiformes; family Tinamidae; genus Nothocercus; species Nothocercus julius. The sequence continues at coordinate 6,438,125 of VZSV01000030.1, forward strand.
GTTGGTCATTTAAGTGAAACATACCTGTATTTTCACATTTCTCTCTACTAATGCAAATAAGTGTGTTAAAATGAAAATATTCAAATGACCAATTTTTAAAAGAGCTTTAGTGAAAGAAGATGCCTCCAGATCGCTGCAAACATGGATAAATTGTTAACATTTGCTGACAGATACAGATATACCCTAGTTTCCTAAGACTAATGCGTTTGACCGTTCATATTGTGGTTTTGTTTCTCATTTTTGAATGGTTCTATCTGGGTCTTGGATAACTAGTTTTTGTTCCATTTGATTCCTTTGCCGCTTCGTCAAACTGCCCAAGCAAGGAGCTCCATCAGATTATTCTCATTTAGACCTGCATGTTCTGATCACACAGGTCACACCAATTTCCCATTTTAGATAGGAAGGCTAATCACAGCAATTTACTCAACGATTCAGTGGATTTTGTGATATTTTTTAAAACTGCTACTGATATATTTGGGAGAAGGGGCCTGCCAATTTGTATAGAGATTGCAAAAATAATCCATCTTTGTGATAATACTCAGTATGCAGTTTGTTATATAATTAACGGTCTGACATATATAGGCCCTTTTAAAAATAAAGTTCTAACAGTGTTTCCACTGTTTTCCAAATTGAATGCCCCACAGAAGATCAAGAAAAGAGGTCAGACTTCTCTGGATACTTTAATGGCAAACAAATACAGAATATTCCTACCTATCTGTTCTTTGTTCCTGTAAATAACAAAAATGGCAATTACTCCAGACAGCTACAGACTGCTCACAGGAGTACAGTCACTTGCATGCTGAACTGTTTTTAAGTTGTACCTATTTCTTCTGTTTTAGATTTTTAATGGAAAGTAAAACCTTAACAAGTAGCTGGCTAAAATGTAGTTAACCATTAAGAATTAGCCCACCTCAGGGAAATAAATAAGTGAAAGAGGAGAAGAAGATGGCAAGTCCAGAGAGAAACTAGATCTCTACAAATAATAGAGTGAGCTGTCTTCCAGCTCTGGATATTTTTATAGTAATTCAGAGTTATGAATATATATAAATTATGTTACATTTAAGGTACAAATTGTTTTGGGTATTGACTTCAGGCCAGAATTTAATCTGTACTTTAGAACAATGTTAAAAAGAAAATTTCCAAATAAACATATAAGTGGAATACTGTGTGGGGCACTCCTCTGGCCTCCAACCAAAACAGGATTATGTGTGCATTTGGATGAGACAAATGGCTACTGCCAGCACACCAAACTGAATGACTTTTAGGTAGTTTTTGTTGTTTTAACATCTGCCCAATAGAGCAACACATACCAATGTTACAGCACCATCTTTCATTCACATACCATTGCCTTCCTGTTGAGGGGCCTTTCAAAGAGACCTGGCGGCTGTCCTTCCTCATACATTTTTTTTCCTCTCACACAAATGTATTTTCAGTTCTCATCTAAATAGGCCACCTATTCTGATCTAGTAGCAATTGGATACATAGGTCCTCACTTTTTTCTTGCCTCTCTGCCTCCTGCTCATTCTCTTTACAGCCCTATTTTTTTGTCCTGTGGGGTCCACCTTCTCTCCCTCCTGGCTTCTAGCAAAATATCAGTAACATTTAGAAAGCAATATGACAAATATCGAAGAGGGAGAGTGAAGCCCCATGCAGACATTTTGGTGCCTAGGAATACCTTACCTGGGTTTTCTTCTCCACCATTAATGGTCCCCTCCGGGCACCATTATCTCCTGCCCACCACCACAGTGGACCTGCAGCCCTTTTGCAGGGTGACAGTGGTGCTTGTCTGCAAGCCATGTGTTTGCTTCCATTTCTAACCATGCCAAAGGGGGGTGGGTATGAAGGTAAGTGTTACTTTTGCTCCATTCTTGTGAGAATTTAATTTCTACCAACCCCAGGCTGATGCTGGCTTCAGTGTCACACTACAGAGAATTTGGATACAGGAGAGGGATGTGCAACTCCCCCTTCATCCACACTCTCACCACCCTCTTTCAGCACCTCCCTATTTCCTCCCTCCCACCCCTAGAGTATGAAATGGTTTGGCGGCTTGGTACTTTATACTTTTTTAAGTAAACAGGTATAGTATGTCTGAGATGCTTGACTTAATGGGATAAAACAGGCTCCTTTTAACCTGAGAAGGCAATTGCCAGCATTTTGGTTCACCTTTAAAATGGTGGACCATTTAAACATTGAAAATTATGTTAAAAATGGTCTTCCCAAGCTCTTTATATAAGAAAAGAAAGGGGTGGTTGAAGGAAAGGAATGAATTGCATGAACATTGTCTCTCAGATGTGTTTAACGTCTCTTTCCTTTTTTCCCTTTGTTTCCTATATGCATGTTCCATGCAGACTCCCAGGCCTTTAAACATCATTAAGCAGAACAATGGTGAGCAGATCATTAGGAGACGAACAAGAAAGCGCCTTAACCCGGAGGCACTTCAGGCTGAGCAGCTAAACAAACAGCAGAGGGGTAGCAGTGAGGAGCAAGTCAATGGAAGCCCCTTAGAGAGGAGATCAGAGGATCACTTAACTGAAGGTCATCAGAGAGAAATTCCGCTTCCCAGCCTCAGTAAATATGAGGCCCAGGGTTCATTGACTAAAAGCCATTCTGCTCAGCAGCCAATCTTGGTCAGCCAAACTCTGGATATTCACAAAAGGATGCAACCTTTGCACATTCAGATAAAAAGTCCTCAGGAAAGTACTGGAGACCCAGGAAACAGTTCATCGATATCAGAAGGGAAAGGAAGCTCCGAGAGAGGCAGCCCAATAGAAAAGTACATGAGACCTGCAAAACACCCCAACTATTCACCACCTGGAAGCCCTATTGAGAAATACCAGTACCCACTTTTTGGACTTCCATTTGTACACAATGACTTTCAGAGTGAAGCTGACTGGCTGAGATTCTGGAGTAAATATAAGCTGTCTGTTCCTGGGAATCCACACTACTTGAGTCATGTGCCTGGCCTACCAAATCCTTGCCAAAACTATGTGCCTTATCCCACCTTTAATCTGCCTCCTCATTTTTCAGCTGTCGGATCAGACAATGACATTCCTCTAGATTTGGCGATAAAGCATTCCAGACCTGGGCCAACTGCAAACGGTGCCTCCAAGGAAAAGAGTAAGGCACCACCAAATGTAAAAAATGAAGGTCCCTTGAATGTAGTAAAAACAGAGAAAGTTGATAGAAGTACTCAAGATGAACTTTCTACCAAGTGTGTGCACTGTGGCATTGTCTTTCTGGATGAAGTGATGTATGCTTTGCATATGAGTTGCCATGGTGACAGTGGACCTTTCCAGTGCAGCATATGCCAGCATCTTTGCACGGACAAGTATGACTTCACAACTCACATCCAGAGGGGCCTACACAGGAACAATGCACAAGCTGAAAAGAATGGAAAACCTAAAGAGTAAACCTTAGCACTTAGCACAATTAAACAGAAATAGGTTTCCTTGATGGGAATTCAATAGCTTGTAATGTCTTGTGAAGACCTATAAAGCACTTCATATAGAGAGCATGCCTTATAAAATCCCTCGTTTTTTTCTTTTCTTCGTCCCTTCATTTTTTTTCTCATCCTTTTTCTTTTTTTTTTTTTTTTTCTTTTTTTTTTAATGAGTGGGTTACCAAGAAAGAAAAGAGCATTTGGATGGTGGCCAGAAGGGGGAAAAAATAATTTTTATGGAATATGGCCCACCAAAGCTAGCCAGAATGCAGTGAATCATGGCGAATAACTTTGATAAAACTTTACCTGATAATTAATACCTTTGCTATTGTGTAAGAGACATAACTGGCAAGAATGCAAAGATGTGTATATGTATATACTGCTGCAGGGGTATAGTGAACATATGCACATTGTATATAAGAACTAGACTTGTTAAATATACAGATGTTAAAAGGTCATTTTCTTTTCTTTAATTTGGGCTGATTTCTACCCTACAACATGCCTTAGTATCACTTTGTTCTCAAAGCTTTGGCAGCAATTTCACCTAGGTGTTTCTCAGACTCAGCTGATTTTTAGCTACCATTTTATCACTACATTCTTTCTGGCACACTTTAGTCTAAGAAAACCGTTTTGTTCAAATGAACTGTCTCTAATACAGAAGCCACACTCCGGGTTTAATTTGCATAGAACAAGGTAACCTGCTGTATTTTATTTTAATATATTTTAATATATTACATTTCTAAACCTGAAAGTCTAAGGTTACTCCTCCACAGGCTTAACATTGCTATACATACCAGTCAGTCCCTTCAGTAGACTTATACCAGCTTTTGCTAAGTAGCATTAAATGTCTTCATAGTACTTTTTAATACTTAAAGCTTTGTAAAAACTATCCATGAAGGGAAAGCTCCTCAGCATAACTGCTCAGGGAAATAGGGCTAAATAACTAAATATTAAATAATTGGTTTAAGGTGCTGTTAGACGAGCCTCCATGCTTGCTACAAGGGTGTACAAGAACTGACTTTAATCATTTTCATTATAGTGTCCCAACCAGTAGTTTATTATTTTGCCACGGGGATGTAGAAGATATTACAAGCTACTGGATGCACTGTCAGATTAACTTATTTCATTAAAGAAGTTGGGAGAACAAATAGAAAAAAAACCTTATTTTTCTAGTAAATATTAATGTATTACATTTCAAATAATGGTGCCTGACATATTGAATAATTATTTTCTACAGTGTACGTATGCAACAAAGATATTCCATCATGCATTAGAGTCAGTTCTGGCTCTGCCTCGCTGTTTACATTTGCAAATGTAGCAAACAAGGTAATGAAGCAACTATTTCTATTGCAGTAGGTATCTTTTTTTCTGTGTGTGTGCATTAAAGTTGTAAACGATAACATGAAATGAATGAAATTTGTTGATATTAATGGTATGGAAAAACAAGAAGGAAATGAAAATATTTTTATGCCTACTTAGGAAAAAAAGGGTAGCACTATTCATTCCAAGTACTTTTGTATTCTTAAGCTCTTAACTCACATTGTTATGCTTAAAATGATAAACATATATCCTCTTTTTATTGCTTTGTGTTTCAGAAGAAACATTTCAGAAATTATTTTGATAAGTGCTGTTTGACGATGCAGCACTGATGTTTTATTGCATTCTGTAGTAGCATTGCACTCCATTTTTACAATATTACGCAGTTGCTTTTTTGTTTTGTTTGGGTTTGTTTCTTTTTCGCAGTGCAGGGTCTTAGTTCCTTATGGTTGGATGGCAGGTGTAGCTCAACTGGTTCATGAATGTTGCAGCGAATGAAGTTTAAAATGTCTTTCTGATATTATGTTGTCCTTTTTTTCTCCACTCGTGCATTTTATTTTTTAAAATGTTCTATAAAAATATCTCCGGACTAAGTCCTCACTTGAGATTATATGTAAAGGGTCCTATTCTGATCTCACTTACATGCCACCTTTCTCAGATTTTCATGTAATTGAAACTAAAGTATCATAAAAAAAAATTCTTGTATTTAACTTACCTGAGTCTGACCACTCTCCCTTCTAGAATTTGGTGCACTTACAAGATACTTAACCAGATAGACTGGGAGGTGGAAGATAAAAGGAGAGATGATAGGAAATGTCTTATAGGGGTTGGCAAAAGTAAAAACAAGGAGGAAAAGGCCTAAACATTCAGCACTTTGACAGTCTTTTGAGAAATAATGTGCCTAAAGCAGCCTGCAACCAACATCGCCATGCATGAGAAGCACTTACACAGCTGATCACCAAGGGTCTCGCTGACCTTGGCAGTATTTTAGGTGTTCCGTTTTTGCACAGATGAAACGTTATTGCACGGTTTCTCTGGTTTGTTAGGCACAACCAGTCTCTAGTTCAGCATTAGGCTTGCAGTCCTTCCTGCTCCACCCATTGCTTCTATACTGGTGAGCAACGTATGGAGAATCCCACTCAATCTGCTCATGGTTGAGTCCTGTAACCCTTTAATAGTGTTCTAGGTTAGCAATGGATATTGGGCCACATTCTTCTTCTTCTATTTTTAGATGAATCTCCTGCTTGATACCAGTGCCAGACAATGTCTGGTTATGTTTTTACTATTGTTCTCCAATAATAAGTTCTGACTTGTTTTTTGTTGATTTATTTTTGTTGGGTATTTTTTTGTTTGTTTTTTTTTGTTTGTTTGTTTGTTTGTTTTTTCTGTGGGGACTGAAATAGATTGCCCTCATTTTGTTACGTCAGGGTCCAGTGTGTGTCCTTTTCAGCTTTTCCAAGGAATATGTTATGCTCACTTAGCAGTGATTTTATTGGCTTCAGAGGTAGCTGCCTTCTGGTTTTCAGTAGTTTTGACTTACTTCTTCCAAGACCTACCAGCTCCTGTGGCTTCTTCATTTGTGGAAGCTGCATCTTCATGGCAAAATAGTTTGTAGGGGACATGCATGTTATAAGACTTGAGCACCACCCTGTACTTCATAACACTTCTTGCTAAACTCAGAAGCAGAGGCCAATAAGGGGAAATACACATATCAGGGTTTGGGGATGAGGAGAAATGAAAACTGAAGAGTGTGAATAGCAAGACAGAGTTCAGAAATAATAGTGCACCTACATGGTACAATTAAAATTCAGAATTCAAAAATAAAAAGCTAATTGTTCTTGCCATGACATATTGAGATGTTCTTAAGTTTCTGCTCAGTAAGATATGGGACTTTACCCCAACCTGTTCTCTTTGATCACACCTTTTTTTCTGGAAGGGTGAGAGAGAGAAGGGACATTGATTTATTCTTCTCAAAAGAGGGGTGACTCCATTCCTCTTCCTAACCCCTTCAGAATGAATATTAATCAAAATAAAAATAACTCCTGAAATTGAAAAGAAAAATTCTTATCTAATAGTTGTCAGGTGAAAATCAGTGTTAAAATGCACCATTAGTTACTGTACCCACTGCATTTTCATCAACCTGCATCACTAAAATTAAACTTTCAAAAGAAAGTCATTCTCTGTCCTCAGTTTCCAAACATCTTCATGGTGTTGTAGTTCTCTTTGTAATGAATGGTAGTTGGAGGGCTGAAAATGTATCTCAGATTGGATCCCCACAAGGTACAGACTGAAGACACAGGCTTTGCTGCATCAGTCATTAATCAGTTGTGGAATAGTAACGAAGTGCCCAAGGACTAACATGGTGTAGCTGGAACTGGGATGCAGCATCTTCTGCTGACCGAGCTCTCTGTCAGCTCTCACTTCCTAACTGCTGCGCCCTGGATTAATGCAGTGGAAGGTGAAGATTTCCAAAGCACAGTTAGCATTTGGGTGCTGAACTCCAGCTGCTTTCCAAAAGATGTTTTGCACCTAGTTGCCACTTGTTCTGATGAAACTCTCGTCTTAGACTTTCATAGACCGAGCAGAATGCAGGAGGGATGCTGGATATATTGTGTCTTGGTGGAAACATGTCTTTTCTTAAGGGGGAGGGTGTCTAAAAATGATGTTGCACAACATGCCCATTTTAAGAGAGGAAATACAAAGGTATCTCCAAAAGGTGGGCACATTGTGGGCAAGACAGTTTGCGTTTGGAAGCAGGACAAATGCGACTCATGCTGACACGAACACGGTGCTAAAACACAGTGGTTGTGCAGAGGGGAGACCTGACGTGGCAACAGCTCCGTTCAGGGGCTGTCAAGCCTGTCTTTGGACAGGAAAAGGTTGCTCTCTAGTCATAACTACCTTGTATTTTGTGCAGAGGATACTGTCTGCCATCTGCTTCTTGCCCAGCGCGTATAAATAAATTCCCATTCTTGCTCCTGTATTGATTTTTCTTGGCTGGCTCAACATGCTAATTCCTACTACTGGTCAGGAAAAGCCAAAGAGATTAGGAGTTCACTTCTGTTCAGCCAGAGGGGCAGATACATTTCCCTCTGCTTCTGTGGAGACGGTTATGCTTGGCAAAGGACAGCGAGCAATTTGTCGACCTATCCAAACTGTGATAGAGAAGTGAGAAATCCTTTAGAAACTTTTCCATGAAGTTCAGCTGGGCCAAGGAGAAAGACTTGCATAATTTCCTCACCTCATTGTAGGATCCCTCCCTACGCTCCCGCTTACAGTATCACTTGTTCAGCTGACTGAAAAGTTGGCAGTTGGTGAGATGCTACCTGTGTAATAGTGACACAGATCCTGCTTTACTGAGAGGACGAGAAGATGATGTCATGCCCCCAGCCAAGTAAATACCAGGTTTCCTTGCGTACGCTTTGTAAAGCAACTTGCTTAGAGTAAGCATTGTAGCAGCAACCATAGTTCCATGTTGTGTCCTATAATTTTGGTCTCTGAGCTCTATGCAGAAGGAGAACAGGAGAAAAAGAAACATCTCAGAATGCCATTGTAAATTTAACTTATTAATAATTCACCAGCAGGAAAAAAAAAAAAAAAAAGTACTTTATAAAAATTGACTTCGTGTTGCTAAAAAACATCTTTAGACTTGTAGCCCTGATTTGACTCTAGAATGTTGGCTCGTATTGTTTTGTCCTTACAACACATGGATGTGTTTTTTGTTCTGTTTTGTTTCAGGTTTTTTTTGTTTTGTTTTGTTTTGTTTTTTGGTTTTCATAGTGCATGTTCATTTCTACTCACAAACATGTTCTTGGTGTATTTCTTATGCAAACAATCTTCAGGCAGCAAAGATGTCTGTTACATCTAAACTTGAATAATAAAGTTTTACCACCAGTTATAAATCAGATTCATGTCATTGTTTCTGGGGAGAATGGACTGTCATAATGTCACTGCAACACAATGGGGCTCGGGTGAAAGCAGCCCTGGTCCGAGCTCTATGGGAGAGCGACTTGGCCTGACGGCATCTCGGAGGGGCAGCTGACAGCTCCCGAAAGGCAGGGTTGCCCAAGCAATAAATGCATGAAAAGCTGAGGAGCACCTTCACATGTACATGAGCCTGGCGCACGCAGTCCTGTCGCGTTAAGGACTCTTGATGTGAGCCAAGGCTTGCTCCAGTCAAGGAAAAGGTTGCGAGCGAAGGCCAGTTTCAGTGGGCTTTGCACTCTTTAAATACATCAGTGGCCTGACATTAGTTTTAATGGTTAACTGGCTCTAGTTCTACTGCTCTAAAAAAGAGCAAATGTTGGAGTAATTTTGAGAAACAGCTCTGAGAAAGGCTGATAATGAAATGTGAGCAGTACCCTGGATGAACAGGGCTATCTTTCTGACAAAGTCCACCATGGTCTCTAAACCATATCCTGACCTCGGGGTGGTGGATTCACATCACGGCCACAAATCCAGGAATTCCTGCTTGCTACCGTCACTCAGGTCACTGATTCAGCAGTGACTCAAGAACTGGGGGTGCTGGGTGCTACCTACAAAGGTGCTGCCACCACTTCCTCCTCCAGCCTTCAAGGTTTCCTTGGACATCTTCTGTCACAGCCCTGAGCAGAGCAAGGCCTCAGGCTGGTGGTGGAGCTCGGATGAGCTCGCAGCCTGTCGTGGGATGGCTCCCGGCCATCATTTCCATTATGCTGCAATTTCCTTTCTCCATAGGTTTTGTCTCATCCTCATGGCTGAGACACTGTTCTCTCTCATACAAATAATGCTGTAAAGTCAAATGGTGAAAGCTGTTTATGCTCTTAGAACACAAACCTACTAGAGCTCGATTTTGGGAGTGCTGTGCCAGAAATAATCCCCCCTCCCTAATTTCATTCTGCCAGTGAATTCAGATGTGGTTTAAGTATCTTTTTAATTCCCTGTCATTAATAAAAACAATTACTAAAACTAAAAAAAAAAAAAAAAAAGGCAACCGAAAAGCTTTCAAAGGGGGTGATAGTGGGAATAAACCTTTTTTTTCATTACGCATTAAAAAGACAATACTATAAACAAAAGCTGGTGAAAAGAAGTTGTATAAGGTTATGTGTATATGTAGTTAAAATTAAATAATCAAATATTTTCACCTATTACAGGCACATCTTTTGAGGCTAACAACAAGATTTACTCCAGATTTACATTTTTATTACACAACTATCTCCTCCTGATACATCCTGCCTTTAATCAGAATTAAAAACGGTATTTAATACTGGACTGCTGTCTCCATATACTTATTTGAGCTCCTGATTGTAGGAGCTGATGACCTCAAATTTTCCTTTGTGGTTCTACTATTTGTATAGCCTACTTACAGTGCTAATGCCTTCCTCTTGTAACAGCAGCTCCACATGCAAGCGGCTCATAAAAATGAACACTGACATTGTTATCAGGTCTTAATATGCAATTATAAGGTTTAAATTTGTGCCAAGAATCTAGGGACTTCTTGTTCTAACAGCAGTGTCCTTGATTATTTCCTATTTAGATTTTACTACAGCCATATCTTGACATAGGTCAGAACTGTATTGTCCCAGGTATAGCCAGATGCAGAATATAAAAAATTACCCATCAGCAGCAGTTAGTGGGTCCTGACACTGGTGGCAGAAGATCTACATAAAGTAAACAAGAGCAACAACAAAAAAGTAAAAGACTAGGAGTTGATGCAGAAGAAAAAGTTGTGTGCATTTTATATGAAGGGAAACACAGTGTTTTCAAGATTATACACAGAGGAAGAAACTGTTTTACAACCTTTTTATTTATATGGAGAAAAATAAAAGATAGGTGACTTTCCTTTTATGAAATCTTATAAAATTGTTTTTTAAATTACAAGTCTTCCTAAAACTTTGTTGACAGTGGCTGGGGACATAAATTCAAAGAACCATCAGATTGTCAGTGACAGTTTAGTTTACTTTCCTCTACTAAAAGTGTAACTATGATGGGCAATTATGATGGAGAGCTGGGACAGCCCAGACCTGATGGAGGTAGAGTTTGCACTGACACCAGCTTCTCTTGATTTCCCTGCAGAGTTTTACAAATCCTTGTGTGCAGAACTACAGTTTCAGAGGCTCCTGCTTGTAAATGGAAGTGTCTCGTGCACGTCCAACGGAAGAGAAGTGTCTTTCACACTTTGTGGTTACGGTGTCAGTGAAAGTGTCTGATTCACTTCCAGCTGCTGTTACAGAATTGACAGCTTAATGGTGAGATTGATGTTGTGACAGTTCCGTCATGTACGTCCAGGTACTCCCAAACAGCTCCATCAGAGCTGATAAAACATCAGCGGAGCTGGCTAGGTAAGAAATATGACCATTTGAAAGAATACGAAAGAAATACACCAAGAAGAACAAAAACTCTTTTACGACACTGTATAAAGATGGTGACTTAAATCTGCTGCAGAAAGGCTAAGGTTAACACTGTTTTTCAAAGGCAATACAGCTGTTGTGGCCTTAATTCACAGTGGTACCATTTTTTTTGTGATTTGTAGCACAAAACCAAAGTCCCAGCACAACATTAGCTCTCTCCTCTGTCTTTCTTTTAAGAAAATAAGGCAATAAAAAAGTGTAAAGATGAATTAGGAAGGCCTTCTAAATCATAATTTCAGGGAAAGGAACTAGATATTTTATTATCCTTTATTTTTGTTAAGAAAAGTTCTTGCAAAGCAAAATTAGAAAATTTTCCTTTCCTTTTAAAAGAGGGTATTTTCCTCCCTGATTGAATCTATATCTTATCTGAGGACAAATAAATGTTTTTGATAAAAAGCTGATTAGACTGGAAAATATGAAAGCAAGAAATGTGGAAGATTTTCAAGGAAAAGGTGTTTTTTTTCGAAGTAACTTGTTTCCTAAAGATAGTATTCACATTGCATACTTAGACATCTAAGTGTAAATACTTGCATTATGAACCTAATGTTCCTACCCAGTCAGTTAAATATTAGGACAGGTTCTTATTAAATATCCTCAGCCACCCTCTGCAGGGGTCTGGACAGGATGCTCTCCAGAGGTCCCATTTAGCCTATGTAACAACACTGTGATTCTAAATGTTCACAAATTTAGTCAATTTACGTTTCTCCCTTGTGACTGCAGTATATATGGCAGGGAGCAGTTGGAGACAAAATACAACAAAAAGTGAAGCATGTCCATAGATGGCAATGGTGCAGTGGACCAGGAGTCTCCTCGAAGAGGCAGGCCTCTGAGGCTGGCATTGGTTGCAAGGACAAAACTCCCCCTGTTTAACGTAGAGCTCTTCAACCAGAGCACGACAGCTCTCCCAGCTATTTATAATTCCCTAATAACTCACTGCAATAAATCTTTGATAATTATACATTAACCTCTACAACTAAGCATAACACTGCTGCTGGTGTGCTGACATCGCTGACTGCCATGCGGGCCAGCGCAGCTCTTCAGCTAATGTCCCTGTTAATCAAGCAGGGACCACTCACAGGCTTCATGCTGCAGCCCTTCTGCAGGACAAGCAGCTGGAGACCCCAGGGAATTCTGTCTGGATCCATCTAGGACTCTCTCAGACAGTTCAGAGACACGATATGGGAGTTAGCAAGGAGAGGAGACCATTGCAGTTCTCCTGGGAAGGGGTATGATGGGTCTATGATACCTTTCCCTCTTTGCTTGGAGATGGTTTTCCAAGCACCATTGGAGAGTTGTGAGATACCTCCTATGCCACCTGCCATGCAGCCTGGGTGATGTATTTTGGTAGAGCAGGAACTTTGCTGTCACATCTGTCTGCTAACGCCTTCAGACCAGAGAATGGTCATGAAATGCTGAAATCCCTGACACACTTGTTGCCTCTGCAAACCCCTTCCCCATATCTAATGAAGGCACCTGTGGGGACTTCACCTGATTTTCAATATCTACAGTCTTCTCAAGCTGTCTGACTTTAAAGACAAAAGCATTTTAGGGTCATCTTATATCTTATAAGACAACCACTTTATGAAGAGATGAAGAGAGGAATAGTGACTAGCATGGGAGGATGGGAGGACTTTTTTTTGTTTGTTTGTTTGCTTGTTTACTTTTCTTGTTTAGCTCAGGAAGTCATATAACATGTGTAGAACAGATGTTTGCACTGGATCATAATCACAGATTGATCATACTCCTGTTTTCTCTTTTCTTACATTTCTTACACAAAATTATATTATCCTTTCCAAGCTGTTGTAATTACAAGAATTTTTGAATCAGATCGGTTCTTGATCAGAAAAGGACAACTTTTTTGTTTTGTTTTGTTTTTTAATAAAATGCTTCAGTACTGTGGTGATGATTTGTTTTCTGAAAGAAAGAATTTGTTTTAACACATTTCCTGTAGGCTTTACTTAAAGCTTACTAAATTTTACTTTACTTCCCATTCTAGGAAGCTTTTCATTTGGCAGCAGAAAGTCTTAATCTGTGTCTATATTCCACACTTAAATGGGTACTTTTCCTAACTCTGTCAAAGAAGCCACCTTAGCTATTCATTACAAATGTCTTGGTGCAGTCTTTTAACACATCATTACATAATTCTTGTCTTTGAAGAGGTCCTTGATCACTCAGACTTGAATCCCTCTAAAAAAGTGAAAAATTACATTTTTCTGTGAGTTTAGCTATACATTTAAAGACTTAGTTTGCTGTGATGTTTTCCTCAGGCCTTCATTCAATATTCTTTCTGTGTGCCAGACAAAGTAGTCTATTAAAATGCTTTTCATGGAAAGTACACAATTAACTTTTCTGCTTGTTTCAGCCCAAGTACAAGAAAAAAAGTAATAGAAAAGATTAACTTACCTATATAGGCCACCAAGTTTGCACTTAAGCTGGCTTTCTTCATTTCCTGAGTGGAGAATGTGCTGCTGTTGAGAAGAAATGGAATAACACAGGAGATTTGCCTGAGTTACTGGCACATTTAAAAGAGCAGACTTTATCCTGAGTAAGGTCTAAGATGATAAAGACATTTGGCAGCAGAACAACGAAAGACAGCCTAAGTATACACGGAAAGATAGGAATTTTACATTGGAACATGAGGACTGGAAAAAGTATTAATGGAGCAGGAATGAAATGTGTGATTGTTCTTAAAAAAAAAAAAAAAAAAAGAAAAATCAAAAGATAAAGCAGCGGGCAAATGCATACTTAAAAAAAGCTTAATTGTCATAAGAGCGTGAGACTATTCAGTGCACCAAGGCTGTGAAGTCCCAGAGCTGTCAATAGGTGTTGGCCCTGACTGCAGTAATGAAAGATACAGTGGGTCTGCTCAGAGTGGGTCTTGGGAGGGACAGCGCCATGGTCAGTCTCCATCAAGTGCCCGACACCATAACTTCGCTATCACTTAAAGCTAGAAATGCTGCCAAACGCAGCGATGCCCCATGCTGCTCAGCCTCCTCCAGCGACGGCCCAGCTTGGTCCTCGCCTCTGGTCCCACAACCCGCTCGAGGGCCACCAGCTGTCCAGCCATGTCTCCGGGTCCTGAGCATCACCCCATCACCCCCACTAGCACCAGTTCCGCTCCAGGAGCTGCGCTTGTTTTTTTTCTTTTCTTTTTTTTTTTTTTTAATCCAAAGGACAGAAAGAAACTGTGGAGCAGAGAGGAAGTAGGAAAAACACTAAGAGCTGCAGTTCCTTAATACCAGAAAAACTCACCGCTCTGCAGTAAATTTTAAAAATTATAAGACTCCCTGAGGTCCCACAGAAAGCAGAAAGGCAGAAAGGCAGAAAGGAGAGAAGGAGCTACAGCCAAATGTTACAGTTCTACAGCACTGCTCCACATAGACTTTAAGCACATAGTCTTTAAAAAATGAATATAATTTGAGTCTCTGCTTTAAAATATATGGCAGAACATGCTTTTCCAACAGCTGTATGGTTAGCTTTTCCTGAAAAACAAACCTCTTTTTAAGGTATCTGCTGTTGTGTGGCTGAAACACATGGAAAGTATTGGCCTAGAATAGTTTAAATAACTTCCATAATTAACATCATGAGGATTTGGGTCTTGGATAAAGGTGAGAAGGCAGAGCCACAGCAAAGTGTGTTATTGTGTCTGTGTTATTGTGTCTGTGATTTCATAGAGGCACATCTTAAGGAGTGTGCAAGAAGGATTTGTCTGACCACCTTCCCACACTGAGAGAAACCACAAGACCAACATACTGATTTCTGCTTTTCGACTTGGATTACAATAATTGCGTCTTTTATTTTTAAAGTGAAAAAACCTGAAGGGATTATTCACTGGGAGGTCTTCAAAATCTCCTGAAATGCAACCTTCTATAAACCATTCTGGGTGACAAATCTAACATTTGTTTTACCAGAAGTGAAAATTAACTTAGTCAATTAGAAAAGTACATGGAATTTAGGCCTGAGGAATATCAGTACTTTAGCCAACATCTGGCAAGCCTATAATTCCTTTTCCTAACCTCACAAAACGAGAAGGAAGCTAAAACAATCTCAAATATACACTATTATTACCCCAACAATATTGAGTTAAATGAACCTACCTGCAGAATTTAAGTAGATGGAGACTTGCCTGGCTGCATAAAAGACCATATGGAAATCTTTGATAACGAAGGAAAAAGCCAAGAAGCAATAACAAAATCTAGGCACAGATATACGGAGCTGAAGAATTTCCCCTATTCCCATTGCACTACTGAGATAAGAGAAACAGAGTATTTAAAAATTTGATTGTTTTAATCTCTCCCAAGCCTTCTTATATCCACCAACTGGATACCTACTGGAGTCATAATCCTCACTTATTTTGCTGTCGGAAAGAACTGATGTCATTTACTGAATCAACATAATTTCCTGTAGATTATAGGATTTCCTTGGAGATTTCATGTTTAAGTATTGATTAGTCCCAATCCTCTTAAACACACAAAATCTGGTCAGAGCACTACACAAGGGAAACTGGTCTGCCAGGAATAGCCAAAGAGAAGTTTTCTATGCTACAAACCTTTGGCAAAAGGCAAATAGAAATTAACACTCCTCCCTCTTTTTTTGTTTGATCTAGTAGGTCCCTCTGGAACTATTCATGGGTTTTGTATTTTTTTGGTTTCTCTTTAAATTTACCCTCTTGCTAATTTATAGGTGGAACTTGTAGTTTCCTGGGCCCATTCATAGCCTCCTACCTTCAAAAAGATGTTATCTGGACATCCATTGTAAGAATACAGATTAAATCTACTATTATTTTAGTATACAGAACTAGTATATAGTAGTATAGTATGTACCTACCATCTTATTTTCCAGTAATGTCAGTACTGGAATGTAAGTGAAATGGATAGAGTGATGTCAAGGTATAAAGGTATATGCAGGATTTATACTTCTCTAAAACTATTAAGCACGATTTAGATTAATTTGAAATCATGTAAAACAGTAGCATGGTTAAATTTATATGCAGCTGCCTGATATTTTTGGTCAATGATGTCAGTTATTTAATGTGGCCTTTTTTACCACCTGCTTTTTAGTACTGACATTTTGGTAGATGAGCTTGAGCAGTGGGCTCCAGTTTCATCTTTCAACTTCATCAGCCAGATTTGAGCTATCCATGTCATACAGAGTATTTTCCAGATGGTAAATGTGTTTTTCTGGGTCAGATGAATTCTCCAAAATATATATAGTTCAATAAAAATGATTACTTTTCTAGATCAGTAGAAGTTGGATTTCTGATGAGATTCACAAGTGAAGAAGTCAGATATTTGTATATATCCAAAGATAGTCAAAATAACCATTTTCACTGTTATACAAGTTTTTAACCCTTCTTTAAGAAAATATCTACCTCTAAAATACAGCCATCATGGTTATTTCATTACCTTTTATTTTTAGACACAAATCTGCTTTAGTAGGACATAAATGATATTTGTCTCTGTGTGGTTAATTCCAGTCATAGGTAAGAGCTAAAAGATGTATTTCACCGGATATAAAATTGATGAACATGATTTGAAATGAAAGATAAAACACAAATGTCAAATATTAGAACTATCCACTTAACTAGTGAAACTAGCAAGGACTATGTGCAAACACCTTGTCACCTAAGCCTTTTTTTTCTTTTAACTCTCCATATTAGCCACAACAAGTTGTCTAACTCCTCAGTTTGAGTTGAAAATCTCAATCCT
>VZSV01000030.1:6455452-6483858 GCA_013398735.1 Nothocercus julius
TTTTTCTTTTTCTTTTTCTTTTTCTTTTTCTTTTTCTTTTTCTTTTTCTTTTTCTTTTTCTTTTTCTTTTTCTTTTTCTTTTTCTTTTTCTTTTTTTCCAAACTAGCTGTCATTTGATTGTTTCTCAGAAATCTATTACATTTATTTATCACCATTTTCAACATTTCTTGGAATTTTAGGGTCAGGAGTAATTCCAGCTAGTACCTCACTGTGCTTTATTACAAAATTGGTTATCTTATTGATGCTGTTATTCTTTGCCTAATATTTTTTTTTAATTCCTACAGCAAACTCAGGTCTGAAAACCATACGAAAAAATATAAAGACAATCAATTTTCTGAAGCGCTTCAACTCTAAAAGCCAGACAAGAAGAAGAGGGATGTATCAGGGCCTCCTGAAGTAAGGATGGCTTATGGTCAAGAGGATTACTTGAGGAAGGAAGTGTGAGTGGCAGAAACTGAATCTAGCATTCAACTTTTTAAATCACAATCAATCTTTTTGTGAGCATTCTCAAAGAAACAGGCAATAATCTTGGCCTTCTCAAAGTCAAGGGCAAAATTTCAATTGATTTCAATACAGCTTTTTTCCAATGTAGAATTTAAGAGACTCAGAGGGAGAAAGAATAACATTGGAGCGACTGGAATGTGGTGGACTTCCCAGAAAATGGATCAGGGATAAGTTCATCATCTCCTGAAATATAAGATGCTGTTGACTACGTCTGGACACAGAATACTGGCCCAGGCAGGCCCTCTGATCTGCACATGTATATAAAATGCTTTCTGCCTCCACAGCAACTTCTAATCACATTTTCCAAGTCCTGTAATCTAGCCAAAACAATAACAGTAAATCACAGATATTCAGATATTAGGCGTGTATCACAACAGACAGGCAATTCTCCTGAAAGATCTAACTCATCATATAGGCTGACAAGTATTTGATCAGTCTTTTTATTATGCTTAAAGTAGTTTCTGCATTTGAAAGAAATGGCTGTAGGTACCTTTGAAAGATTTGAAACCACTGAGTAAAGCTCAAAGCCAGGACTTTTTCCTTCTCTGCTTTCACAACTTTCTTAATCAATGATTTAATTTTGCCAGTACTAATGGCATTATCCCTGACACCTTATGCTGTGATTTCTTTTCCTGCTTTAAGCTTTGACATTTATTTCTGTTATTTAGCCTTTGTTTTCCTTGTTCTGCTGACAATTGACTTTCAGAATCTGTTCCATGGGCTTTTCTGGCTGTGTAGCGGTTTCAAAGCACTGGGTGTCAGCCCAGTTCTTAGGTCAAAGTGGATCCCAGATCACAGTGCTACTGGTCTGTCACGTTTCGGCACAACTATCACTTGACTGATGGTTACTGCTTTTGGCAGCACAGTAGATGTGGCCCACATCAGTATTTTTTCACAGTTACTCAAAAAGATCTTTTCTTTAAAACAAGCCCTAGGATTGACTACTGACTTATCCATATTCTTTGTCATGCCTTTCAAATAATTAATGTCCCTTAAATTAATTATTTTAATTTCCCTCTCTTTCTGTCTTGTTAAAATGAAAAATTCTTTGAAAACATCATGGGTTTATATTGCCTGAATACCAGATTTTACTCTTTTGATTTTACTTTTACTCTCTTTGGGGTTCATATTTGAGAAATAAATGCACATTCCCTGCTTCAGCTACAAAGACATATGAAAAAAATGAAAAAAAAGCCTTTTTTTTTATTGTGTATTTTTTAAACCAAAGCATCCCAACATAGTCTCATTCTCTTACTCAATTTAGAGCTGATGCAGCTCAATAGCAGCATTTATAATCAAACAAAATAAAATCATTTTATGCCAGATGATGATATCTTTTAAAAACAATTTTGTTAGTATGGAAAAGAACCAAGGTTACTGAACTGAGAAAAGCAGAACAGCTTTAGCCTTGGGGCCAAGAAGATTGGTATTTGACATTATCAGAATTTTAAGACTCCTCCTTCCACTCCCATTTACTTAGCCCTTATCTGGAGGCCAATAAGGTTCAAGAGATTGCTGTTGGAGGCAGCTGAGTGCAATCATGATGCTGAAGTACACTGGGGTCTATTGCCCTCTACTGGGTTGAATTTCACACCTGTTTTTATTCCCTCCTACTTAGTAAATCCTAGAAGAGGTTTCTTTAAATTAATCTACATAATGCTGTACACGTGTTTAAAGCAACTCCCCTCATTGTTAAGAGTAGACAGAAACTTTCTGTAATTCCCAGGTCTGCGTATCTGTGAGAGAATGAATGAATTTCTGTAACCTGAAGTTGCAGGTTATTTTGTAGGCTACAAGGACCAAAGGTGTCAGGGTGTGAGTGTGGATGTGGTGAGATTGGTGGGAGAATGTATTCTCCAGATGCATTCCCAAGAAGTGGAACTTGTAGGTACTACTACAAATAATCTCAGTTCTTTCTTGGTTAAACTTCCAGCCATTTCATACTGATATAAATTACAATTCTTTGAACTGGTTTTGGAGAAAGCTTTTAAATGCTTTTGCAAAATGTGTACAGGATGTGCCAGTTAACTCTCATTTACATTCTTATTGTATTGGGAGCTAAGGACCCTTTACAAAGTCCTGAGTCTTTACAGTCTGTATTCTACAATGTCTATACAAATAGATACCAAGTATGTGAATTTCCGAATGCAGCAGAAAAGAATATGTAAGGCTCCTTTTGTTTCCCTATTGATATCACAGATGATATTTAGAAGAGTTAGTCTTGTGTTGGCTGCAAAGATATTCAGGATCAAATTCTCAAATTCTCTTCAAAAAAATTCCAAATAAATTGAAGAATAGAGAGGACCTAGCAGAGCCAATTCACTAACAGACTTCATAAAATTTGAAGAAAAAGAAGAGACAGGGAGAGTGGAGTCTCCATGCAAATGTTACACATCCTTGAAATCAATATGAGTTTTCAGCTTGAACCATGGGATTTTGTGAGTAAGGCCTCATCCAGCTTGTCCAGAGAATTCAGAGGAGTGGTCGGGAGAGCAATCTTTCAGACTTACCCTTCTGGGGACTCTAGTTCATGACTTTCCCAATGCAGAGAAAATATCATTGCACAGAAACTTATACTGAATACCATAGAAAAATCATGATAATTCTCAATGCTTTAGAAATGTTAATTAACAAAGTCTTGCTCAGAAGGGCAGAAAAACTGAACTAGGAAAGCCTACTGCAGCTGGGATTACAGCTCTGCAATTTCTTTGTCTTTATACGCAGGCCACGTTGCCTGGTTTCCTCAGTTGCAAGTATCATCTTGTAAAGCTGCTTAAGGTGAAGGGTAGATTATGTGTTTGCAGTCTTGGTAGAAGAAGGATTGCAGCATACAGCCATCCGAAACAAAGCACACAGTCTGCTTTTGTACACTGAAACATTTTATAAAATGGCAGGCAATGCTAATAGCATTACTCTAGTGATTTCCTCGGGAGTTACTTTAGATGATGATGTATTACACTGATCCACATTTTCATTTAATTTAACAGAAGAAATTGACATTTGAAAATGAAAGTATTAGTCTGGAGTCCACAGTGAATGACTGCAGGAGCTAATGATTGAATGTTTTTCGGAGTGGTCTAGGATAAATAATCCTTGTGCCATGTCTGCTCTTGTATTATCGCTAACAGAGTGGCAGTAGTATTAACAACCTATTTAGCAGATAAATTTGAGGAACAATCCTTATTTTAGTTAACAGACTTTGCATTGTTTACAAGTTAAGTGTAAGAAATGCATTCTATATATTTTATCATTTCAAAATAAAATGCAGATAAAACTTTCATGAAAGGATTGCAATTTAAGAAAGATTGAGATGCATTACATGAAAGTCACTGTGTTCCTTAGAGAACAACTATGGCAAGACTTTAGTTTGATTTATGCATATGTAAAAATTATCATTTTTTATAGTTATATAGGGAGTGGAGTTTACTTATCAAAAAATGAGAGGGTTTTGGAGTTTGGAAACACAGTAGACTCTTAGAGGATTGGATGTATTCTGGATGGGATTCTAGTCTGATTCATGAGAGTATTTCTGTTGTTAGAAAATAGAAAGAAAAAAAGAAGTATTTGAGAATAATATTTATTTCAAGCTCAAAATTTGTGGTTTTAGATTGGAACATCATGTGTGTTGTAGATGTGGTTGAGTAACAATGAAATGTGCATGCAGTCATCATGCAGGTGGTATCTGGTAGTTACTTTTGGCCTTCTGTAAAATGAATACTCACAATTAAGTCTTGCATTAATGGTATTTTAGGGAAGTAAGGGGAACAAAATATATTGATTAGTGTGCAGTTCTGATACTGCCCTTGTCTTAATTGAATTGCCATTTGATATGATTGTGTTGCCCTCTAGAGGTCCATCCAAAACCAAAGTCTGCAAATGGATCTCTTCCTTCAGGCTGAGTGGGAGGCCTATGCCCTTGAAGAAGGAGTTCTTCAGATATGTTGCTCTTAACACTTGCAACTCAATGAAGCAGTGAAACCCGTATCTGTGTTCAGTTCTTAGCTGGTAGTATTTACCTACCATGTTCTTTCTCCAGCTTTTTTAATTAAGACTAAACATTCAGTTCCAGTGGGTTGCAAGTTACTGAATACTTCTGAATACTGTCTACTTCAACACGAAAATCAAAAAGAAGGAAAGATCTACCAGTTAAGACCATGTATAACTTGGCTAGCTAAAACATACTCCTAGAGAAACAGCACTGCTGTGACCCTATCAATAGAACCACTTAAATTATGCCTAAACTAGTAAATTAAATTATGTTGAATCTACTACTTATTCATTAGAAAAAAGCCCTGGTGAAATGATGGTCTCTGCCAACTTACTTTCTCCCCAGCAATTCCTTGGGGCATTTCAGGAATAAACACAGGCTATTTCACAGAGTGATGATTTTTTCCAAGCATTTTGTCTACATATGACTGTACCATTTTTGTAGATAAAAAGGATTTGTTAGAATGGGCAGTAGCCTTTGCAGACTACTTTGTGCTGGCAAGCAACCCTGGGCAGGTTCAATGTCCTAGTATTCCGATAGCCTAGAGATAATTTTCACCTGCTTTATGAAGATATTCTAGCCAGAAACAGACACTGTTTTATCCCAATGAATTAAAGGAAATTGTTAATTGAAGCAATGTCTATGTAAACTCTAATGTTATAGACCTATGGCTGTGATTTAAAAGACAGAAGGCTTTTGAATAAACTATTCTCCCAGTGTTTCACAAAACTATGATTGACCTATTTTTGTTCCCTGTATTTCTTTAATATCTGGAATCAAACAGCTTTCCTGGGTGAAGAGTTAAAGTATGTTTAATATGTTGACGGGAACAGAATAAGGTCCTGACCTGCTTCAGAGTAAAGTCATACGAACTCTACACTAAGTGGATGCAGTGGATGCAGAAAATCTATCAATCATGGGCTAGATCTGTAAATATTATGAGGTATCTTAGGCCATGTATTTCATTTGTTTGTTTTTTAGAAAAAAAATCTATTAATGACACATCTGATTATTTGTTATGGCTGTTTTATCTGCCATCAGTCCTGTTACTAGCTTAAGGAATATCGTATGACAAAATAATCACAGTTTAGTGATATATTATGGGAAACAGTACTTCAGTGTATTTCCTCTCAACTTATTCTTGAATTTTATGAAATAACCCTATGGAAGAAATAGAAGGAATAAAGAACAGAAGTTGATTGTTTCTCCCACACGTTTTCATTACTATATGTGATGTTACCAGATTCTTTTTAACTTTGCAGGCAATACTAACATCATTGTACTAGCACAGTAATTATTTATTTCAATGTTCTGTATATACCATAAAGCCTTACATCTTCTTGCTTGTTCCGATCAAAACTGCACATGACGTGCGCTTTTGCTTTGATGCTCCTTTCTCACATGTGCGTGATTTTGACTAGTGTCAGACAGACAGACAATTCATATGTTTGTAGGCTCATTAATTTATTTTTATGGCCAGTGTGAATCACCATGCATTTATTAGTATTGATTTTCATTTGTCTGTACATGTGGCTTCTTTGTCTTAGTGGAGTTTTTCAGTGTCTACTCCAGACTACTCTACATAATTATGTGAATATCTTGTTACCCCAAGGTCCTAAACGATCAGGAAAGACAACAGCCTGTTCTGCATTTGTGAGACAAATATCTTATGAAGTCTATGGGGCAATTATTTGGCCAGTACTAACTGGCAAATCTTCTCTGAAGTTAATGTAATTTGACCAATTTATTCCATCTGAGAATCTTCTATGCCGCATGTAGTGAATAGCGCTATTAACATAAATTTACTTCCTATATCCACATTTTTAGTGGTATAAACCTGTTTCCTTTTCAGACTTTTAAAGTAATATAACTAAAGACAGTTGTTGATGTTCACTGGAAAAAAAACTTGAAATGTTAATAGATTGCAAGTGACACATATCAGTTTGACATTTCAGACAGACTCCATCCGGAAATAATGCTATATTACTGAAGAAATAATGTGAAGTGTGTGATTCTGGCACTAGAAAGATCAGTGTTTAAGACCAATCAGTGATAAAAGAAGTCACCAAACTTGTTTACACAGCTGGACTTTCAGTCACAGGCTGATCTCCTCCTTTCATGTCCTTCTTTTTCTTTTTTCTCTTGCTTTCCTTTCAGGGTCTGAAACTTAAAGGCACGGAATAGAATATTTTAAAAGTCATTTGCCATAATATTAACTTCATTTTCTCCCTGGAGTGCTCAGTGTCCTAATACACCATTATAAAATACTACAAGTGTTTTTGCCTAATGGATACTATGACTACAGACAGATTATATAGCAAAGCTGTAGATTCATTTTGGTTTCTAGGCAGAAGGAACATGAAGTATAAAATTCAGAAAAAAAAATTTCCTGCACATAATGCTTAGCTGCCCTCATTCTTTAGACTCTGTAGTGTGAACTGAGAAGCTCAAGTTTTTGTTCCAACTCTTATTACTATTAAATAGCAAAATGAAACTGCTTCAGCAAGAGCAACTGAGCTAACAATACCTCTGATTGCCTTGGGATTATAGTCAAAGCACCTTCCAAAGCAGTGCAAAAACCTTTATTTTAAAATCATGCTATGAACAAATATGAATTTGTAGTTGCATGAAGCAAAATATCCAGAAGCATCATTGGCATCTGATCAGTTCGACACTCCAGCTGTCAATAATGTGACAAGCAGATGCTTTTCCCCACATAATCTATCTTTGAATGTGATTAAACTCTGGAACAACCTAACGGTGTGTTAACTGGGCAAAGATCAAAACATGCTCTGTTCTTTTCTCTCTGGGAAACTTCTTCCTGCCACTATCAGAGAAAGGACATCAGATTAGGTTGACCTTCAGTCTAAATCAAGCCATTTTGATATCAGCTCCTGACTTTTCACTTTCAGAGAAAACAATCAAGTATGTATTTTTCTCCATTTTTTTTTTTTTTTTTTAACATGAGCCAATAGATGGTCCCAAAGATACCACTGATATTTGAGCCTTCAGCAGTTCCGACAAGCACCATCAACAACTCAGAAACAGGATAGGGATTTGGCCTTTTTTTTTTTTTTTTTTCTCCCCATGCCAAGGTAAAGGCAAAATAATACTCTTATTCTGGAGTTTTCTATCAGATTAAGTACCCTCAGTGAGTGAGTGCACAGTAAGCCACCTCTTATTTCTTTCCTCTGGAAAAGCAAACATTTATGAGACTGATCCTATATCCCATGCTTGCTAGTACATACTTTAGTAAGCAATAATAGGATATGACTTTGGCTAATAAGTGAAAAAAGGGTTCAAGGTCTTGGTCAAAGGTTGAAGTGGGTCTTGCAACACACTTTATTTACAGAGCATGGCTGTGCCACCATGGTTTTGGGAGGCTGTACCTATGGCATTGGTAGGCATGGAGTCAGTGTAGAAGCCTACATCTCCTTTGGCACATGTCAAAGGAGAATATGTGGAGCTGAGGCTGTGTAGCATGGATCTAAAGCTGTGAAAGGTTCTAGGTAAATCCTCTAGCAGCCATTGCCATCATTAGCAGTATGAACCTCCTGGATAACAGGACTTTACTGATGAATAGTAACTGTAGAACATCCTGTTCACTTAAAAGCCTGAGTCTAAGGCCATATTCTTGAATGAGATACTTTCCCTCAGCTGCTTAGCTCTAAAAAAATTCCACTTGCTATACACAGATCCCAAACTGCTGTCATGGTACATCAAGAGCCTCCATCCCTCTCCAAAGGATTTTGCTGCCTGTGCTAAAGGACAGCTCTGGCTCTGATCCTGGCCAGGAGCTGTGAGACACAGTGAGATGGCTCTGCTGTGACAGGAATTGCCTGTGAGTGGAGACATCTTTGCCCCATGTCGAACCCAGTCCCCATGGATGTGTGTGTGATCTGGCTGTGTGTGACCCTAGTCACCACCACAGGACCTGCTCTACTCATCTTGACTGCATCCCAAGGATCAGGGAGCACTTCTATCTCCTCCTAGCTGCTCCAGGGCTATAGTCTGCTGTTCATGATATCTCGGCTCTCTCATGCTAATATATGGTCTTTACTAGTGTCCATTTTACAGAATTTAATTTTACTCCATCATGAACCACACTGATTTTAGCAGTCTGTGAAATGATGTTCATCACACTTAATAATTCCTATTTTCTCTAGAATATCAGTCTGTTCTCCTGTGGCAACACTGTCGCTTGCTCTTGAGGGGAACCTTCTTGATCCGTATAGAATATATTCTTGGGACCTCTGTGCATTCTGGCAAATCTATTTCAGTTTGTGCTTCTTCCACCTGAGGTCAAGCACTTCCTTTACTCATTCTATTTGCACGTATATATGTACATGTTTACATGTCCAGTGTCATGAGCTGTGCTTCAGAGTCTCTCCTCCTGCCTTTCTACCCAAGCTTGCTTTGTTTTGCATATTTTACATTTCCAATGGTGTTCATACTGTCTGAATAATTGTCTGTGATCTTTGCCCTTATTTCACTGGCATCCTTTGCTATCCAAACATATAATTGTTTTCTTCACAGTTAATTTTGAGGCTTTCTATTGCCTCCCTCTGCATGTTTTGTTCCAGATCCCAATCAGTGCCTTGTCTCTTCGCAAAGTCTCCACCTCCCTAAAACTCAGAATTGGATCTATTGCCTATTCACTTGTCACTTGTCTATTTTTTTCAACTTCTTCTAGTATCCTCTGTTTAAAAATGTTACTCATATTTTCTATTTTTATGCAGACTGCAGTTCTCAAATGCCTGTAGTACAGTTCCAGTGTTAGCCCTGTCTGTCTGAGTTAACTGAAACTATTAAAAACCTCAAGAAAGGTATCGTCAGAGATAAAGCTTCCTTCTGCCTTTTTTTTTTCTTTTCTTTTTGTGTCCGTTGCTTACAGATACAAAGTGAAGCGCTCTGTTTAAACTTGTTCAGTTGCCTTCCACATTTCTGAAGTGTTTCAACTCTGGTGGGGTTTTTCCCTGCTCCTTCAGAGTGGAATTTTAGTTCATGCAGTGACTGTTGTTCAAAATTTGCTCACATGAAGGCATCTGACACTCAGGGTCAAAGCTGTCTGATCACTTCAACCGATCTCTGCCCACAGCAAAATGATGCTTTCAAGCTTTTCTTAAAGGTACTTCTCTCCAGAGGTGGCAAAAGATTGGGTCAGCAGCACTGGTTGTCTCATAGTAAAGAACACTGGTTTTGTAATGCAGCAATATGTGTGTGAAGCGCCCAGTGTATCTGATGATAAAGACTGTGAGTTTGTGTAGGTAGGAGAGTGAAGTGTGAAAAATTACTGCAAGCCTCTTATTTCCATGCACACTCAGGAAAAGGCAAGAGCAACTTGGAGCTGTAATTCGTCCAGACGTGGGCTATGGAGGGGCACCAAAGAGGCTATTAGTAAAGCATTATTTACGTTAGAGCAGGCAGATATATGGTGGAGCATGGAGGTGTAGACTCCATGTGCATGCCTGCTAAGACCTTCTTGGATGTTCGCATAGGATGGTGGATTCATCCCACAAAAGGGTAATAGTGGGTTAAAAAGGCATCTTTCTGAAGCAGAGCCAGACAAATGTTAGAGCAAAGCTCAAATCATAGGGCTCTAAAATCAAAGAAGATTGAATGTCATCACAGCCGTCTGTGATATCGCTGTACTCGTTACAACTGCCCAAAGGGCTTTTCCATTCCAGCTCACTTCCACTTTCAAACTCAGCACCCCATCCATGCACAACCTAATTGGAGGGAAGGACAAAACCCACAGTGTGCTGCCTTCCCAGAAGTTAGTGGGAAATGCTCTTCATGCTAATGTTGTAAATTATTCCTTATATTGATTTTTTCCCCTTTTGATCTATTTAATGGGTATACATGCTTTGTTTAAAGAAAAAAAAAATCTGGCCTCATAACTCCTAACATTTGGACTCTACATTAGAAAAACAGTGTGGTTCTAGGATTTCGGTCTAATTTACTCCTCTCTGCATAAACTGCTGCCCTAGATGACCTTTCCTCATCAGGTGCCTTTGGGGGTGTGTTCCAAGTATATTTTCTAACAGCTTCTGCAGCAGTAACAGTAGCATCCAAGCATCAGTTAGCAGTTGTACAATGTAGTGTTTTTCATCTTCAAAGCACTTGACAGACATTAGTGAATTAATAATTGAGCATCAGATACTGAGCAGGCATAAATCTAAGGCATTTGCAGATCTCAATGACAGCACGTTGAGGACAGAATCGCTCTGGAAAGCACTGAAATTCTGATTACTTGCATACTTCTGAAAAGGAGAGGTGAATGGATCAACATAACAGATGCTGTGTGCCGGTAAAAAGGCAGGAATTTTTCAAGTTTGTGAGTGAATTTCAAACAGAAACACAATAAAATCTGACCACATACGGGTGCATCTCCCAGCAGAAATTTTATTTGGTTAGAGATTTAAGCATCAGATATGAAATACTTAGACTCCCTGGAACGTGGGTTGAATCCCAGCAGGATTGACTCAGCTCCTGATCCTGCAATGCAGAGAAACTGAATTCTAATCATTTTCCTCGCTGTGACTTGGATGAGCCCTTGCAAATAAAGGGCCTCTCTGCTCGGCATGAAGAGATACCCCAGCAGTAGGAACCATGCAGACAGATAGATTAAGAGCCACATTTTCAGTTTCACCTTAACCTAGCTTTTATTTTTGGCAGAAATGAAGCTGCACATACAGATTAACTGTAACTCTTGTTTTGTACAAAGGCTCACAGAACTGGAAAGAATCCGGAAGGATCTTGTAGTCCATCTTCTTGTGCCAAAACTGGATATGCTCCTCTCATGTCATTACTGTGAGGTGCCTGTCTAAATACATGAATATTAAGATACTGCCAGGTTACAGCCCTGCTCCTTTAATGCATCACTGAGCTTCACTGTCCTCACTTGTGGCAAGTTCTGCCTAATATCTAATGCAAGTCTTCTCTGCTGCTTTTTTAAACTTTTTTTTTTTTTTTTTTTTTTCATTCTATTTGCCACAGAGAGGGAGAAGAGATTCCTCCCTTTTCCTTTCCATGGTTGAAGGTAATTCTCATACCTTCTTCATCTTCTCTTCCTTCAGGTTTGTCACTCTCTCTGCAGGGAGTTCTTGAGACTGTGTTAGGAGAAGAGCAGCGGGTGAGCAGAAGCTTGCTGTGAACTTTCAGTGAAGGGTTCTGCTGCTCCAGAAGCGGTATAGGAATGAAGTGGTGTCCCTGTTTCTTCCCCAGACTCTGGCTGTTCTTCCTATGTCCACCTGGACTCACAGTTTGCAGCTTACATGTAACTATGTCCTGATTTGGGGATGGTAAGGTCTTTTGCAGTCTCATGTTAGAGTTGCTATAAACCTTAAGCTTGATAGAAAGTTATGGGATTTGTTTGTTTTTCTTTTCTTTCTTTTCTTTCTTTCTTGCCTCCTTGCTTCCTTGATTCCCAGCTTTTTGGGCCTCTCTATTTTATTATAAAAATATATTAGAAAAGCATAGGATTTTATTAACTGCAACATCCTCAATATATTCTGTGGTAGGGAGTAGATTCTACAGCATTAAAAAAACAGTTTTTCACGCCCACATGTAAGTAATTTCTTTTAAAATGAATGTTGAAAATCTATTTCTCCCCCTGCCTCCACTCCTACGCAGTGAGCAAAAAGACCATAATGCATTTGACGGCAATTTTTAGTGGAATCGTTCAGAATACCAACACTGAGATACAGCCATGTGGTGTCCAGAAAATTAAGATTTTTTTAAAAGATGAAATCGGATTTGTTTGATTGAAACTACAGCTATGGAGTAGCTAGCAATTTTCTCCTCAGTATGAACCATTAAGGTTTTAACTCTTTGGTTTAAGAGGTTTCCTCTTTGCCAGCTTGCAGTTGTGGCATCAAGACCCATGCTTGATGGGAGATGCTACATGAGATTTGCTACCAGTCCTCGGGCTTGGGCTCTAGAGCAACTCAGGTGGAACACCCAAAGGGAAAATCTTGAATGCAGCTGCCCATGACCAAATCTGGGCAGCCAGGACAGCCTGGGATACTTCCAAAAAGAGACAGCTTCAAAGGAAAACTGCCTGGCCAAGTGAGGTGAAATAAATAGTGGGCACTGGATCCTAGGAAAGGCCCAGACTTAGTCATTTATGGGACCTTCTGGTCAAGCAACTAAGCACTTTTTCCTTCCTTGACACTTGGACCAAAAAGCAGAACGACAATGTTTTGGCAGGTCAAGTTTCCAGCTTTCACCTCCAGGACTTTATTATATTATTTTGGAAACAATTTGCCCAAATGCCCAGGAAAGAAAAGACTGTCTGGAATCCTTTGCCAACAACAAGCTGACAAAAGCCACTGTGTAGGATTAGGGAACCTATCTGGGTGAACCGTGCTGTGATGGATGAGGCAAAGAGAAGGTTATGCCCGTAGCTGTAATACGGGGTAAAAAGCATCTATATTGAGATTGCTTCCTTCAGACTAAGGCAAATGTCTTTGCAATATACTTACTCACATATATTTCTCTCTTTTTTTTAATCTTCATAACATTTGGAGCTAGAAATACTGTGTTTTTATTTCTTTTTTTTCCAAAAAGAAATGTATGAGCTGATTACAGTCCATTGTAAGTCAGAGCTGAACCCTCATGTTTGGTTATATTTAATTTAACAAACTTTAGTCACTGCTAATTTAGCAATAAATGACATGACAAAGTGAATTCACAAAACTTTTATTCGGGTAGTATATCCATCAGGTTTTGTCAGATTTTTATATGTTCTTTAACACCTCAGAGGAGGCCTGTCCTTTCAGAGGAATCATGCAGTGCAGAAGGAGGTATTAAAAATAAATATATTACAGAAAACTGAAGTTTTTATTCCTCAAAGATTAAACAACTTTCTGTCAAACAAAATAAAAATCTACAAGCTGGTATTACTGCATATTTTTGGGAGATATTCAGCATCCATATGTAATTTGCTGTTATTGGTATCCTGAACAACCTCACAGGAAATTGTAGACAATACATGCAATTTCTCCCTGCATGGTACATTTCCGCCCGCAGAACTAACTTCTGAAAATGGCAGAACAACTTCCCAACCTCAACTATAACATAAGGATGAGGATAGCACCAGGAGATTGTTTCCCACTTGGTGCAAATGAAGAGATTACAGAACAGATGGATGGCTTGAAATTTCTCAGTCTGTGGTTTAAAAGAAAGTGGAAAAAAGAAAAAGAAAAAAACACAGAAACTTTAACTTAAAAAAGAAAGCAATCCCAATAAAAACTAATAGTATCAGATATTCCATCTATACAAGGTGCCTGCCCTAGAAATGTTCTTTTTTTTTTTAGTAAAACGCAATGCGGCTGTGGAGACAAGCTTGCATTCAAAATGTCCTTGCTACAATCAGCCTGGCCCATTGACATAACTTTGCTCTACTTGTATTTGCTTCCTCTGCTTGACTGTCTCTTCCCCATCATGCCATATTATGCCCCTTTCTGTTTTACAAGCCCTGAGCATTTAATGCCAGGTTACCACAATCACTAATTCATTTGATCAGTGATGGCAGCTGCAATTGTTTCTTCCACAGGCACAAAATCACAGACAACTCTTCTACATGAAGGTGTGCACATTTTTCCTGTCTAGAAAGTGAAACCATTGGTAAGAAAATTATATTAAATGCATCAGGCCTTGTGAGCAACACTGTAGAAAACCTACCTGCCTTATTCTGCCCTTACTTTGCCTTTGCTCTGTTTCAGGTGGTGTCGAGATTGAGTTTTCTGGGACAGAGACTATCCTGCTTATGCTCAGAGCATCCAGTGTCCATATAGGACCTGCTCCTTGACCAGACTCACTGGGCATTACTGTATTGGCAAATACAAGTAGGATGCTATGAGGTGTTTATGGGGACAGAGGAATGCCTGAACCTCACAAAGGAAAGCATATTCATTTGCAGTCTAAAAATACCACTTCTTATACATAAGAAATGTGTCATTCTTTTTCAAATGCATTCAATATATCCTGTTCTAGATACTAACCTTAAAGATAATGTTTTTTAAACTATCCTCTTTTTTTTTTTTTTTTTTTTTTTTTTTTTTTTTTTTTTTTTTTTTTTTTTTTTTTTTTTTTTTTTAATGGTAAAAGCTTTGTAACAGTGAGCAGCTATACAATGAGAACCCAGGCTGTCATCTAGCAGCTTTTCAAGTTCATTCCCCTTCTTTCAGAGTTCCTGTGAAGAAAGAGTAAGAGATGATCAGGTGCCATGCTGAGTTCACTGTAGTACTAGCAAGGCCAGCTGGACCAAACACCACAGAAGATCAGGCTGTGTGCACTGTAAAGACATCCCCTCTCTGTCTTGCTGTGGGGCATTGCTGCTGGGATCAGGACTTTCTTCCTTCAGTGCTGCGCTATATGTCCTTGCTGCAGCTGAGGGTGCAAGAGGGTAAGCCACAGTATGGCATTGCTGTGGTCTTTGCTGACTGCAGAAGGTCATGATGTGCGCCTTCCATGTAGAAACCGGAATGTGTAAAATAAATAAATAAATAAATAAACTCTGAAGGCACCAAAGTCAACATGCCAAAATGAGTCAGCAATGAAACTTTTGAAAAAAAATACAGTTAGAACACTGTAAGATTTATTTTTCTTATACTTGTTTTGCTGTGAAATGGAAAAAAATATATAATATCTCTCTCATCTCTCCATCGCTATGGAAAAATGCACCTTTTAATATTGTCTTAGACAAAATCCTCTTTAAATTTAAGAACATGAATAACAAATATTCTATTCTCCTATGTAATTAATTAATATGCTTTAAATATTTGTTCCTGTTATCTTTTCTTTTCCATTTTTCTAGAAATTGTCCCACTTCCTGTTTAATCATTTTGCCTTTCAAAGAAAGAACTTTTCATATTTTCCAGCTTATCAAAGAGAAATATAACAATTGTCACTGATTCTAGTTTTCAGTATCTTTATGAGTCTGCTCTCCACCAAAATTTCATATAGCTTTATAAAATACAAAATCAATTATATTTAACAGGATTGCTTCTCCTACATATAGCACTATTTTTTCCACAATTTTCTTTATTGCTTTTGAAAAACAAATTTTGTATATTAGACCTCGTAGAAATATACAGGATTATAGGGATGTGATTGGGTTTCCTGTGCAGCAGAAAAGCTAGAATTGCATTTATGAATTATAAAATAGTAACAATCCATGTCAAGGGATAATTTTCCAGTTTTCATATTAATAAAAAATCTAAATCAGAATCTAATGTGAATGTAATCAAAATCCATATCTATTTGCTGTCCTCCTGAGGTCAATTTTGAATGATAAACAGTAGATGGGCAGCATTTATTATTTATTATATATATCTTATAATATTTTCCAAATTACCTTTCAAATTTATAGTATTAACCATAGATTTTACAAGGAGATGAATCAATGCTCTATATTGTAAACTGTGTGTAGTGGTCGCTGTTATTGATGCAAACTGCAAACAATCTATATGAACCATAATATTAATATAGTTTATATCACAGAATCACAGAATCGCAGAACAGTTAAGGTTGGAAGGGACCTCTAGAGGTCATCTAGTCCAATCCCCCCGCTCAAGCAGGGTCACCCAGAGCAAGGGGCACAGGGTGGCACCCAGGCGCGTTTGGAAGATCTCCAGAGAAGGAGCCGCCACAGCCTCTCTGGGCAGCCTGTGCCAGGGCTCTGGCACCCTTTCCTGTCACAGGAAAGAAGTTCTTTCTCACATGGAGGTGGAACTTCCTGTGTTTCAGCTTGTACCCATTACCCCTTGTCCTGTCACTACACACTACGGATAAGAGTTTGGCCCCATCCTCCCTTCATTCACCCCTCAGGTACTTGTACATGTTGATCAGATCTCCCCTCAATCTTTTCTTCTCTAGGGTAAACAGGCCCAGCTCACCTAGTCTTTCCTTGTACGATAGATGTTCCAGTCCCTTAAAGATCTTCATGGCCCTAGGCTGGACCCTCTCTAGAAGATACACATCCCTCTTGGACTGGGGAGCCCAGAACTGCACCTAATACTCCAGGTGCAGCCTCACCAGGGCTGAGTAGAGGGGCAGGATCACCTCCCTCGACCAGCTGGCAACACTGCTCCTAATGCAAACCAGGATCCCGTTGGCCTTCTTGGCCACGAGGACACATTGCTGCCTCATGGTTAACTTGTTGTCAGCCAGGACTCCCAAATCCCTCTCCACGGAGCAGCTTTCCAGCAGGTCAACCCCTGATCTGTACTGGTGCCTGAGGTTATTCAGATGAGCAGATAGCAAAAATTTTTGAGAAGCACGAGAGAAGCTGACTTAACAGCTCCTACAACAGAAAAGATTTTATTTCATATTGTTTATTATTTCTGAAAATGTTCTTGGTAGTAAAAAGCAGGAAAACAGGATTTTTCAATTAAAATATAATATGCTTTTCATGATAAGGATTTTCAATGACTTGCATTAAAAAATGCAAAGTTAAAAAATCCTTTGTGAGATTTCCAGTGTGATATGAGTGTTCATTCCTAGCTGAAACAGGCAACAGAGTAACCACACAGAACAGTGTGGTTCTCTGTACCACAGACATGTCTCTTTTGAACTTCCCTTGTTTATTTCTCCAGATTAGACGTAGAGCAATGGGGTTAGACTTCCTCAACTTGGTCTTTGATTTTTGCACAATGGAATAAGAGTCTTTGCTTTTCTAAAATGATATTCGCAAGGTGGGAGAGGGAAAGTGTAACAGAGGTGCTTCCCAGTAACTTCCTTCCCAGTGTGGGACTGATTAGAGCAATGTCCTTTTCTTTTCCAAGCAACTCAACAGTACCCCACATGGCAATACCTCACAGCTAGAGACATATCATGAACCTTCTCTTTGCCCTCCACAAGGGGTTCCTTTGAGGATATTTGGGGCTTTTAAGCTAAGAAGTGTCATTTTATTCTTTGATATTTTATTTGTTTAGTGGGAACAGAAAAAACAACAGCTGGATTTTATACCTCTTGGAGGAACTTCCAGGATGCTACATTAAGGAGTTAGGGCAAATTTCATCTTGTTTAGTCTGTCTATAGGCTGATATGTATGAAGTTGATTATCATTCCCCAACTAATTATCTCCAGGATGAGTTTTGAAATGATTGCTTAAATCTAATTCAACATTGTATTGTCATTTTTTGTCATGATTACGATAAGAGATTAGCTTTTGTAAATGAGGCAGAAAGCAGAACCTGAGACACTGTTCTTGCGACTTAGGCTGCTGCCAGGCATCAACAATTATGCAGTGGCACTTTGAATTTTCTGCTGGTTAACATGAAAATTGAATAATCTGTCTAGAATCTTAGCTACTGGCTTCAGGATTCAATCCTGCAGAAAGATGGACAGCATATTAATGGCCCCAGTGGGATCTAGAAGCTGATTTCTTAAAAAAAATAATGTACAATTTAACAATGTGTAACTGTGATTGCTCTCTGGTGGGTGCTGCTTTTTCATGCTTTTAGTGTGAAGCTTTTGCAGAATGTGCTCAGAATAATCACATCTTACTTTGGGATCTGTGTACGCATCTTAAATCAGAATCCATTGTTTTTAAATAATATGAAAGTTATTGACATAATCTAGAATGAAATTATAAGTGAAAAGTGATATTCTCTTTCTGCTAGTCTTCCTACTTCCCTAGAAATCTTGTATTTTTTTTCATGGACTTAAGTGGGAGCTGAACTAGATTCCCTTTCATTAAAAACAAAACAAAACAAAAAACAAAACAATGAATTAGGATAAAAAGTCATGCCAGAATTACATTTCTCTGCTTTGAACAGCATGCAACATACATCTCAGACTTCTTAAGGAAAGCATATCTAAACAGAACTGTTTCTAATACAGTTGACTTCCTTTCTGGTGAAATGGGCATGGTCTTCATTTTTGTACCAGACACTGCAATCATAGAGACAAATAAATATTGGAAAGTTAATGGTCCTTGTATGAGATACTGTTGCGGTTTGATGCGGTGGAGGGGGGCTGCAAATTTGGTAAGAGATGAATCCCCTTGTGTTCCAGCTGATCCTCAAAAGTTAGAGGGACTGGAGGTGGCTGGACTCATCTCTTAACAGGGATACCAAATACTGTGTTAGCTATATGCCCAACGCTGGCAGTATTGGATTCACCAGCAGTCTGCTGACCCTTGGTCCAATCATCTTCCTAGGAGCGAACTGAGCTCCCAAATAGTGTGATCAACTATAAGCTCGACTCTGGCAGTATCGAATGTCAATATAGGAAATTCTCTACTACAGTGTGGGGTTCTTAGCTAGTGCCTACAGTACAAATGTGCAATCATCACTCCCCCAGAAGATGTGAGAGGGCTCTCAATCTTGAGGGTTCTCCTCAGGCAGTGTCCAGACTCGAGGGGAGGAAAGGGGTTCAGCCCGTCGACTAATCCAGAAGTTACGATGGAATCTTCCCTCTCTCCTCTTCCTTCTCCTTTAGTTCCTCTTCCTTTCTTCTTACCGTCTCATTCTTTCTTCCTAGTTCTTGCCACTCCGTTCTTCCTTCCTAGTTCTTACCACCTCATTCTTCCTTCCTTCCTTCCATATCCCTCCTTAGTTCACCTTTTATATATTTTCTTCTACATTTAGGTGGAGCTTGAGTGACTCTAGTCATACTTACTTTCGTTACTCATTGACTTTAAAAAAGTCTCCCGAGTTAATCGAAAATCTAGACAGCATGTTCAGTGAGGAGTTGTACTCAGTGAGACGCAGTTGTGTATCTGTATTATAATGAGATTAGAAGGAGGAGAAGTTTGAGCAAAGTCTATTGGAAGGAACTGTTCTGCCACCATTGTTGGCCCAGCACCTGATATCACACTATGTGGCCCATCAGCTGCATGGTACTACCAGTTTGCCACCTCTGCAGGGAGTACAACAGAGTTTGACCACGGTGTCTTCACTCCGCTCCACCCTCCATTCACTTGTCATCTGCATGGCACCATCAGATTACCACCTCCGCAGAGAATCCAACAAAGTTTGGCCATGGTGTCCCTGTTCTGCTCCTTAGTTTTCTCTTAAGTTCCCCTTTCTCGAGCAAATCTCTCACAGGTACCCACCCTCTCTTCAGGCTCCCTGGCTATCTCCTCCTAATTCAACCTACAGGAACTAAGCCTCTGAGTCCTCTTCTAATAATGAGAAGTGGGCTGGAATGGTGCTAGCCCAGAGATCACAAATGTTTTAATACGAGTTGAATTAATGAAATCTCCTAGCTTCTTGGTAGGAATTGGAAAGATAAAGTTGGTTTTACTCAGACATCAAGGCAGAAGGCTTAAACTGAATTGCAGTAAATGGGCTAGTTTCTTCTTCTCTTAGGCATTGGAAATCTGACTTTCAGGGGATTGATGGTCTGAGGGGATGTGAGAGGAAGATGCTCTCTTCCAAGGGACACTTAAAAGAAATGAAATACAGTGACACTCATATGAATCAAACAACCACAAACAACTTGATGGTAGAGTTTGTGCAGGAAATTAGAAGCACTGTAACAGGAATTTGTAAAATCAGATTAAGGGTGGTAACATTTGGTTAGATAATTCTTGTTCAGATGTCTAATTATCTAGGCAAGTGAACCTATACCGCTAATGCAATGAGACAAATCCTTTTAGAAGGTAATTCATACGAGGAATCTTTCATACAACTCTGAATTGCTCTCAAGTAGAGTCTTTCTACCCCTATTTCTATTTCCTGTTTTAAGAACTTAAGGATGCTAGATGGTCAAAGGCCTAAAGATGGATAAAGTGAGTATCCTAAGCAGAAGAACTTGGAGACTTCAATTCTGATGGCTTGATTTCAATAAAATATATGACTGTTTAGCAAATTATGAAGATAGATCAGAACATGATGATAGAGTGAAAATTGAAATTGCAGCATGTATTTGCAAATACTGACTATGACTTAGTATCAGAACTTGGTAGGATAACAGGCTGCTGAGAAAATGTGAGGTTCTAAAATATTTGGAATTCACTATAGCACTCAGTAAAGTACTTTGTGGTGACTTAGGCACTAACCCTGAAATAAGTTAAACAAACACAGCCCCAAAGGGGCTTAAGGAACTCTCTTAGTAACCACTCTTCTTTTAGAAAGTTTCTTGTTCTGCCTTCCCTTAGCAAGTTATTTTCCAAGTTTACAGCTTCAATAGTCTCCTGCTGGGTGTAACATCAGAAATCTGGCAGAATACTCCTTAGATTTATAATTCAGTTTTATATGGGTTGGATCCTGTCACTTACAGCCACGTAAATCCGAAGTAACTAACTCTAAGGAAATCAGCAATCCAACAATAGCTTAAAATATGTGTCAGACCCTCTCTTGCTCCCTTCCTCACAAGCATCAGCTAAATAATCATTGAGACTTTTGAAATAAATTCAGAGTTCAAATACTGTGTGGGTTGACAGTGCCAAGGTCCTATGGACCACATCTGGCCTTCATTGTGCCTGTTGAACATCCATCCAAAGGTAGGAATCAGTTTTTGTGCTGTACTGGGACAAACATATAGCACTTACTAGTATCTTTAGGCACTGGAAATACATAATGAAAGTGCCAGCATAGCCTAAATTATAAGGTAGAATATGTATCTGCTGTAACACTGAATGAAGAATTTTCTCCCCAATGCTCAGAATAATTCTCTGCTTTATGTACTTGTCTAAATGTTGACCACATGTTGGGCAATGTATTTGTAGCATTTGCCCCAGTGTTTGATTTTTAAACTAGCATGCATTAACCGCTCCAAGTAAGTAAAACAATCCAAGGGAAAAGCACAAGATGCCCATTAAAGAAAACAATTTCAATAACGAGTTGAGCCCCTCAGGGACTGAACTATTAAAAAAAAAGGAATCAGAAGCTTGGAGGGTGGGATTTTATGCTTTCATTTGTATTTAAGACATACAGAGGGCCAAGACATAAAGCTAAAAAAGGGGGCATTTGGTTAAAAACCTGAAGAAAGAGAGGGTCTGAGTGTGTGCGTGCGTGTGTGAATTTAACAACTACTGTAGATTAGAAAATGAATTCTTACCAAAACTGCCAACTATAGAAAAATATTCCTTTGTTCCAGAAACTCCTCTGTGATGACATTCTTTATATATGTTAATTTCTGTTAAGTTATATGATGTCTAGTAATGAATGGAACAAAAGTGCTTAGGTGGCATTAAGAGAGTGAGCCAGTCAGGAACCTTTTATTACTTAAAGCTGTGCATGAGAAGATGGTCAGCGTTTCCATCAAAACAATTTTCAAGGGTTTATGCTCAAATGGAAATACTTGCCCCAACTGACTATAGCAAGGCTTGAGTATGAGTGCATAATGTGATTCTATTGATTATGAATTATAAAAGAGTCATGATAAAAGGAAGAAAAAGAAGATATGGTTAATTTAGGCTGAGTTGCTGTTATTTACTTGGAAGTATTATAAAAGGTGAGTTCTTAACTGAAGTGCAAAGTACATTGTCTAAATACCGGTCTCCAAAAGGATGATCTTGTGGGTGCATTAGATTGAAGATAATCTTTGTAACAGTATCTGTGGCACAGACTTTATGAGGGGTTTGAGGCAAGTCACTTGACTTTTCTGTGTCTCAGTTTCTTATCTGAAAGTCTGCTTCCTAATGGAAATAATCCATTAATAATTTAAATTTCTGTACAGTAGAGCACTGAAATTTTATTTTTGTATTTCTATAGCCTTTATTTATATTTCATTTAATTGTATACTAAAGGAAAAACACAGAAGCATGTGAATGTGAAACAGATTGAACATAGGGTTCTCTTCACAAAGACTCAGATCTGTTTATTTGTGCAATCATAGACATTATTACCACATTCAAATTCTTGTTTAGTAGTGCAGAAATATTAAATATCCATTTTCTTTGAGGTAATAAATTGAGAGATGGAGAGAAATCAGGTTATCATCTCATTTTTTCCAGTTACTTCTCACTGATGAATCTGTCTTGTGTTCTTCAATACACTTTTCCTGTGAGCATATCAGAAAAACAAGCAAGCAGACAAACAAACAAACAAAAAAAACAGATGGGGCTCAGGGAAGGTTTCAGGGATTCATCCTAAAGGCCTAGTGAAATCACTTACTGGTTCTTAACGAAGGTGTGCTGTTTTCATGAGCAAAAAATAATTTCTTAGGAATGAAACATGAAATATCTGTTAGCATGCACTGTGATAATAAGGAGCCACAAAATGGTGCACCTAATTGCTACAAACTTCAGTGATGGTAATAACCTTCCCTATCCAGTTCCATGGACCTAATGGCTGAGGGACACTGGAATTCTTCTTGCCTACTTCTAGCACACTGCAGGGACATAGAAGAGTTGTGGAAGTGGAACACTATGTTGTGGAAGTTGTGGAACACTATGATTTATCATAGTGTTGCAGAAAGGCACACAAACATAGTTACATCTAAAGAAACGAGGCCCAAACTGGGAGCAAATTTGCATCATGAAAATATTTTTTTCCTAATCATATTGGTTTCTGCCCCTTGTGGAAACAACTAGAAGTCATTAGATGTTGAGAAATGGAGACTAAATAATTTTTTGTTTAGTTGGTTGGTTTTAAAATGAAGGCCTTTTCTGTTGTCTGATAATGTGTTGTAAAAATCTTAATTGATTCCATAGATACAATGTGTTTGAAAGCTGCATCATTGTACATAAATGTATGGTGAAAGATCATTTAAAAATCAAGTTTTTGTAATGTTTGAAAGCAATGCATCTGAGTGAGGTTTGTTTCACTTGTATCCCTCTCCTTTTGCCCAGCTTCCAGTGACAGTGATTCGAATGTCTGATTCATAGTATTCTGCAATATATTGCTTTTGCTTTCTTCTATGAATGGTGAACATCACACTTCTGTGTTTTTTGGTAAAGATGTCATTTTTAAACGAGATTTTGTCCTGATGAAGTTCTGCACTAAGTATGCTGTTTCTCTTAGATCTGAAACCTGCTTATCATGATGACTGTTCAATGTCCTAGCAATGTGTTTAGTTTCATCACGTGTGTGGATGCTTCTTCCAATCAGTCTAGTTAAAAGAATATGCTGCCTCTACAGAACTTAGTCTTCCTTTTGCAAGGAAAGAAATAACATCTTCTTAATCTTACATTGGTAAGTCTTTTAGACTATTGTCTGGAGTCAAGTTCAAATCTTTGCTAGAAAAACTAATTCACTGACTTGAAGTTTTCTAATTGTACAACTGGCATGTATTCATCACTCACTTAAAGCAAGTAAAATATATTATGTTTTGGAATAAATTTCATGCTGAATAGCAACAAAATTATCTGGGAAAATTTCAGAGCATAAGCCTAACTTAGATGCTTTAAATTGCCTGTTTGGAGGACGTGATTTTTTTATACTTTTTTAACATTTTTTTTACTATAGGGGGATCTTAGGACAAGTAGAATGTAGTACCTCAAAGACAGGTTCTGCAAATAACTCTCTAATTTCTCTTCCTGTAAGAGACAGATCTCTGTATTCTGTAGGCTATTGGTTAAAGAATGACTACTAGATTTGATCCATTCATTGCCTCCAAAATAGGACACCGACAAATTCATATCTTAAGCATAAATGTATATGCATATTTTTCATGCATATTGATGAACATTTGATAAGAAATGATCTCTACATCACCAACTGTATTCAGATTGTCCGAATTTCAAGGTCCTTGAATGAAACAATTCCTCATGTGTCTATTTCTCCCTGTTGACTTTATCCTGTTAACTTGTTTGGTCTTGTGACTGTTGAAAGGTCAGATGAAACCGAAGGATGATGTCTGGTGTATTTGTTTCTTTGAACTATCATGTCCTGTTTTCTATCTGAAGTTTTCATTGATTTTATGCCAGATTGTGCAAAAGTAAAGGATCTCCCCTCTTAACCTCAACCAGTAACTTCTTGAAATACATTACTCTTCTCCATTCTCATCCACCCATCTCAGGTGTGTAAAGGAAATCTGTGACAGCTTCTCACTATAATATGTGTGCTGTCCATTTTTTTTTTTTTTAACAGAGAAAACTAAAATATCTACAGTCATTATAATCCTGGATATGTACTGACTACGCTCTAAAATGAAGTTTCAGCTAACTCCTGCACAAATGAATGAAGAAGATCTGCAAAATCTACACTCTGCTCTATCCATGTTTAAAATAACTGAGTTATTTGTGACGGAAAAGAAAAACTGGATTCACTAAACCAGGGTTCATGTTGACAATTTGCTGTTCTTCATGACACTTCCATCCTGTTCTTGTGTATATTGCATGCGTACCTTGTAGAGTAGGTCCAGTGCATTCATATGAGTAGTCTTCACCTTCTGTAAAATGGGAATATTGTAGGTCCTCTCTAATCCTCTTGTTCTTACTGGAGGTTCTGGCACTAGGAAAAAATGATTCCTGCTCCAGAGAGCTATTCCTGGACAAGCTTCTTCCTTTTTGCCCTGAAAGATGCAAAAGAATCCCTTTAGTTCATAAAGTCTAAAAGAGGCATTGTTGTAATGCCAGAAGAGTAAAGGAAGTATTCTACTCAGTCTAGTATATGCAGTTAGATCAGAAAATTATAACCCATCTTCTGGATATGTCTTCCTGAAAAGTCTTGGTACTGAAATCTATCACAATGTCTAACTATTTACAAACACTATTTCAAACTTTCCATAGTCCCAGAAATTGTGATTCCCATGATGAATACAAAATTGAGAGAGGCAGGCAGGTTCATATTGTCTAAAGTTGTAATAAATATCTAAGTTGCCATGAACCTCTGCTCCGAGAATCTCCGTGTTTTGGAAAACACATTCCAATTCTTGGGAAAATATGGCAAGAAAACAGAGGGGCAATACATGACATATTATGAATGTATTCTGTAATGAATAAATGGGGCTTCACTAGAATTCATCTCTCTCTTACTTTGCTTGATGCTGTTCTGTGAAATGCATCAGCTACCATTTCACTCAATGAAGTCCCTTTATCACTGATAGAAAGAGAAAGGAGCTCTTTTCCTTCAAGAACTTATGGAATATGAGCACCCTGTATATATGTGTGTATGGGAATGTTATTTATGTGTGCTAAAAAGCTCTGTTGAAGACAAAGCTAACTTAACAGAGATGCTTCAGTAGATAAGATCCTTGCCACAAGAATTAGTGCAATTTATTTAAAAGATTTATGTTAAAACAGAGTGGAAAGTATCACATGAACTG
The DNA here is from genome assembly GCA_013398735.1 of Nothocercus julius. Taxonomy (NCBI): domain Eukaryota; kingdom Metazoa; phylum Chordata; class Aves; order Tinamiformes; family Tinamidae; genus Nothocercus; species Nothocercus julius. The sequence continues at coordinate 6,481,113 of VZSV01000030.1, forward strand.
AACAATGAACTCCAATGCTCCATTACAGGAAAAGACAGACTTGCACCAAACATACATTCATCTGTCTTCCCAATTGGCCTACTCTTCCAGCTTGTCTTGTTCACTTGAACATAAATAAGCAAGCAAGCAAGCAAACAAACAAACAAAAACCCTGAACTTCCCCAACAAGCAAAACATCAATTTTAGATAAACTGGGAAGAGCTTAGTTTTGGATATTTTTGTGGAACTTGCACATCAGAAATTCTCAAGTCCCTTCAGAACTTTTCTGTAAATTCATAAATACATAGATAAGCTTGTCTTTTCTGTTGTTTAAGTGTATCATAATGCATCTTTAAATGATTCAGATAGATGGATAAATTCTCTGCTCCCTGTCTGGTGTGGCTTTCTTGGATAAAAAAAAAGATTGTGTGCTGCTCTTTATATGAATAAAATGGGCACATAGGACATTCTGAAGAAAGACCACTTTCTCCTTTCTTTCTCAGTTAGGATTTTTTTTATTTCATTCCAGCAGTCTTTGGGATTCTAATCTAGAAGACACACTTTCTTAGTTAATTGTCATTAAGTGTCATCTCCTCACTGAGATATGACACTTAATCACAGAATCACGGAATGGTTGAGGTTGGAAAGGATCTCTAGAGATCATCTAGTCCAACATCCCTGCTTAAGCAGGGACACCTAGAACGCATGGCACAGAGTCGCATCCGAGTGGGTTTTATAAATCTCCAAAGAAGGAGACTCCACAACCTCTCTGGGCAGCCTCTGCCAGGGCTCTGTCACCCTCACAGTAAAAAAGTTCTTCTTCATATGGAGATCAAGCTTCCTGTGATTCAATTTGCACCTGTTACCCTTTGTCCTGTTACTGGACACCACCAAGAAGAGTTTGGTCCCATCCTCTTTACATTCTCCCCTCAGGTACTTGTACATATTGATCAGATCTCCTCTCAATCTTCTCTTCTCCAGGCTAAAAAGGCCTAGCTCGCTTAATCTTTCCTCATAAGATAGATGTTTGAATTCCTTAATTAACTTTGTCGCTCTACGCTGGACCTCTACGAAGGTCCAGCGTAGAGCGACAAAGTTAATTAAGGATTCCTCTTATACTGGGAAGCCCAGAACTGCACAAAATGATGTTTCTTAAGACTGAGATCCCTGGTCTGGTTTATAAAAGTAATTGTCACCCATAATGAGTTAGCATCATTCATTTCTGGACCAGAGGGGATCACAGGATCAGACCTTCTGAGTTTGCATTTTTCTGGCTTAATACTAACTACCTTGAGCTAAACATATGAAGAGTTTGTGAGTGATCCTGGCATGCTGTTTTTCTATCTCGAGGTGCCACTATAGTGCTAGTGGAAATGAGGACAGTGGCTTCCTTTTGGGCAGCAGAAGGAGTGATCTGGATGGTGTGTGACTGTTTCCTGATTATTTTTAGAATTATTCTGTCAGAGATACCAAAATTCTGCATGCTCGCTGTTGCTTTCTCTGAGGAACTGGTAGTGAACAACATGGCATGTAAATGATAGATAGTGAAGTACATAGACACAGACATCATTTGAAGTGCCAAAGGTTAATTTCTGTGTAAAACAATAATATGTTCACTTGAAAATTGATCAGTTACATACAAATTGAGGAAGAAAAACTCTCTCTTTACTATAAATTAATCATGTAGTGTACATAATCAATGCACCAGTGCATTTATATAAGAGATTTCCCTTTCAAAATATCTTATGAACATGAAAATAGCATATGAACAATGAAAATAGCATCAAAATATAATGTAAGTTATTTACAGTAATTATATGAACAATTTTGTTTTGTAGTCAACCAGATGCTTCAGAATGCAAAAAGATAAATCGAAAAATTAAATCAACAAGAGAGGAAAGATCCTCTTATGGCTGAGACAATGGATTGGTAGGCAGGAAATTTGATTTCAATTTCTGATTCTGTCACAGGCTTCCTGTGTGACCTTAGGTAAGTCATGTTTTTTCTCCAGGCCTTGGTTCTTGTCAGTTTAGAGAGCAGAAAAATATTCCTTTCTTCTGATGTATTCTTTGTTTTTACTATCATATTTTTTCCTAAGTTGCAGTATGTTCAGTGTTACCTTTTAGATTTTACATTAAATGCTTCAAACTTTAAGAGCTCATTTTTTAGAAGAATGAGGGCTCCTTGTACTTCTTGGAGACATGGACCTCTTTTCTGGCTGAATTTATTGGGCCCAAACCAGAACTTGCTTTCAAACTCAGCGCTCTGTTCAATGATGTAAGCCTATGTTAGGGATCAGTTTTGGGAAACTTCCAGGAAAGGCAGGTGGGACATGTACCTTATCTGCAGGTATGTATTTGGACAGATACAAGTGCCCCTTTGCAAGAACACTGGTAGTTATGCCTGCTTGGCCAAATCTGTCATTTGCATTAAGTCCCCTGAAGAAGTTTTCATACACCTGACCAGTCAGATACATCAGCATACAGAAGAATAATCACTAACAGGTATCATTTGCCTATGTGATTCTTACAAACTATGGAAAGACTATCTAGATATGTAAAGTTATTCACTTATAACAGCTTTTGTGAGACTTCATGCTAAACTGATCATTTTCAAATGTGATTTGCTTATCATATTATCAGACAAATGTCTGAATGAAAACTATTGCTTATTTATAATAAATATGTGCAATTGAATTAATGTTTCATTTATTACATATAGCTGGCAATTTTTTACACAGTAGTGCATCAGCTATTCATTTTTTTTT
>VZSV01000030.1:6484118-6508960 GCA_013398735.1 Nothocercus julius
CTGCCTCACCAACCTGATCTCCTTCTATAACCAGGTGACCTGCCTAGTGGATGAGGGAAGGACTGTGGACATGGTCTACTTAGACTTCAGTAGGGCCTTTGACACAGTCTCCCATTGTCTTCTCCTGGAGAAGCTGGCAGCTCATGGCTTAGACATGCGTACTCTTCGCTGGGTGAAGAACTGGCTGGATGGCTAGGCCAAGAGAGTAGTAGTGAATGGACTTAAATCCATCTGGCGACCTGTCACGAGGGATGTTCCCCAGGGTTCAGTGTTGGGGCTGGTCCTCCTTAATATCTTTATCGAAGACCTGGATGAGAGGATTGAGTGCACTCTCAGCAAATTTGCAGATGACACCAAACTGGGAGGAAGAGTTGATCTGCTTGAGGGTAGGAAGGCTCTGCAGAAGGGTCTGTACTGGCTGGATCGATGGATTGGGGCCAACCATATGAGGATCAATAAAGTCAAGTGCCGCGTCCTGCACTTTCGTCACAACAACCCCATGCGGTGTTACAGGCTTGGGGCAGAGTGGCTGGAGAGCTATGTGGCAGAAAAGGCTCTGAGGGTGTTGGTCAACAGCTGGCTGAACATGAGGCAGCAGTGTGCCCAGGTGGCCAAGAAGACCAACAGCCTCCTGGCTTGTACCAGGAACAGTGTAGCCAGCAGGACTAGGGAAGTGATCATTTCCCTGTATTCCCTGTGCTGGTGAGGTTCAGGGTGCAGGGGAGGTTCAGGTTTTTGGTCCAGGGGAGATTCAGGTTAAATCCTAGGAAAAATTTCTACATGGAAAGCAATTTCTACATGGAAAAGCTGCCCAAGGAAGCGGTGGAGTCTCCATTTCTAGCAGTATTCAAGAAATGGGTAGATGAAGTGCTTAGGGACATGGTTTAGCAGACATGATGTTGAAGGTTTTACAATTGGACTGGATGATCTTGAAGGTCTTTTCCAACATAATGATTCTATAATTCTAGGTAATCAGTGTGTTCTTTATTCTAATTTCATTTCTATTTTTACTTTGTAAATATTCTATTGTAGACATTGTACATATGTAGTCTATTTTGCATATATGCCTTTTTCTTTTTAAAAGAAGAGTAAAATTCCAGTTCTGCAACAGAAAAATATGTGCTTAAATTGATAAATGTGTCTTAAATCTAAAAGTTAAATCTGTGTTTTTAGCTGTGTGCACAAAACTTTCAAAGTGCAGATTTGTGGGTGTTTGTGTACACAAACAAATGCATGTATATAGTGACTGTTTTAGTAAATATAGGTCTTTATTTAATTTTAACTTTAAATGCAAGGTGTGTACTTATTTGTAAATCTGACATCAGCAGCATTACATGTGGATATCAGGAAAGAAAGAAACTTAAACCTGTAACAAAACCATCCCTTTACCATGGTATTTCAAGTTTATTTTGCATTCTGAAAGCATAGCAGGACATTCATTCCTTACAATAACAGATGCCTTAAAATATAAACAAGAAAGATATTTTAAAAATTACTTCTATTCATCAAATTTCCAAATAAGTCCTGTTTTCCCAAGCTAGGTTTCACAAACATGATGTATGTATACCTGAGCTAGTCATCAGGGCTCCCTTTCTAGTTGGTGGAGGGATATACCACTTTAAAGGTGTGATTTATCTCATCTAAGATCAGTATCTACTTACTGTCTGTGTTTCTTCTCATAATGCAGAATTTCTTGTAATACTGTGAGATCACAGTAGGTAGGTGGTATGAATAGTGGCTTTGATTATAGAGTGGTAAGTACGCAGAGTTGCTGAGATTGTACAACCGATGGCACATCCACACTGGTTGTCATCCAGCTGACAGCAACAGCACTTAGAGTCTGCTTTACACATGCTTTACAGGTTCACTCAGGTCTAAATACTCACAAACTGAAAACCTTTGCTATACTCAGCATGAATACCGTCCTGATGAAAGCTAATTCAGATGGGTAGTCTAACACTGCAATAGCATCTCTGTTGGCTCTGCTTTCTCAAATATTACTTTTTCCTTTTTTTTAATGTAGGTAAAGACACAGACACATATACATATATATATATATATATGTACACTTATATGTATATGTATATATATATATGCACACTTATATATTTTGCAGTGAATGTACCGAGCAAAGGTTGCCTGCATTTTCCAGACATAATATCCTTCTAAAAAGCCAAGTTTTTCCAAAATTAAGAGCTCATATGTTTCTTTTTAATCAAAGTACTAGTCTGCAGACTTTCATGGAGGTCCACCAAACAGGAAGCAATGGACCAGCTTCAGTTATGTCATACCAGCTCCGTACCTCATATTCTTCACAGTCTTGCTGCAAGGGGCACCCAGCCTCCACAAGTGGCAAGTCTGGGGCACTGGCTTGGCTCAGTAGAAAGCAAATAGTTCCCTGCTCTGTCAAATCAGCCAGTGTATTTTGCTTTCTTCATGGCTAGGAAATTGTGTCATACTTCAACTGTTCTCCAAGAGATTTGGACAGCCGTAAGAAATAGAAATCTCTCTCTTAAGGATTCAGGAATCATATACTGCAGAATATTGCAGAGAAAAATACTTATCACTCTGATACAGATTTATGTCTACTATTTAAATGTTCTTGATTTATATCAGAAACATCTATGAGGTTGGCACAGGAATTATCTCCTTAATAATTATCATTTCTCTCTCTCTCTCTCTCTCTCTCTCTTTTTTTTTTTTTTTTTTAACTCCCCCCCCAGCCTTCAAGTGAATAAATTGTTAAGAGCTCATTACTAATGAAATATTATTTAAGCTTCCTTATTATGTTTAACTGACCAGATTCAAACTTTCTTAAGGCCAGAAGGCCTGAATAACGCTGGACTGTAGAACCACATGAGTTTCTCTTGCAATGAACTCCTTTAACCGTGTTTGTCCACATCTTATCTCCTAGAGATGCTTTTAGTCTTAATTTGACAATACAGACATGGAGAATCTGCTCCCTTTCTTGGCAGTAGTTTGTTCAAAGGATGAATTATCTTTGATGTAAAAATGTGTGCTATCCCTGCTGTGGCAGAACTGCTGAGGTTAATCCCAGCTTCCTTTTGATTTTCTTTTTGAAAATGCCTGGAGCTTTGTTAAACAAATTCCTTTGGGACCACAATTTCCATTGGTTGCTTGCAGCCTACAGTTTCATTTTCTCACTGGTGGAAAGCACAAACAAAATTGGCTAAGTAGGGTTGACTTATGACCCCCTGAAAAAAAGTCTTTTTCTTCTGACAACAGCAATGGCAGCAATGGCTGAAAGTTGCAGTATAAAAACTTGGCCTGTGTGAGGTTTCCTTCAGATGAAAGGAGGAGGATAGTCTGAAGAAAGGCATTTACACAGCTTTAAAAGTCAAGTATTTTCAATCATAATATTATGATTTTTTAATCAAGTGAAGGCTAGAAACAGATGCTGGTTCTCATTCTGCTAAGATATAGCTCTAAGAACTGCAGTGTCCTCAGGATTAATGTTTGTGAAATTAAGGAATCCAGTCTCACAAGTCACTTGGTGGAGCACAGACACAGAGTGTAGTATTATTACTTTTGTTTTCACTACTTCCCCCAAATTTTCATCATTTCCTAGTACTGTGCCCTTCTAATGATTTTAAGAAATAGCCTAAAATTAAGAAGGGTATGAGAAACACATAGAAAAATGGGAGATATTTTGAACAAAATGCAAAATATTAAAAAAAAAAAAGCTTTATACTTATATTTATATGAAACAAACCAATAGCAAACTTGAAGTGAGTTCTTTTTCATTCATAAGCTGAATTTTTTTGAATATTTCCTTACATAATGAAGCTTTTTTTCCCTAACGAAGTGCTAGTTGCTGGAAAAAAAAAAAAAAAAAAGTATATAGCCAGAGATGAATTACTAATCTTACCGAATCAGCACTGCAGTGACCACAGTGTTGTAGGTGGTACAGGGACAGAGAAAAGCTTTGAGAGAACCCCCACCTCCAGTGGGCTTTATAATTCCCATGAGCTTCAGAACCAGTCAACTCTGGAAACTCAACTACAGAAAGCTTAGAAAGCTTTTTTTTTTTTTTTTTTTTTTTTAAATACCGTTCTTGTTTCATCAGTGCCTAGAGCTAGTTATTATTCAGATGAATACAAAAATGTGGCAAGTTTATTAGCACTCTAAAACCTGTAATGGAATGATTTAAATTTAAATCAACATTTTCAGATGAGAAAAATCTGGGCATCCTATCCTCCAAGGCAAGTCTAAGGCAAGCAAAGAACATTAAGAGTAACAACAAAAATGTCTTTTCAAAATGGTGCAACCAATGCAATCCACTTAGAGTTAAATTGGCATATGCTTGATAAAGATGAAGGATTTTCCTTCTTTCTCTCTTTCTCTTGTTCCTTCTGTGTGTTCTTTCTAGAAGATATTGTAATGTCGAGGTTTGTTGGTTAAAAGCAGAACATTCTGATTTTCTTACAAGGTGCAAGGAACTTTGTGATGGAATCATAGACAGCTTAGAGGAGCCCTTATAAAGGAGTTGTAAATCATGTGAAAAACTGCCACAATTTTTTAGCAAATTTGAGCATGGAGAAAAACTCCAGGAATCCAGTAAGTTCTCATCCTATCTGTGACGCTGAGTTGATTTTTCCAGAATGAAGCTGGATAGAAAAAGACAGAGAATGAAATTGCTAAGTAATTGTAAGACACCCTCAAGGAATATGGGCTGGAAATCGCTCTTTCTCAGTATTCTCCAATTTCATATTTTTAATACAAGAAAGCAATGTAGATTGGCAGACTGGCAGTTTACTCATGTGTTGCTCCTCAGCAATGGTTAAGAAATTGAATTCTTGAACTGCACCTTGCTTTGATACAACAATATCATCCTTGCATCACTGTAGTTGTTTAATCAGCTTGCTTGCTGAAAGAAAATAAAGCATTAGGTAAATGTGTCAGAATTAGATTAATGTGAAAATTTCTCATTCACAACAAAACATAGCACAAAGCCTATGCATTATTTACATCCTTCCTGAGCTTCAATTTTGCCTTGGTTTAAAAAGCCATATTGCACTTCTATTAATTTGTCATAAGATTATTGTGAAGATTCATTATTGAATGACTTTAAATGCTTTAGCAATCAATAATAACTATCTCTGCAATTTTTGGCAATTTTATACCTACAAAGTTTTGTTTGATAACAGAAATTCTGAAAGGTCGATATCAGCCTAGACTTAGTTTAGAATTCAATTTTTCTGGAAAAAAAAAATAAACAAAATTGAATCAAGACTCTGAATACAAATGTTTTCTTCCTTTAGGAGAAAACTAAGTTCATTCATTTTACATTTTAAATATTCCCGTGCAGTGATGTCAATTCAGAGCAACATCATTGATCTTGCACAAACTGAGAAGTGAAACGGGCTAAGAGGGAAATACCAGCCTATATTACTTTCCTTTTCCAAATGTGAAAGGATATGTAATAAAATGGACTTCAAAAGTATGAGGGTTGATACTGAATTAGGACTTTGAAAATAATTTACAACAGAAAAAGTATTTGAGCTTTACTAAGACAAAAACATAAAACAAGTTATCTAGAATTGTTTTTAATTAAGACTTTTATTGCCATAATTCTTTATATTTGCTGTTTCTTTTCTTTCTCTCTCTTTTTATCAAATAGGACCCTGAAAAAAAAATGGAATGAGTATTCTCACTTTCCTAAACAGTTTACTTGATGACTATACTTCTCTGGTTGTTTCTTCATGGCTTCTAAAACATTGATGCAGTAACCTTCACAAATGTGCAGAGTTTTGCAGGGATTGATACCCTAAATATCATATTTCTCTATGTTGTACTCTCAGAGAACTATGTCAAAACTGATAACATTTAGAAAAAAAATCTTCATCATACTTCTATTTCTCAGTTAGAGTTCATGCCTTTACAGGTAGTTGTACAGAGACAAGAAATTCAGTACAGAACCCCTAATAAAATAGCAATTGCTTAGCACAGACTTGTCGTCAACTTCTTAGAATGGAGAACATGAAGAGTTAATTGAACTTGAGATTCTGAATATTTTGACAACTCCTACCAGGGACATTTGTTTATTTTTTATTTTAGAACGTTAATCATACCTACCTTACATCTGGCTCTCTGCCTGTCTATACAGGCTTTGGGGGGTTTCCTAGGAGCTGCCAGCAGAAATGCAGCACTTAAGCATATCAATGCAAGCCCCAGCCATAACAACCTTGCAATAATGCTGAAATGAGAGGTGGAGGCAGAGACCTGGCTCCTGTCCAGGTGAGTCTTGAGGAAGACAGTGATTTCTGACTCTGCAGCTCCTCTGGCGTGTCTGGATTAGGCTTGCAGCAAGAAATACAACAGCAACAGAGTTCAGTCATTTCCCCCTGAGAAACAAGGAGATATCAACACATAATTCTGTGCAGACCCTGAAAGGTAATCTCTGAAAATTTCAGTTTTCTTGCCCATGTGAGAGACTAAGCACAGGCAAGACTGGACCCCTTCTCATCTACCCTGCTGATTGCTTGGGGAGGCCATGCCATTTTACAGTTATCACTGCTAATAAGCAAGTCTCCCAAACCATCACCACTCCCTTATTCCAAGTGGTTGTTTTGCAGTTTTACTTTTAGCCTTTGAATGATCTTGTCCTAGCTTGCATCATTTAGGTGTGGACAGGTGTGAGGGTTTGCAGTCCTCACTTTAATTATCACTGTTAATGAATGAAATATCCTAAACCACCACCACTCTCTCTCTCACTTGGAGTGAATGTTCTGCAGTTTTAGTCTAGTTTTATATTTTTAGCCATCATGCCCTAGCTTGTTTTTACCTATAAGTATCTTTTTCTTCCTCATCATCACCTTGTTTTACTTTTCCTTAGGGGTCCAATTCTGTAACTTTATTGCAAATACTTGGGCAACTTTGACTTCCTTTGACATCACTGGAAACTCAGTTCTTTAAAATCAGTGCTTTTTTTGATTCTTATTCTCCCACTGAGCTTCTTTCTCCTGGCCTTGGATACTACTTTATCCAACTGTGCATAACAGCACAACAATTTCAAACACAAGCATTGAATTTCCTAGTATTAATGGAGGATCCTCCTTTCCTCAGCTGTTAGAGCATCAGTATTGAGACTAGGGCATTGCTAAAATCTTGCTTCCTCTTCTAATTATGTTGGGATGCTGGAATATAGATGAGGAATAGAATTATTGGTATGTTTGAAAACTTTGTCTCAAATGTTATTCTATTTTTCTTTAGCTAAACTTGTGCAACAGCACAAAGGGAAGAGCCCACCTTTAATGTAAAATAACAATGAAATAAAATAGTAATAGAATAATTATGTTTCATCAATTTGAGGAAATGTATAACGTTTGTCTACGAATATCTAAGATTTGTCAATGGTAATTATTTTCTTTAAAAAACTTGTTTTCTCTAAGAATTGTGAAATAAGTAAGTAAATGATATATAATAATGTGTGAAATGTCTGAAAGCAGAATGTGGAAAAAAGATTTCCTTTTACAAATCTTTTCCTTTATCATATTGACCCTCTGATATCACTGGGATTATGCAAGAAAGCATTTGAAAGATCCAAGCATAAATATGTGCAGTTCAAAGCAGTTAATATCTCCATATTTTGGTGTATAGTTGCATGCAACTGTTGTTTTCTTTTTGGAAAAGACTGCAGTTAACACATTTGTAGTCTGTTAAAATATTATATTCTATTGTTATCAAGGATAGGACAGAGCTTAGAGATTAAAGATTCTACTGATTCATTAGATGTTATATTTCCAATGTTTACCAGATATTCTTATGAATACTTTTATCATGATATAAATACATGTTGGTCTTGGTTAGTAATTCTATGAAAACTTAGAAATAGTAAAGATTGCTTTCTTCAAACAAGGAATAATGTCCCTTTCAGCAAAGTGTTGAATCAGAGTTCTATGGTAGGACAGCCTGTAAAGGATAGTTCTGAAATGAATTTTCTGGAGAAAAAAAAAAGAGCATTACTCATGACATATGACCAGGGTATGCTACCTGGAGGTGGATTGAATTTTTAACCAAAAAAAATTAAATTTAAAAATGCAGACTTCACCCAAGCATGTTCTAGTAAAATTAAATGATTTGTTTAATCCAAAATACTCCTTTGAGTCCTGCCTGTGAACCAGACGTCCCATTATTTGTGTTACACTTTAATCTCTACTTTAATCTCTACACATCTCAGCCTTGATTATGTCTTTGATGATCTTCACATTTTAACCTAAAGCTTTCATAATCTGTTAGAAATTTAGATTATGAAAGAACTTAATTATGGACAGGGAATCTGTGGTTGAGGTTACAGGACGTACTCTGTATGAGGTTTGGGGTAGTAAGTCTGAACATTGAAGCCATTTCTCATGCTGTTATAAAAATGGCCTCCAGAGCTGCTGTGGGCTGAATTTATGCTCCCTATCTTACTTTCACCTTTGTTGCACAAGCACATTAACCTCTCAGCTGGCCCTTGAGCTGCTGTGTGTTTGTGAGTGCTTGTCAGCTCTGCTGGGGTGTGGATGGCCCCTTGTTCTCCTAAAGCACCTCCAGCTTTGCCCAAAGCTATGCTCACAGGCTTGCAAAATTCAAGCACTGGTTGTGATAGTAAGCAAGTCAGCTCCAGAAGTTGGAACTTACACCGTTCCTCTTCCTATGTTTCTGAAGCTGGGATACTGATTTTAGGTCTTATGTTAATAAGTCAGTAGTAAGGAGTAGTCAGAAGAAGCCAGTTAAAAGACCCCAGATAGTAAATTGATAGTCTTTCCCTGTTAACTTTCCCACCTCCTTCTATTTTATTCTTCTTAACTTTGCCATCATGGGTAATGCCAAGACGGTGAATGCGTATACCAAAGAAATCTACCTAGAGAGAGAAAAGAACAACCCTCCCCTGCCTCAAACTTGTAGAATTTAATTTATACTAATATATGCATTATCTCTGAGTTTGAAGACTCCTTTGAAAGTCTATTTCCTCATCTGTGGTGTAGATATAATTTTCCTAGAGTTTTTGAAGAGTAATATTTTGCATATTACATTGAAGAAGTAAACCTACACATATCACACCGAAGAAGTAAACCATGGATATTATTAGTGTTATTATTGTATGACTGTAAGTACAAAAGATTATATCTTTTCACATAAAATATGAGAGCCTGTCACTGCAGCCTGCTTCTTTTCTTGCATTAAGTGATCACAGAAAGATTAGATGAGGATAAATAAGACCAGCACAAAGGAAAAATATGAAGTGGGCTAACATGACATTGTTTTATTTTGTAGCATATATCTCAAATAACAACACTGATTTAGCTGATAGAAAGTACTGTTTCATGAAAAGCTGAATATGTAGCTTTTTGCTAATGGCAATTTGTAAAATTTGTTTTAGATGAGAATTGTGTTTTGCTTGTTAAAAATTTATAACATCTGCTACTTTTCATTTCAACCTTACTGCCCAAAGTGTGTATTTTTTCCTTAGCTTATGATCTATTCTTTGTTTAACTTCTTAGGCCCTTTTGCCCTAAAGAACAATTGTTTCCTTTGTCCCCTGAAAAAAAGGATACAGAACTCTGTGATAGAAAGTGCATAAGAGAATTGCATTTAGCATGTGCAGGATTTCTCCTTTGTAAAATATTCTCCGGGGGACTTTCACTGTATTCATGTGAAAATGTTGCATGCTGGTATTATTTAGCCACGTGTACAATATTTTTCTGAAATCTGTATAAAGGTAGAGATCTTTTTTTTGTTCTCACGTAACCTTACTTTTTTTTTTTTTTTTAACATATTTAGCCTCTTTTGGAGGTGGCAGATTAGCGTCTTTTTCAGATAGGTTAATAGTGAATGGGTAATAGGCTTTTACAACAAAACAAAACAAGACCCAGGAAAACAAACAAACAAACAAACAAAACACCAAATCAACAATGTATTCTATCATATCAACCATTTAAATTTTAAATAAAGATGTACATGAGACAATGACATGCTCTATGGGCTCTTGAAAAAGTTCAGTTCTGCATAGTTCACTGCATAGATACATCTTTTCCTCTTTAGCAGGTAGGTTTAAGAGGAAAGTAGTGTGATTTACCTGTTGAGGGGGAAAAAAAAAAAAAAGTTCATAGGGACTTTTATAGGGACTACAGCTGTAATCTCTTTTCATGTGGGCCTGAAATGGAACAGAAGCGTTCTTGCGGCATATTCACCCTTTTATTTCATGTCTATCTTATCCTTTGGAGTAAAGTACCTGACTGCAAAATTGTGTCAAACCTCTCTCCCTTTAAGAGGGAGAGGTTCCTGAGATCCCAAATAAACAAAGAATCTTTTTTTTTTTTTTTTTTTTTTTTTAATCTCATAATGGTAATCTCTTGGTATGGCATATGGGGTATCACATTTGCAATATCTGCATAGCAGCTGACTACTGTCCATCTAAATCTGAATCGGGATGACTTCTGACAAACACAGCAATACACTTAGAAATTTCACAGGCAATTGTAGGATTAGTTCAAGCTGCTGAAAAAAAAAAGAAGACGAGATTAAATGAGAAACGTTGTGGGAAGAAATGTGGCAGGAAAGAAGTTCAGTCAGAAAACATTACTAAATACAGAAGAGTAGATGGAGGTTGACACTAGAAGTTTTGTGCTGTCATTTTCTCTTCAGAGGCTGAAACGGAAGACTCCAGGATGGATCACACTCAAACTGCAGAGTTACACATGCTGGCATTTCATAACGGCCTCTTAACTACCCGTCTCCTTATGCTCTGTCCCTTTTGTTTTAAGGGCTTTTTACCAGCCTTTATGGTGGCACATATCAAAATATTCTGCAGAAAACAGACGTTTCTCATTAGAAATCTGAATCCCATCACTCAAAGCCAAAACTGTGTTCTTACTACAGGTGTGTGCATTGTCTTTTAACTTTGTCATAGTTCCAGCTGCTATGCTGGAAATGATGTACTGTGAATAGGACATCTCATGTGGTGACTCTTTGAGATCCCCTTTACCTTTCAGCTGCCTGGATTCTAACTGCAAAAGGCACAAGAAAATTTGAAGCTAGGTGAAACTGTAAGGCAATGGCCTGTTTTTGTGGGCTGTGGAGTAGCTTTGCTCTTTGTTGTTATCATCTTTTCAGCATTTTATGTGTATCTTCATTTTTGCCATCAAATTACTACTTTTTTTTTTTTTTTTAAATCGTCCTGGGTCATTTTCTCTTCCAAAAGATAATTTCATTCTGATATTGCTGGAAATGAATGACATATGAACATCAGATGTTAAAAAGTAACAAGAAATGATGCACACCTGGATGCTAAGGTAATAAATTCAAATCGTCTAGGCAGATGAGAAGCAGATGTTAAAGTTCTTGTGGGAGTTTTCTGTCAAGTAAGGAATATTATAGTCTACTGACTGACTGTAATATGTCCATATTATTCTTGGCTGGTTCACTTGATATGTGATGTTGATCTGAATTGATGTTTCCAAACAGACCATTCTCTTTGTCGATAATTCCAATACCAGTGAGCTGTCTTGGTATGCCAGACTGCATATGCTAACATTTAATGCCAGATTGAACTTGCTATGCTGTTCAGCAGGATGAATCACCATAATGGAGAATGGCTCCCCTGGTACATTGTGCCATATGTTTCATGGCGTAGTGTGTAAAAAATCCACAGCATTTGCCCCAGATCTTGCAGTATGACTTCTGCCGTCTTCCTCACTCTTATTTTTGGGGAACTCCTTAGATAATAAATGTGTTTCTTCCAGGCAAATGGAGGATACCATTCTGATCACAAGCAACAATGGGAAAACTGTGGGAGCGTATGTAAGGGATGTTTCCATTGAAAATCTCAAATTCACTTGGTTGGAGAAATGTGAGGTGGGCATTTATTAAAGACAAAGGTAAATGTTCAGTAATCCATTGGACTGGGAGTAAATCTTGGGGTTCAGTCAGAAACACTCTCTAACATTCATGTTCTAAATGGATGTCTCTTTTGTTTACTCTCTCTGTTTTTCAAATGCATTTAGTTTTCACAGCACTAGAATACATGGACTTCTAAAATTAGCTTATTTTCCTATTGCAGCTTTGCTCTTCGAAGAGGGAAAAGATTTGATTATTTTTTTTTTTTTGTCCCCGGTGCTTAAGAATTCATGTTGACATATGGGCATATTCATGTCATTGTTAGCCCTACCACCATTCAGTGTAAAGAATTTTCTAAAATTTCCTCTTCATAACAAACTGCTGGTTCCTGCAACAAATAGAAAGTGATAAACAATTATTTGCATCTGATCAATCACTACAATTCTTTAACTTTGAAATGATATAGTATGACAGACTAGTATAAAACAACTGTTTATCCCTTTTCTTGATCATAAATTGGGCAAGAATTGGAACAGTTGGAGAACAGCCCATCTCTAGCCACCATCTGCTTATTGTAAAATAGCTGTATGTTGTAATTTTTTTCTTTTTTATTACTGTTATTAACACACAATAAAAAAATACACTTAAATAACATTAAGATTGTAACAGAAACCAAGAAAATGGAGATACTTCTTCTGAAACATGCTGTGTTTAAAATCATTTGGATGCTACCCTTTGTATCATTAGTGACATTCTACAGTGTCTACTATTTGCTGGACTTTAAGACGGTCCCCAGCAGTGATACGTGCCAATATTTTTTTCATTATGCAATATTTTCAAACCTTTTCTTTTCCTTTAGTGTTTAATGCATCACTGGAATGACTCTGTGTCTTTTAAGCTTCCAACTACTCAGTCTAGCCCCAAACAAAGATACTGGTATATCTGAGATCATAAATATTCCTTTGACTTCAAAACAAGTGGTATCAAGCTGTAGAGAGATACCTGCTTTGCTCAGTCCCCCTGTTGTCTGTATAGTCCTCAATGGGTAAACTGTTTAATCCTTTTGTGCATTAATTGTCCTTCTCTACTACTTCTTTTCTTTCCTGATTTCAGTGATTATGGGTCTGCCTCTTACCTTGTTTGCAGGAAACCTCCAGAAATAGGATGCTCAGCTTGACTGTTTCTGGCGCTTTCATGAAACAGAGGATAATGACATGGCATGAAGTGTAGTTCTAGTATGGCATACACTGTAGAACTTGCTGTTATATTGTGTCGTTGGCTTTAGCTACAAAGATACATAAATAAATAACAACTGTCCAATGATTCGGTTCAAGTTGCATTGATTGGTACAATAGATTCCTATGTTTCATGTCTTCCCAGCTCATCCATTATTTAGATGTTAGTATAAACACATTGTAGGTCTTTCAGACTTCTGCAGCTCCCCAAAAGACTGAGGCTAACAAGCATTGTGGATGGAGTGCTTGATTGACAGCCCTTTTCCTAGAGATAGTAGAATTATATTCAAGCTCTTCGTAGCAGAAGAGACACAGGAAGTAAGTTTGAAATGATTACTGCATTTCACCTTACAATATTTTTTCATATGAAGATGATTCCTGTGTAAAAAAAAAAAAGAAAAAAAAGAGTTTTTCTCAGCATACCAGACACCTACTGGTGGAGGATATTCATGTTTTGCTTCAGACAAATCTAATAGGCAAGGTTTTGAGATCACAGATTATCAGAGTTCTTTTAAGTCTCACTCAAGTCTTAAAGGCTTTCTTATTAAGGAGCACTATGCCTGTGCTTGGCTTATGTGCTAGCATAATTCTTTTTATAGAACAAATCTCAGAACATGGCACTTACACCCAAAACGTCTTGCCCAAGAAGTCATACTTGTTTACTCAGTGCCTAGCTGGAATCCTCAGCAATATTTACTTTAGCTAAATCTAATGCTCTGAAGCTGTAAATGCAATCTCGTTTAATATTATGTTCTCTGCTAAAATCATAGTGTTGATAGAAAAACATTGTGCTGTACAAGCCATTAGCAGATCCTGCCTATGGGGTGGGATACAACTAATAGAGGTAAGCAAATTATCTCTTGATTCTTTGCAGTTGGAAGATATTGCTGGTATTTAGATTCATCTATCCAAGTATAAAGGCTGCACTGGTAGTTTTCCAAGTTCCACATTTTTAAAACCAAGTGCTTGTTTAGTACACTGATGCAATTAGATGCCCAAAGCTAATCAAGATTTTTGCAGTACTTAGAATTAAAGAGTTTTAAAGTAATCCTTCAAAAGCTGCACTGTTTTTGCTTAGCTCTTTGTGAACAAGTTTATGTTATATCTTGTTGTACCCTTTTGTTTGACATTCACAGAATACTGCTTCCTTCTAGCAGTTTCTGTGGCTGGATATCATCTTCAGACATCTGAACCTATTGAACAATATTCATTTGACATCTGTAACCTTTAAAATAAGTCTTCTATATTCCTACAACGTCCTTATTTTATTTTAAGTGCCCTGCTTCTATCTCACTCTTTTTCATAAACACAATTGTTAATGTGTGCCACTCTTTTCACTATTTTGGTTCATTTCTCATCTCTTGCTCTTCTTTTCCTGACAAGCAAAGCCACCATGGGCAAAAACTTTTTAATACTCCTAATCTGTATCCTGGGTGTTTCCTTGTGTTTCCTTGTTTATTTGCTCTCATGAGTAAAGAATGGCCACTTTTCTTTATCTTAAAAATTGAACATTTCATCCGTAGTTATTAATTTGACTTCTTCAAAGAAATATTTTATTTCTGTCTTTATTATAACTAAAACACCTTCCCTAAAAGCATCTTTCTATTGAATAGCTGAAGACCGTATTTGATTTGGAGAATTAACCTCTCCTTATTTCATCAAAACAGACAGATGGCTAGAAACCCCAAATATTGGGCCATATAGTGGACTGTGATGCAGGGATTCATTTGAGGAAGTTCACCTGTCCATCTCTGAGCTCCAATCTCACATTCACCTGTTGTGGTGATAGGACCAACAGCTGCTTTTCTGTCTTTGCAAATCTACTATGATTTCCATCTGTTTTTAGCCCTTCTTGACTTATTTAAACTCGAGTTCATGCAGGATTTTGCTCATTTCTTTAGGTGATCCCTTACTACTAGATTATAAAAGATACTACTGGAAAAATTGTATCTTAGGCTTTGCTTTTGAATCTACCCAGAATTTCACCTTTTCTCACCTAGACAAATTCTGAAAATCCCTAGAGGATTCACCCTTCCTCCATGTTCTTTTTTTATCCGTCTG
This sequence comes from Nothocercus julius, assembly GCA_013398735.1. Taxonomy (NCBI): domain Eukaryota; kingdom Metazoa; phylum Chordata; class Aves; order Tinamiformes; family Tinamidae; genus Nothocercus; species Nothocercus julius. The sequence continues at coordinate 6,499,256 of VZSV01000030.1, forward strand.
CATTATTCACTACCTTTGCTTGACACTTTCTTTCACAACTGTGATTCCTGTATGACCCTCACACATGATTTGGAATGATTGGACTGTGCATCAATTGCCAATAAGTCCTGCTTTCATATTCCTTGCCATCATTCTCATTTTTCTGTCTTTGGTGAAGCAAGACTAAAGGACAAGGCATTCCTTAGGGTAGACAGCTGATGGGTCTATTGCACTGTCTAATAAAAGAAGGCCTTGATGCTCAGTGAAGTGTCTGCTTGTACTACCTGAGCAACAGTACAAAATAAATAGCAATTTTTATTATTATAGTGGTGCTAATTGCTCTGCATCTCACAAGATATTCTCACTTCTGTTTTTAACTTGACTTTCTTTTGCTGATAGGAAAAAATTATCAGGAAATAATAAATCTCCACAGTTCTAGGAAAATAAAATATCTGCTAAAAGAAAGAAAGAAAAAAAAAAAAAAAAAAAAAAAGAAAGAAAAAAACCCTTCCATTTGTTAGCTGCTGCTTGTTCTTTCATTAACTAAATGAAATAATGTTGCATACATTACCTTATAGGGCTTTATCTGGATTTATGTACTAAGAAGCTTATTACTTATAATAGTGAGAGATGTATTGCCATTTAAATAATGGCTTATTCATTAATATATGCACTGAAGTACGTAGTCATTTTATGGAAGAGTTCAAACAATTATCATGCTTGCTAATAATATCTTATAATGAGCTGGCGCTCAATATCATATTGACCTTTCTAGACTCTTTGAAAATTATTAAGGATGAGGGAGCTGCAAAATTTCACAGTACTTTTTTTTTTTTTTTCCCTCAGAAATATAGTTGCAGATTAGGAGTGTATTCATGTCCATTTCAAAGAAAAATAGTAATAGGTAATATTTATAGGTCTAAAATAACCAAGCAGGCCAAATCAGATCCATAATTCTGAAGACAGCCATTAGGAATTAAATGCATAGAATAAAGCAACAGATTTGTACCTGACACTTTTAGTCAAAAATAATTTCTTTTAATCAGAAGTAAAGAGATACTATGTTCTAATTTACTTTTAATGCTAAATTAATTATGTCAGCTGCTTTCCTTCTATTTTTTTCCAGTGTATGCATATTATGTTAGACTGTAGTGCATCAATGAAAAGAAACAGAAAGGACTAAAAGGAAATAAGAGGACACAGAGAGGAGAGGCAATGGATAAGAGAGTAAACTACAATAAGCTAAGAAGGATTACGAAAATGATGAAGAGACTGGAGCAAGTCTCATATGCGGCTGAGAGAACTGGGACTGTTCAGCCTGGAGAGGAGATCTTATCAATGAGTATGAGTGTCTGAAGGGAGGGTGTAAAGAGACTCAGTGGTGGCCAGTGATAGGACACACACTGAAACACAGGAAGTTCTATCTGAACATGAGGAAAAGATTCTTTACTGTCACAGTGACTGAGCACTGGAACAGGTTGCCCAGAGAAGATGTGGAGTCTCCTTCCCTGGAGATATTCACAAGCCATCTGGACACAATCCTGGACAACATGATCTAGGCAATCCTGCTTGAGAAGGGCAGTTGGACTAGATCACGTCCAGAGGTTCCTTCCTACCTCAACCATCCTGTGATTCTGTGAAATGGAAACATGAGAGGAAAGGAGAGGAGAAAAGAAGAGAGGAGAGAAAAGGAAAGGAAAAGAGAGGAGAAAAGGAGAAAAATAAGATGTAGACCTGGCAGTTGCAGGGTTTATGAGATATTGCAGTACTGTTTATCTAATCCGAAGTTAGATCAAGTTTGGTGTGGGGTCCAAGGCTGCTGTTGGCTGTAGGCACTTAGTGCACTTCCACCTTCACTTACTGTTCTTAGTCTTTAATGGGGCTTAGGCTTAGATGGGAAACACTTCAGTGAGTTTCTGACAGCTCAAAGCCTGTGACTTCCTATGAAGATGCACATCAATAAGTTAGAGCTCAGCAATGTGAAAAATGAATGCCCTATCTTTTTTTTTTTTTTTATCTTCTTTTTCCTGAGTTCAATGGCAATTATCTATAGAAAGTCTTAACTCTCCACCACCACACTGCAGGATCAGTAATTGGTATCATCAAGATGATATTTGATATTTGTAGGATTATATAGGATTGCAAGCAGAATCTCCATAGCACTCTATCCACTTCCTGCCAAATAAGCCTCATCACCAAGATCATGTATATATCATTATATATGATATTTGCAGGATTTATGGATATATACATAAGGTACATCAGAAGCCTTGGTCTTCCAGCATTGACCATCCTGGTGAATGAGCTCAGGCATTCTGAAGTTGCCAGTCACAGCTGGAAAGAATGAGGAGAACTCCAGTTCTTCCAAGCCTGGGAGTACTTCAAAATCAACTTCTCTGATATAAATATCAGGAGGAAGTTCCAGTCTTAGTCCAGAAATTGCCTGTTTAAAGACATGATGTTGGACCTGTTTCTAATTCTAGTTAGGGTGGCTGATGCATAACTTCTCATGAGTTCTTATTTTCTTTGGTATCCATAACATAAGGCAGTAACGATCCTCCTGGTCTTAAGAGCACTGAAGCAATTCCTTTCAAAACTTTAATTGAGCACTCCTGCCAAAGGTTTTTTCTACTGGTTTCACATTAGGTTAGATTAGATCTATATTTACTCCAGGTACCTTCATCTGAGAAGTGTGCTGCACCACTGCATACAATGATGATGCTTTTTTAGAATCTGGTCGCTCTGTCTTAATTCCATTGAAGCTGTTAAACTCTCCTTCAAGAAAATTGTGCTTTATTAGGGAATATTTCTTAAAGTCACTCAGAGTATTTATATGTATATATAAAAGCATATAAACTAACATTCAAGGAAGAAAGTTATTCATAAGCAAAATCTTCAAGGTTGTTTCATTTACGTGTATACATATATGTATAAATACAAATACAAAATATGGACTTACTCAAAAAACCTGTCTCCAAGAGTGAGAGGGATTTCAAAGGATTTTGAGAATGAAAGAAACTCAGGAAGAACAATGAACACACAAGAGGACAGCGTGCAGAGGCTTGAGCATGCAGCTCTGGATGCTGCTGCTGTAGTAGGAGTAGGATTTCTTTGGCGAGCAGTGTTTACATGTGTGAACATGTGAAGTGGAAATGTCATATAAGACATCTTGAGAAAGAGTAGTTACAAGTAAACAGTCCTGCTTTTCCACATCTTAAAGAAGGACTGTTCCTCCAAGGGTAACATACGTAAGGTAAAATATGACAACTTTTTTACTAAGGGCAAAAATGCTTATACTCTAGAAGTGGCCTATTTTTGATATACGTTGCTATGTACTTATGAAGCTCAGGCAGCTGTAAGAAATCTATAGTAACTCCAGTGTTCTCATTTTGTTTTTAATATCCTTATACAAATGCATTTTAAACAAACTAACACATCTCTCAGTGCCCTGCAAAATTTAATTAAAAAATGCAGAGCAGATTTACATTTTAGGAATATACCCGCCCTCCATGTCGGTGCACACATATATATGTATGTACATATATATACATATATGTATATATACATATGTATACATATGTATATGTATATATACATATATATATATGTATATATGCATCTCACTGCCCGCAACAAGCCTCCAATTCTTTTCCCTCTTGCAGTATAAAAATCCCAGCCTGATTTTTTTCAAGCTTTATTATTAAAAAAATGGCTTCAGGGCAGTGAACGCCAATTTTCATCTCTTGGCAAATGTTTATAGCCAAGATGTAAACCCCTGAAAACAGGGGTTTATAATTTAAATGCTGACACAACCTTAACTAGAGCAATGGGAACACCGTTGCCATAATAACTGCCATTCTCTGGAAAGTATTTATGGCAAGCCTTCAACCTTTCTTAAAGCAGAAATTCAGGCCTTTGGCTACCATTGACTGTGGGTAATGGCAGTGAGATCCAGATTCCTGGGGATGGAGCCATCAGTACTCAGAAACTGAAGCCATTTTAACATGTCTGCTAAACCTGTTCGTGACCTAAAGACGTGTTTGATCCGGCAAACCTGAAGCCAAGGGGAGTTTTTTTCCAGTGGTTGAGGAGGAATAGGTCTGTGTCCCTTGTGTCTATCAATATCACATTCTTTTATTCCTATCAGCAACTTCTAATAAAACCTGTTTATATATCTTTCTTTCCTAATTGAAACCAGAATATAATTCATTGCCTCCCACTTAAACAATGCTGGAATTAATATCTTTTTTGCACCATAAAAAAGCACACTGTTACAATTCTATAAATATATTGGAGGAAAGACTGGATGGGAGATTGAATTGTGACCTGTAGCTATGAAGATGTGTGTTTTTCAAGTCTGTCTCTTGTAGTTGCTTTCTCTTTTTCTCATACGCATGTGGGTATGCACTCACATACACACACACACACACACACACACACACACTTGTCCTTTTACTTTTTGCCAAATACCAAACAAAACAAACAAAAGAATTGAAAAAAAAAAAAGTTATAAGCAGGGTGGAAATGCCTTACATGTGAAAACATTGCACAGTTGTAATGTGTAAAAGAGAAATATATTTAAACACATGTAACCGTACAGTCTCATTCAATTAGAATTTTAATATTTTTTTTTCTCAAGGTGTTATGGAAATGTCTCAAATCCACACCTAATAAATGTAATATGAATAATATGCATAAAATTATTGAATATGCTATCCTGTGGGTGAAGCATATTTGTGCCCAAATACTCTGGCCTCAGCCCTCCAGCACACCAGGAAGGTGTCTCACAGCTAAAATCAGAGCTGAATTAGCAGCTCCAGATGCCAAAAGATTTTCTAAGCTCAGAGGGACAAAGCCCAGAAGGGTAGGTATGATACCTCATTTTTGTCTCTATAAGGGTAGAACTGAACGGGTTTTATTCCAGTATTATTAATAGGAAATACTGCGTGGCTACTCCAGGGCAGCAGGTTGTGTGTAGGTGATTAACTTTTTTGTGGCCTAGGTATTGTTGTAGGAAGAAGCAACGGGGAAATAAATAATCAAATTATTTTTAAATCATAAAAGGGGCAAACAGTTTTGTTTGTAGATACATAGCAAATATTGTAGAAGAGCAACAGTTCTTTCATGTAAAGTATTCTGAGGCTTTGTGAACCTCATGAGCTTCTTGGGAATTTATACAAAACTCAGAAGGCTTGCACACATTTCAGAACATGCCTGCAGATCTGAGTTTGAATTTTGGATTATAACTGTCATTTGTAATAGCACTTTCTAGCTTATACCACCATTGAAGGATAAGGCGAACAAGAAGAAATTGCTTCTAACCAAGGATCTGCCTGTTCTGTGGATTAACAGAACTGCACTCTTTAGGAATGCCAGTTTGAAACTTCATGCCAGCAAGAAATTCACTCTAAACTAGGCATTCCTGTCTTTTTATGGAGTCTAAAATTTTTAACATTATTTTTAGTTCTCTCGGCAACAGATTTGAGGAGTTAATTTGGGATACTTTATTTCCCGAAAGCTGCAAAGAAGATCAAAGCCAGTATGAGTTTGCTGCTTCTCTGCAGGTGAAGCTCATAAAGACACTCCAGGGGTGAAATTTATCAGCACAAACAATATTTACAGTCGGTTGAAGCGAGTATTCATGTGCATCAGGAGGATAGCTAAGCCAACAGCTAGGAAATGCTGAGGAGACATGTATTTTTGAAGTCTGTGTCTCTCTAGGCTTTGATGCTTCTCTCTAGCCTTGTGTGAGGCACCTCTGGGTACCTGCCACCTGAGTACAGGCAGTCAAGACCTTGCTTTGAATATGGAGCATAGGCTCACCCTATCTCCCCTAAGCATGCCTCACCATCTGTTGGGTCCTTGCATGCCAACATTATACCCACGTTTTAAAGCAATGGCTCCTACAGAAAATAACACAAAATCTGCTGGCAGAAAGAAAAAAAATAAGGAAAGGAGGGTGACAATGAGATGTGTCCATGGTGGAAACAGGAAAGTTCCTGTGCTTCAGTTTTTTCTTCCAATATTCCTGATTCATTTTATCCTATGACTGTTACATGGAAAATGCATAATCTAAGCGGGCCCTCGGGAAAGAACTATTTTCGCTTCCCCTCCTCTCCAGCAGAGTGTTTTGCCTATTAGATTACAGAAATAGACTCCCTTTGCAATTTTATTTAGCAGGCCAAACAAATCCCACATTCCTGGCTGCACAAAAATGGCACAGCTTCAACAAAAAGCCTTGTGGCTAGGGCAGTCTCTGAAGAGATGGGAGCTGGGGATTTGCATCCACTCAGGCTGAGGAGGTGATAGTTCATCAGGCTCCAGGATAAGTCCTGTGTGCAGTAGAATGTGATTGCAGCAGCACATGGTCATACACTTTCTGTTAAGTTTTTGGATGCGCTTCAATGCCAGGCTATGCTGCATTCAGAATATTCAGCCTGAATTAGGCAGGTTCAGATATAGCTTATAGGATTTTTTCCCCATGATAAAAGATAACCAGTCTGGGAATCCCAAATGATTCACAGAGGAACTTGGTATCAAACTGCTCAACTCAGCTAAGATGGAGACAATTCTGGTTTCCTGCCAGAATAAAAATATAGTTACCTAAGAAAGTTTTCTTGTAAAATTTTTTCTCTATTGCCTCCCAGAATTCTTTGTGTTAACTTAAAAGAGAGTAGTGATATTTTGTGGCTTGCTACTGTGAACAAAGACAAGTAAATTCCTTACTAAGTAGTGCTTTAGGAATCTAAATGTCTTTTGATTCTACCCTCTGTTTTTAAATAATAATTTTAAAAAAAATATTTGAGGAATGTTTACGGAGGGATTTGATATTTGCTGCAACTCAGGGGTCCTGAGTTATTCTACAGTTTGTGCACTGAGACCACCACAGTTTCCTCAGGGTCCATTTTATTTTACGCATAAGAAGGAATAATATACTTCCGCCTTTTCCCAATTTGTTTAATAGCTGTAATTTAAGCTACTGAAATTTTGATGAAGGAGTTCAGAAGGTGGAGTTAAAAGAAGCCAAGGGGTACAGTCAAGGACTTCAAACACCTTTAAAAAAATCTTATTTTTACAAAAAGAATTAAGACTTTGAAATAATTGATTCTTTTCCCCAAGGATAATCTATGAGATTTTATCAGACTTCATTATGTTCTGACTTCATCTTTGAACCCGACAAAGAGTGAGAGTCCCCTAGTCTTTTGAACATAGAGGTTAGAATAAACATCCAAGTGCAAAACTCACTGGTATTTGCTATGAAATCTGTCTACAATGAGAAAAAAAAAGCATTCTCCCTTGGCTAGGTATGCAAACTGCAGCATGAGTTAGGTTAGGCAGCCATATACTTTAAAGTCAGTATGTATTCTGTTCTTTGGCTTTTACAAAGAAATTATATATAGGGCATTTGCATTTTAAAATCAGCTCATACCAAGACTGTGGGGAGGAGTAAAACTGCTTGAAATAGGCCTGTAATAGGCCTATTAAAAAATGTGATCTGAGCTCTGCTTTCATGAATTGTTCCCTGCAGAGATCATTCTTTGCATCCTAGTTTGAATCCATATGGGAGAGAGGTGCCTGCTTCTAGTTGCTGTCGACTGAAGGCCATATCACACTGCATATTTCTCACAACTGTGTGACATACCACTACCAGTGTAGTGCGTACATTGCTACTTTTACTAACATTCCTTTAACTTTTCACCATTTGTCTTTTTTCTTTTTGTTTTTAAGTGTCTTGTCCAGCATCTGTATTTTTCCTGGAGTAGAAGAATCACTGGATGAAAAGTTGAAGTTTGCCTTTTAGAAAAGATCACCTAAGTCTGTATTCACATTATGTTTAATTAGAGAATCCATATATTGTCATATAATCATGTATCTTAACAAGATATGTATCAATATCTTAGCTCCTGCTTTTTTCAGCCAACAACATTGGGACTGTTGGGCTCCAGAGACACTGGACATTTCACCCACTGCTAACAAAGGAAAGCAAATCTGACCTCCTTCTCCTCAGGCCAGTCGAGAAGGAAATAAGCAAATGAAAATAAGCCAACTGCAAAACCAGGAAAACTGGAAAACTGTGTTTTATACAGACAGCTCCTCCAGAACACTTAGCTTTTTACAGTAATAGAGACTGGTTGCAGGCAACATTTCCTTTTATGGCTCGCTCAATCAACATTGATAGGAATCAACGTTCAGTCTTCACAAGACGTGCTCATAGAGTACTACTTTTTCTGCGTCTCCTTTTTATGGCTTACTGAAACTCTGCAGTGTTCAGGCAAATGCCTAGTCCCCTTCAACCTTTTCCCTACCTTTCTATCAAAATAGCTCTCTGTATAGAGACAGGCGAGAACATTTGCCTCTCTTTCATTTCCTCACATCTCAGAATGACTGAATACAACAGCCTCTCTGAGAAAGTTCACTAAGCATGTGGAGGGGATGGAGCGTACATATTATTTGTCCTCTTTCAATGATATCTGTTCTTTTACTTTGGCACCTTTGGCCTGAGCTTCTTATGATCCATAATGAACCCTCTCTCACTGTGTGGGCCTCCGCGGTTTATTTGATTTGGAGCAGCCTGGGCTGAATCCTGGCAAGAAATTAAAAAATGAATGTAGGTAAAATAACACTACATTTTAGTCTGCTGTTAGAGAATCTCTCAGGTTGCTAAAAAATATTGTGACTACTCTCCTCAAGATTTTTTTTTTTCTTGAAATTTATTAAAATACAAACTTCTGGTATCTGCAAAAGGATATTTAAATATCATTAAGGTTTTGACAGAAATCTACAAAAGCATGGAAATGCCCAATTAAGGCAGAAATGCACCATATGGACTTGGATGTGATAAGTAGTAAGCAAGCTGTTATAGTGACACCCTGCTGTGGTTAGGTGTGGAACACATATGTCCCTCTTAGGCTTTATCTACAGATGTTCTTACTTTGTAGCTCTGTTTGTTCTATCAGATATGAAAAGAATGAAATAGAGAGGGTGGGTAAAATTTTTTGTTTCTGCTTCCATGATGTCTTTTTTTTATTATTTTAATTTATAAATAATATTGAACATACTCATATGAAATCATGTAGGGACAGAAGATGCTCCTTGCTTGCACACTTCTTTATGGGGTTCAAATGATTCAACAGAAAAACATGCTGTGCTGAAAAATGTAAGCAACACTATTGAAAAAGTGGTCATTCATCCATTTTTTCAATTCATCCTCAAATCCAGCCTGGAAAATAAACTCAGCTAAGCATAAATTCTTAGGCTTCATGCTAGGTGCCTAGGAGGAAAGACAGAGTAGATGAATCACTGGTCTCTACTGGCTATCAGTTCACTCTTTGAGGAGGGATTTATGAAGTCATTGCCCATTTTTCACCAGGTCACTCTAGGAATGACCACAAAGACATGAAAATCAATGACAGTATTGGTACTCAAGGTATTTCTGACTGTATTTAGACACACTTACCATCTGAAATTTTCAGCCTACAAATGGGTAAATATATCCTAGATATACCTGTCCAGGAAGCAAACAAATTATTCTAGATTACACAAAATTTTACAAGTATTGTTTTGTCATTTTTATACTACAACATATCTCACATTAATAAGAATTCATGTCTCTACAGCTAAGAAGTGTTTCTCTTTCTTTCTTTCTTTCTTTCTTTCTTTCTTTCTTTCTTTCTTTCTTTCTTTCTTTCTTTCTTTCTTTCTTTCTTTCTTTCTTTCTTTCTTTCT
>VZSV01000030.1:6518470-6575570 GCA_013398735.1 Nothocercus julius
GCCACAAACTGAAGCACCAAAAGTTCCACAGGAGCTTAAAGAAAATTTTCTTAACAGTGAGGGTGAGAGAGCACTGGAACAGACTGTCCAGAGAGGTTGTGGAGTCTCCTTCTCTGGAGACCTTCAAAACCCGCTTGGATGCAGTCCTGCGGCACGTGCTCTAGGGGACCCTGCGTATGCAGGGGGGTTGGACTAGATGATCTCTAGAGGTCCTTTCCAACCTTAAGCATTCTATGATTCTATGGAAGATATATAGACTTTGGCCTAAGTTTTAGATGGTGCTGTTTATTGTAGAGTGAGTTTCTTTTAGAGTCAAAATTTATCATGAATGATAATGAGAAGCCTGTAGAAAAATAATCACACCCACTTTAGGAAGAAAGATTAGTGTGCAGATATTGTAAACTAGTAAACTACAGGAATGAATAAAATGAATCAAATAATGATGTAACCTTTTTGAAGCTTTAGATAATGAAAGTGAATGGATACAAAAAGTTACAAGGTCAATGTGCTGGACAAGATTTTAAGAAGTCTTTTTTTTTTCTGCTCTAAAACAAGATCAAGCTATACTTGAGTCTATCATGACAGAGCTCAGTGCTCTCTGACCAAGTTCTTTTAGATAATGCACATATGGTAGGAAAAAATTTAATATAAAAATTTGCTTCTTTGAAGATATTTAATGTTACATGGGATTTTTGATTTAGCAAGAGTGATATAGCAATATACTAAAATTGTAATAGAAGTATAAGTTAAACTTAGTAAAATATAGACATTTTAATATACAGTTCTAGACATTTTAATATACAGTTCAATCACAATACCAGTGTGATTCCCATTAATGGTCTCTATTTGTTCACTATCATAACCCTGGATTTTCCCAATCACTGGGAAGGGCTATGTGGGTTGGATAGGTTGGAACAAGCTCAAGCTCATTGCTCCCTTTGAAATTCTTTGGTTAGCTATTCAGTTTTCATGCTCTGTTTTGGGCTAGGCCACACATAAACATAACCCAAGCTGGTCTGACTAACTCAGAGAGATTTTTGCATGCTTTTGATGGATTCTGGGTGAGTCTTTTACAACAGCTGATCCACTCTACTGACATATCTGTTTATCTAAACAAAGGCTGCCCTCTGGTCCCCTTTGGGTTGAGATAAAGTCAGTTTCCTGGCCAAGGGCTGTGGTTAGTCACACCCTACATTATTGCTGAGCCTCATGGGCACAAGGTCTTGCCCATCTCCTCTGAGTTTTTTACAATATAGGGGTTTAATGGTCAGCCACAGATGTTTGAAGAGATGATTTGGAGGTTAAATTTGTATGTATAATATATCCGTATTCAAATTTCAATGGTTACCAACTTTGTTTACCAGTTCTATCTGTACAAAAGGAATAAAGGTACTTTTCTACCCCCAGGGAATTTCAGAAGATAAATCTGTTAAAATCTAGTATGACAATGTAAGCAACAAAGTAATTAAAACAGAAAACAAGAAGATTCAAAATCGTGCTCTCCAATTTCTGGGGATTTTGCCACCACCAGGATACTCTGACTGAAAAGATCAGTAACCATCACTCTTGACCTCACCAAGTTATTATACCATTGTTAGGTTTTTCCTGTAGACATGAAGTGGTGAAAAGGGAAAGTCAAAACAACTCCAAGTTTAGCAACTCCAAGAAAACTTGCAGCAATTCATCTGAAAGGGTTTCTGTAATAAGAATTTATTGTTCATTGCAGGAAAAATCTTGTCTTTAGTAAAAACAGTAGAAAAACATGAATGTAAAAAAAAAGCACCCAGCCAAAATAAAAAAGAAGTTGAGATTCCACTCTTTTGGTTAAAATAAGTGGAATGGAGAAGAAGGTAGTGATGTAGGTATTCAGCAGACATTCAGTACTAGGAACTGCATCAAAGGATCAACATACGCTTTTAGCAACTCTTTTCAGGGAAACCTTAGAGATTAAAGTGCATCAAGGTCATAGTCTTTATCATATTTCAGAATAACTTGTGGGCTTCCTCCAGCAAGGGAGCCCTCCAGAGGGCTATCATCACAGGGCTATCTAAATATCGATAAAAAATAACTAAACCTCACCAAAAGTTAAAAGAAATATTTATCCTAAAATAAAGACACAATATGTCTGCATCCTCATGGCTATTAAATCTTCAAACAATCCTCCAAATTCAATTTTTTGGGTTTTTTTTTTTAAGTATCACAGCTATATAAAAGCCTTAAAGATATTTTTTACGGTAGAACATTCCTAGCATTTCCTATTTTGTGACAACATGGAGACCAAAGAGGGAAAAGAACTAGGAAGTTAATGCATTCAGACTTGCATAAGGACAATATTTGTTGTTATGCTATTCTGAGTCAAGTCCCTCTCCCCACTTGGTTTCTGTTCTGTTGCAGCTGTCACAAAAGTAACCCAAGCAGTGGTCAGAAACTATAGATTTGTGTCCCAGAGTTTTATTTTCTTGTGGAGAGAATATTCTAAGACCATTTAACAGGTTGATCTAGTCTGCAGCCTTATTTTGTTCTTCTGGCAACAGGTGATAAGAATAAAAAAATAATTTCCTGCCAATAATTCTTAGTGGAATTATTCCCTCAGAAGTTAGTGGAATTATTCTCTCAGAAGTTATTACTTCTAATGCCATAGTGTCTGAGTAAGAGACTAGATTGGGAATATGAAAAGTTTAGTTATAATTCTCTATTAGAAATCTGCAGTGCATACTCAGACAAATAATGTCACCTCTGTCGGTTGGTTATTACCACTATTACTTTTGCTTTCCTTCTTCCTGTTTTAGATAATATACTCTATCTTCCATTCCACACAGGCTGATATGTTGAAATATTAATAGTGAGATGTTGATATCGGTTGAAGCCTCCCAGTGCTACTGCAATATATACAAGAAAACATAGATTTAAAGAGTGTATTCCACTGTAGCTGAGTTAATCTACAGATTAAGTATACCAACCCTTCAAAACAGATTTTGTTATTTTAAGTAGTCTGTAACTTAACTAAACTTAACTATTAATTTACAGAAAATATGCCATCACTGGTTATGCTATCAATATTTCTTTCATGTAATAATTTTCTAATACGGTCTGTTGGTGTCCTATTTTAAATTATTTACAGTAACAATGCAGCTACTATCTGGAGGGAATATGTTGGCAGAATGAAAGTACAAATTATGATGAATTTACCTGTGGCACCACTGCCTTTCTGAAAGATAGTTCTGTTACCTAAATGTACAGATTTTCATTCTTTATTTCAAGAAGTTTGCTGGAGGAAGCCCACAAGTTATGAAATGATAGCCCTGCATAAACACACAACAAAAAAGACTATTCTCATCACAGAGAACAGGTAGTAAGTATATCCAAAGAGAGCTACAGGAGATATGGTAATGCTTCTGAACTTCTGAAGAAACCTGTATGAATTACAGAAATTTAAGGTTTCTCTAAGCTGTGCCTTCAAAATTAAGGCACTTAGCCTAAGTTATATGAAAAGAGATATTACAGGTAGTAATATCAAAGGAAGTGATAATAAGAGAGAAGCTTTAGCATGAACGAACTTTTGACTTCCAACACTTAAAGTCAGTTTAACTACTGGGTAGAAGATGAGGCTGGTCCACTTGAAAATCTAAAATGGGATAAGAAAATTAGGCACAAATTGGATCTAACCTACTCAGAAACTCTGCAACAAATTAACATCATTCTTCTGCTATGTTTCAATGAATGCAGCTTTACATTAGAAATTTGATGTTAAAAGAACTTTTTTTATCCACTCAGTTCTTGCTTATGATGAGGTTTCCACCTCTAAGCACAATGAGTCTCATAACACTTCACAGCTTAACATCTGACACTTAAATAACGCTTATCCCTGTTTCACCACTAGTTAGTTTCCTTAACATCTCAGAACTTAAAAATTTAAATAATTAATGCTTCTACCTTATTAATCCATTTATAAGGATTTTAAGTACCTATATATGTATGCTATTTATTTGCTTGCTTATTACATGAGTCAATATTGTAAACAGTAACCGTAGTTTCTAAAAGGTATAAGAAGCTACTGAGGCATTTGATCCCTGCAGATTAATTTCTTGAGCTTGCTCAAGGTTATTTGTAAATTAACTTTCAAGTTTACCAAATTCTTATAAAAATAATCTATTTATTTATGAGTCTGTTGACAGGAAGGTGCATTTTTACATACTTCGAACTGTTTGTTTGTCTTAGCTTGGACATTTCGTGGTCCATAATTGTTAACTCTGGAATCCACGAACTGTTTATTTGGAAAGTGTCCAGAAACAGAATGTAAAACAATGGTTTGCTTTCAAAGTAAGGCAGATATATATATAAGCTGTATCCACTGTGGTTAGAGTGCTCACTCTGGGAAGAGAAGTACTGTATTCTGGTCTCAGCTCTAGGCATTATATTCAGTTCATATTATTTAATAATTGTTTAATGCAAGACACAGAAACCCTTTTGGGATACAAATGCTTTGCTGAGCAAAGTCCTAAGTATTATGTTACAGAGTCAGGCTTCCTTACATGATCTTTCTCTGACCCAATATATTTTTTTTCCTTACAACAGAAGAAAACAGTTTCAGGAAGAGAGGTGGAATGTGCTCCTCACCCTGTCATCCAGAATAGATGATAATCAGATGGTTGGGGAACTGTCTCAGCAGATGTGGGTCTGTGGATTTGAACCTCATCAGTTAGAGGAGGGCTTAAAATCCAATTTCTCTGCTTTGTGGTAAGTATTCCAATCACTAAACCATTATGCACAGAGAGTCCTCTTTCTCCAGATACATCTTTAAAAAACAGCACCAAAAAAAAATCCCTTTTGATTTTTTTCTTGGGGGGAGAGAACAGTTGTAGATATCTGCTCTTTGAAGATCTGGAGATCTGGACCCTAAAGTAATCAAGGGACCTCCCTGTATTTTTAGCTTTGCTGCTTAACTTCTATTTAAAAAAATACTGAATTGTACTCAGGATAGGTATTCTGGTTTCCACAGAATATCTGGGAAAGAACAGTTTTTTGTGTGTTTTCTTTTCCCACACAGGCACATAAAAAAGACTATTTCCTACCAAAAAAAGCCTGTGTATATTTTTAGGAAAATGAGTCTTCTGGTGTTTCATGGCAATAATATAAATCAGGTGATAAAAATCCTTCAGTAAGTCCTAAGATTCATATTTAATATGAAAAAAAAAAAAAGTTTCAATGCTTTTTCAAGGGATGATACTGTATGATTGGGCTGGATTTTTTCTGTAGGAATTCTTTGGTGTGAACAAAGATCTTTCTGAGAAAGTTTCAAAAACACTGAGGATTTTTTTAAGCCTAAATTTTATAAATCATTATTTTTAAATAGAAAAGCATGTAATTCATTTAATCCTGACTGAAATACAGAGAAATAGAGGCTTCTGTATTTGTTAGTACATATTGCAGCTGTTGCATTTCCAGTAGCAGTAGCCTGTTATAAATCTCATTCTTCCTCATGACACTTGACCTGCAGTAAATTAATAGTGTGCATCATCTTCCTTCCAGACAGCCTGACTGTCTAAAGCTGTTCTGAAGTGCTAACTCAGGCCTTCTTCACCTTGATTTTTGCTGGTAGGGGCTGCCTCAGGCACCTCCCTTGGGAAAGGTACGCATCATGCCCATCTTCAAGAATAGTATCAAGGAATATCCAGAAGTGATGGCTGGACAGCCTAACCTTAGTTCCTAGGAGTATATGGACGAAAGTATTCTGAAAACCATGTCTGGGCACATGAAAGAAAGAAGGAGCAGGTATCCTGAATTTACCAAATACAGATTGTGACTGACCAGCCTGATAGCTTTCTAGGATAAGAGTGTGGCTTTTTGAATGATTGGAAAGCAGTGGATGTTGTGTATCTTAACCTTAGGAAGGCCTTTGACATGTTCTGCTATAGTACTTTTCAGCCAAATGGATACGTGTTCAGCGACTGGATACATGTACAATTAAAGGGTGGAAAATTGTCAGGACCAGCAGACTCATCAGCTCTGTGAAGCCTGGGCAGTGGCTGCTCATCAGTGATCTTCTTAGGGGTAAATGCTAGGACATTTTAATAGTTTCATTAACAACCTGAATGATAGGCCCCCGTGTACTTTCAACATGATTATATCAAACTGAAGGAGTAGTCCCTACATCTGAGGGCAGGGCTGCTGTTCAGAAAGACCACATCAAACTGGAGGTCAGGTACTGGAAAACTCATGAAATTTAGAAAAGGCAAATGCAAAATCCTGCAGCTAGGTCAGAATAATCTCCTTGTCCAGTAGAGTCTGCAGGCCACCTGCCTAGTGAACAGCTTTAGGGAAAAGGACCACGGTTTACTGGTGGAGTATCCTTATTGCAATGGCGAAAGTTAACACCACTCTGGACTGTAGAAGCATTAGTGTTGCAAGAGCAGCAGGTGAAGGGAACTTTCTCTCTGTTTGGCACTTCTGAGATCACTTCTGAAGCAACCGGACACCGCTGTGTCCAGTTTGGAGCTCCCCAGTTCAAAAGAAGACATTGACAGAATAGAGTGAGTGTAATGGAGGGTCACCAAGATGGTCAAGGCACGTGGCTTGAAGAGCAAAGAAATTGAGAGAAGTGGACTTGCTCAGCCTAGAGAAGAGACAGTTCAAGAGGATGCTGCTCTTGTCCACAACTGCGTAATGAGGTCTAGAGAAGACAGACATTGGCATGGGCAGGTTGAGGGGTAACAGATACAAGTTGCAACAAGGGGAATTCTGATTGGATGTTAGGAGGTAGAAATCACCATAAGGGGCACCATGGAACTAGGGGTCCAAGGATGTTGTGGAATCTCCATCCCTGGACTCCACCCTGGTCACTCTTCAGAGCAATCTGCTATAAATTGACTCTGCTCCAGAGGAGGGGACGTGTTGGAAGATGACCTTCAGAGGCTCCTTCAAATCTAAATTACACTGTGACTCTACAGTAAATTTTCCATATTGGCAGAAATATATTAGTTAGAAGAAATGTATGTGAAACTATGCGGATTGCACAAGTTGCTTTTCTCTCCCTTTAGTATGATTTCTAACTACGTGCTATTCTCTTCCCGTTTGTGTTGTATTTCTGCATTTTGGCTACCTTTAGCCTTTCTATCTCCTGAAATGCCTTTCTGATAAATCACATACATAAGCTTGTACCTACTGGATTTGGTATCTAAGTTGCCTTTAAAACTCCTAGTTTTCTGAAGGCACACTCAATGCATAGCAATTTGGTAACTTTTTTTTTTAATTCCTGAATAAAATGTATAGCAGCCAAAAATGCTTTAAGCAAAATTTTAGATTTATGAACAAATATATTAGAAATACCACATAAAAACTGAAACTCAGAGAAGCTTGACTTTATTACAGACTTAATGATTCACATTCATAAAAGCACTAGAGCAACAATTTTGGTTTACATCAGGAATGAAATACCTTGATCAGAGCTGATGAAGAATGATTTATACATTAGAAACATTATCAACTAAATGACTTGCACTGCATTCATGAAAAGTTTTCTTTTAAAAAAGTTTTCTCTATCTCAATATTCTGTAGGCACTTTCTCATTTGACAACTCTATTCCCATAGAAGTAAGATTTGTACAATAGGAGTGGGTTGGTTATGACAGTTTGAATAGGAGAGTGGCATTACCATTTTGGTTATTATTTCCCCCTTTAAAAGGAGATTTTCATGTTACCACTGCAGGCAGGTGTGCAAAGAACATTCATAAAAAGAAATAAGTCTTTAAAATAGAGATGATTCAAAAATAAGGATTTTGGTTCTAACCCTGATTTCTTTGTGGATGATGAAATAAGCAAAAATCTCCTTTCTGAATGTTTCTTCCCTGGTTTAAAAGTGCAAGAGAGAATTTATTGCTCCCTTAGATACTTTCTTTTTCCTGTGGTTTCACATAATTATTTGCTAAATACATTAGACAAACTGTTCCAACTTAGTATCGACTTTTCATGTGTTTTTCTTTCCTTTTTTTTTTTTTTTTTCACATCAACATAAACTGCACAGCTAAATCAGAGATTAAAATTACATATTTTGAGGCTTTACTGCTATATGGCACATGTAGATGGGAATGAAGAAAAGTGCAGGAGGAAGAAGAATTCATAAATTAAAATAAAGATTTGATTTGCCATTATGTGATTTCTGATCTCTGACCTATGCATAATGATTTTGATTAAAGCTCCCATTCTTTTTTCTCTCAGCATATTTGTCAAACATACATACTAAAAGCTCATATTGGCAATCAAAATTCCATAAAGAACATCAGTTACACAATTTAATTCTTCCTTATTAAAGCAGGTGCAGGTAAAAAAAAAAAAAAAGAACATAATAATATGCACTTTGAAAGGAAATACTCCATTTACCATGATATTACAAAAACTGAATATTAAAGAAAAAAATGATGTAATGAAAAAGAAAGGAAAAAGAAGTTTAATAATGGGTGATTACAGAAAAGAGGTTTCATCATTTATTAATGGGGATATGAGTGTTTAATGATTAGCACTCAGTTTCTCTGTATAGTATTAGAAAAAAAACCAAATCTTTTCTGCTCTCTTGGTATCTATGATTTTACTCCAGGTGAAGTTTCATTATAGCATTTTTATTTATTTATTTGCAAACATAAAATAAAACTGAGATATGTTGTGTGAGACCATCAGTTTAACTGGTACCAATGGGTCTTTCTGAAATTTGTGGTGATTGACAATGAAATAAAGAAGATACATAAGGAACACATAAGGGAAACAAAGTCATTTTGTAACTGTATGCTGTAGAGGCGTTATGTTAATCTCTACATAAAAGGCACACCTAAAATGACTTGCAGACTCAGTGACTTACCTGTGTAGATCACTAGTTATAACAGTCTAGTTATCAAGGCACTCTCTCAGGCAAGAAAAACCTCTACGGCCTTCCATTTAATTGACGAGCTGCTCAACAAAGCTAAATCAAAATAAGTTAAAAGGAAAAAGTGAAAGAGTTTGGGAAGAGGAAGTATTCTGAGATGGTAAGTGCACAAAGGAGGAAAAGAAAAAAGAGAAAGCAATTTAACAGAATAACTAAGATGCACAAAATAAACTGTTAGTGGCATGGTATGCTAGATAAGCTAGACCTAAGTTGAATGAAGTGCCAAGCAACTATGTGTTTATAAATATTGAGTCCAACATTGAATTTCTTTTGAAGTTCTCCCTTCAAGACAGTGATGTTTTTGGAAGCATGAAAATGGATACATCAGTAAGCCGAGGTTTACAGACATCAGCAATTTCTTGTCATTGATGCCCCCTCTCTATTTGTAGAGGAAAAAAGATGAATAAAGGAATATTTTTTATACCGTGGATATTTAATTGCAAAGTGGCATAATTATTGTTTATATTTGTATGTCCATCGGGACATGCAAGGCTTTTCCTCAAAACTGCTTTCCAGCTGGTCAGCCCCCCAGCCTGTCCTGTTTGTAGTGACTTTGCAGTGTCCTTGAATTCCTCCCTCAGCACTCTCGAGTGCATCCCATCAGGTCCTGTGGGCTTGTGTGTGTCCAGTTTGTTTAAATGTCCAGTATAAAGGGAAAACCTTCCTTCCTTCTTTCACCTCTGTTTCAGGCGCGGGGACTGCTAATGGCAAGTCTTCCCAGTGAAGACAGGAGAGAAGAAGGCATGTAGTACTTTTCCCTTTTCCGTGTCTTTTGTCCCTGAGGCTCCTGCCATAATCAATAATGGGACCACTTTTTCCCTACCCTTCATTTCGTTGCTGATATACCTTCAGAAGTTTTTCTTGCTGCCCCTCACAGCCCTTGTCATATTTAAATCCAGGTGGGCTTTGGCTTGCTAAAGCCATCCCCCTGCATGCTTGGACTGGGTGCCTCTCTTCCTCCAGGATTATGTCTACTTACATTCATCTTTTCTTGTGTGCTTCCTTTCTGTGCTTGAGCTTTGCTAGAAGTTCAGAAAAGATCTGGTCAATCTCTTTCTTGTCTTTGATTCTCCCAAACTCCTACGAATCTCCTCTTCAATCGCCTTTACTTGGTGGCATATCATCACACACTGCCTGCAGGCCAGGATCCCTCTTCCACTGACTCCACTCTTAGAGAGAGGTCCCATGCCTCTCTGCATCTTAGAGGTGGACAGCTGAATCTTCCCTTAGGAGCTACATCTAGGTCAAGGTCTTTGGTGCTGCAGGGCCAGCTGATCCAGCATCTGCTATGGACCATGCCCTGTGGCTTGTCATCACCACAGCTAAACCTAAATTCATACTGTCCTCAGTAGAGCTCTTAGCACCTTCTGGTTCATTTCTGCCCAAACTCCTGGGTTTGTTAGCTGCACTCTTGGCTGGTACTTCAGTGTACTTCTCCCTGGTAGCTAGTTGCTTGACCCTTCCCTTGAGGAGGAAGCTAGCACAAAAGCTTCTTTGATGGAAATGAGCAGACAGGTCTTGTTAGAAGGTGCTAGAGCTTGCTTGAACTCACAGCACTTCCCCTGAAATGCTCCCATTCAAAGTTTGCTCAGCCAGAAAGCAAACTCTTTGCTGATTTGACATATATGATTCTATGATATAGTTCTCTGGCTAGAAACCAATTTATACTCCTCTGTTTGCACTCAGGGTACTAGAAGCCTGAGAGGTGGACTGGAAGTGAATGGGGATAAGTATCCAAAATGTACAATATTTCGATTATTTTGGTTATAGTTATTCTAATAAATATGCCTGGAACTATTCTCTGGCATTGAACCTAGCTGGCACCAAGTAACTCATGGCCAAACTGTTAAGCTCTTTTACCCTCCGAAACAGAACAGCTGCATCCAGCCTGAGAACGATCTTTGGCCTACTCTACCTCCCATACTGACTTGAAATTATTTGGAAGAAGACTATTTGGCCTGGCTCAGAACTGCAGCAGGGACTGTTCTGACATTATTTTATGGTGCATATTACCAAATTCTGTGTTTGTGAACATCCACCAAAACTGTCTCAGTTACAAAGGCTTTGTGCACCATTCTCTTCTGGCCATAATCACCGATAGCTGACTGCTGTATGCTTACTTGTTTAAACAGCTTTCAAGGGCAACAGTTTCTTGAAGCTGAGTCAAAATTAGGGTGGTACAGTTAGGTTTCAAATCCTCATGCAAATCCAGTGAAGAAAGCCACTAGTATTTCCTCACTTATATCAATAAGCTCTAAATCAGGTCTGCCAAACACAAGAGAAAAAATGTGTGCAGGAAAACTTAGGGCATGGTACGAAGCAAAGTAGTATATGGAAATATGTGGTATGAGGTGTACATAAGTAATGTACTCATGCAAAGCTCATAAACACTTTTCTCATGCAAAGATACATTCTTAATACCTTCTTCTCATTTGCTGTAGATTTACTGGGGAGATGGAAACACTCTTAACCTTCCTTCACCATCAGCAAATACAGCATGATTATGTAAATTCAAGGTCCTTCCCCCTTGCTAATTAGTACCTGTTTTAAAAACTTTATTCTTATATTCAAAAATAGTTTCCAATTCAAATTTCACAATGTAGCACGTCATTATACTAGTCCCATGCCACTATGTTTTTTTGGTTTGTTTTTATACATTTTGAAATTTTATTTTTCTCTTTTAATAAGAGGAAAATAAAGATGCAATATGGAAAACCCACCAAAATTTATGGTGGAAAATTATAAATTTACTGGAAATCAGAATCAGCCGGTGTCAGAGGTTCAAAATAATTAACTTTGTACAACTACAGCAATTTTGTTATTTTATGAAATATGTGAAGTAGAGACAGAAAACATTATATCAAGAAAGCAAATGGTTACCTTTCTGGAAAACCACTAAATAAAACAAGCCAAAGTGACATAAGAAAACAGGTGAAAGATAACTGGAATTATCATCTTGTCTATCTTGTTATAGCTTCTGAGTGAAAATCTGAAACTAGTGGCAAAGTTCCCACTGGTGTCAATAGATTCAGAATGTTTCTCTAAGCCATTGGAGATCAATAAGAAATACATCTTAGTCCAGTGAATAGAAACATCCTTTGATTAACCTTAAAGAAAAGAAAAAGTGACTGAAAAAGACCTTTTTAATAAATAAAAAAGAAACCATTTGATATAAATGCTGCAGCTCATTTGTCTTTCTGCTGAAATATATTTTCTCACCTACAAGTCACATTAAATCTACACATTTTTACATCATGTATTAAGGCATATTTTTGGAGAAGAGTGCTATTTTTGACTTTAGAGCAGATGGGCCATTAGATACGGTTAGTTCAGTTTGAATAATGCAAATGTAATAATAGATTGATGCAGAAAGAAAGAGGTTTTTTTTTTCATAATCTTGGACCTTTTTTTTTGTGACAAGAACAGTATCTTATGTACTGCTAAAAATTCTGTTTGACATTGGTCAATACTGACACACGTTTTCTACATTAAAAGCTATTCCAATCAGCAGAATGCTTCCATTTCAGCAAGTGGAGAGAAATGTATATGCAACTTAACCCATAATATGTCTTCGGAGGAATGTTTTAGATAGCTCAGAGTCATTTTTTTTTTTTTTTTTTTTTTGTATAGCACAATAGGCAACTCTTCCAGCCATCCCATTCATTAATAATATTGCAAAACATATTTAACAAGCAAAGAAACAATAAAGGGAATTTCAGATTGTTGGCAGAGTTCATATGTCCGGTTAAACTGAAATCCAAACTCAAGAGAGTATCACCACAAAAGCACCATATAATATTCTAAACTGTGGCACAAACTGTCCTCATCAATTCATCTCCACACATGAACAAGTGGGAACATCAGATTCATTAGTTATCTGATTTTCTCAAAAAAAGGTAATAGTAACCACATGGTAACCACATTTTCACTGTTGGAAAATTTGGGTTTAAAAGGAAAAAAAAATCAAAAGTACACTGAACAGGAAAAAAAAAAATCACTTACTCTTGAATTCTTGGTGAAATAAGAGATGTTTTTGGCTTGTGGATTCTGAAAATGAACAAGCCAGAAGTGAAAGTCATGCTATGATTTTGCAAAGTTTGCTTTTGCCAGCAGTAAAACTGGTAATATCAAAGTCAATATTTTATTACCACTAATATTTTCTCTACTCATGCAGAAAATTATTGCTTAATACTTGTTTTCCTATGGAGGGTTTTTAGTATAGGAAAATTTACATTAATATATTACACAGAGGCAACTTATTTCATTAATTTAACAAAGTCTAGAACTTCTCTTCTAGTGAGAAAAGTGTTTCTGGCCATAGCATTGGATCAAAAATGAGGACCCTCCTGGAGACTAGTGCTCAAGAATCTAATGTCGAATAGTTAAGTGATGTCAGAGAGGGATATGGTATTGATGAAGGTGAAAGAAATGGCTTGCCACATACAAGTTACTTATGGCATAGCTTCAAGATTCCTTCAGGAAACAAGGCCAGAGGCAAAGCTGAAGACAGGCGCAGCTGTAATGGCCTAAGTCAGGATTATGGGGTCCCAGCCTGACCCTAAACAGGACTCCTTGGCCCAAGACAGTGGGGTCCCAGGTGAGCTCTCAGGGTTGCTAATTCTGCAGTGAACTTGTTTCCCTGGCCCTCAGCATCTTCATCATACCAAAGCTTCTATCCTGTTCATCTATTTTATATCATCTTCAGCATGAGCAACATAGCTAAAGTATGTAGGGATGACCTTATAAAAGCAGACAACTGAGTGTGTTACTCAAACTTGACCTCTAAATGTTGAAAAAAATTCATAAACTGAGAAATACCTGCTATGTCCAATTCAATTGATGCACATCAATTGATGTCTTTGTAAACAATGGTCCACAAACATAATTTTAAAAAATATTTAATGAAATAAACTTCTCATACTTTACCTGGAAGCATTTATAAGAATTCTTCTTTCTTTTCTTACTAATATTCTTGCTAACAGGAGTTGAGAGGTGTGTGCTGTTTGTCAAGAAATCTGATGTAGACAGAAGTGCTTCTTCATTCTGTGTCATTCATACTTGGGGAGAACACGAGTAACCACTATAAAACATAAAATAAAATCTTTTTTGCCACCCTGTGTTCTCAACATCTCAGTGAAAACAAAAAAAAAACCTATTAATATATTTGCTCTCTTTCTTTGAGTCTTGACAGAGCTTTACCTCCTTCTGCACCCTGAACAGGAAAATTTTTGCGGTGATGAAAGTTTGCACTGAATTGCTGGCATCATGTCTCCAGAGAAGGTGTCCAGTATTTTAGTGCCAAATTAAGCACCTCGTCTCTGCAGGTTTTACACTGCTCCCTGCGATTACAGAATCATTTATGAAGTAGGAAAGGTATAAACTATCTGCAACAGTATAAGAATCTGTGCAGTCCTGAGAGCATAGGGACCAACTGTGCAAAAATAAGAAGGAACTTGGGACACAGGTATGTAAAGTTGTGGACACCTTCTTTTCAGAACAGAATAGGGCAGTTGAGGTGAAACCCCTTTCTAGTGAACCAGTATTAGACTGAAACACCATTTTAGGATCACAGGCCTCTGTTGGAGGCCTCTGTTACATTTGGCACAGCATTTTTTAGTGAACAAAATACATTCAAATTAATAAAATGAAAATCTGAAATAAGCAAACTCCTCCACTACAGATGTCTGTAACCTCCAAAATATCAAAGACAAAATCAACAGTTAGGGTCTGATATGCCTGTTGCTTATAGCAGCTTGGCACCAGAGACTCCAGTGACTTCAGCTTAACACTGGTGTGGGTGGGAGAATAGTCACACTTTCGGGTTTCCCAAAGCTCTTTACTTTTGCTCCACTACAGTTAAGCACAGCCCTCTTATGTGCCTCTGTGGGGTAAGCTGTTGCCATTTCCTCTAATTTAGAGGGAGAAAGAGGAACCAAACCTAAAATCACAAAGTACAGAAAGCAGTGGAGTCTGGAGCTTCTGCCCATCTGCCTCATACTGTCAGAGTAAGGCCAGATTCTAGGAAAAATCATGTTGCAGAAGAAACTCAGGAAGCTGGACTCAAGTTTTGGCAGGTAAAGGATCCTTTTCAGTTTATCTTTCATTTAGCTCCCAGGAACTCCATTGCACCCTAATTCACAATACTTCAATATGCTCCAGGATACTCATGTTCAAGCTGCCCCTGGTGTGCTTTCTGTGTGCCTTTGGCTACAGCATTCTGGATGTAATACACTTTTAATAAAGTTTATTTTTTATAGCTTGCTTATTCCATGTACTGTCCAAAACTGTGGATCAAAAGAGGCTTATGGAGATGCTCTGACACAGCAGCTGCTAAATCATTTCTTGCAACTGGATCCATTAGTGGAGTGTTATTTGATTATATCTATTGTTGTTCTTATTCTCCAGCTTATGATAGTCACCAGTTTCCTTCCAATTTGCCTTAGCTGTAAATACAAAACAGGAGGAAGAAAACAATCTTGCCTTTGTGACACACACTGCATTTGGCACTCTATGTACAGTATGTTTTAAACACAATTCCCTTGGAAGCTAGCGATTAACAGATGTCAATGCCCAGTTTGCAAGTGAAAGCCAAGACAAAGACTAGAGACCTTCACACTAACAATCTGGATTTTAAGTAGGGAAGAAAATATTTTCCAACCATTTTACCTCTCTTTGTTTCCTAATGTGGCTGCAGCAGTGAGGATTCTATTGGAACAGCTGTGCTGAAAAATCAGATTTTTATCAATTTGGCATCTGTCTAGGAAAAATATAACACTGAGACTTAAGTTTAGAGCAGGACAGACAGCTTTAATACACTAGCTTTGCAACAAATGGCACTTAAAATGGACGTGCCTTGCATTCTGATTGAGCTGGGAAAATGTCGAATCCCATCATGGGACTAATTACGTGCTCTTTGCTGGAGGAACTGTTCGCTTTCAGTGGAGGAAGCCAAAACCCGAATATCATGGGGCTATCCACATGCACTGCATGATTCCTTAGAAGCTGTGAGGCCCCTAAGTACTTAGTCTAACGGCTTCTGGACTTTTCTAGTGCCTGCTGCCACTAAAATCCTAGAATCATTGAATTATTCAGGTTGGAAGGGACTTTGGGAGGTCTGTGATCTAATTTCCTGCTCAAAGCAGGGTCAAGACTAAATCTGTACCATATTCCTTGTGTCTGGGTCTTGAAAAGCTCCAAAGACAGAGAATATATAACCTCTTTGGCAAGCATTTGCAGCTATCACCCTCATAATATATTCTCTTTTTTTCGTTGTATTCAGTCAGAACCTCCTTTGTGTCAAATTATGACCACTGTCCTGGGGCGGCCCAAACTGAACACAACAATCTAGATGTGGTCCGACAAGAGCAGAGTAAAGCCATATAATTGCTTCTTTTGATCCTCCAAATCTGAAATATGCCTAGTGAGAATGACAAGTTCTTAAATAGAGAAATAGACCAAAAAGGGAATTATAACAAATTTAGCTAATGGAACCTGCCTCCTCCTTCCTTTCCTCAGAACTGCACATCTAGGAAATGCTGAATGAGGTTTTGTTGTTTTCCTTTGAGGATTTTGTAGCTACAAGGCTGGCCTTTCTACTCAACACTAATGTTTGCATCATTCTTTTAGAAATAAGGATTCTCTTATTTTATCAAAAGTGTATTCACAGCCTGGAATCTCCACTGACTTCTTGTATTTACATTGCTCTTTTAGGAAGAATGCTTTCCCTTTAAAACACAGTCAGGGAGGGGTGCCATGCCTTTCCTAGTTCTGTGCTGTCATTTAATAGGAAATTCAGGATGCTGAAAGCTCTTCATTCATTTCCTCTCTTTATCTTCACACACTACCCAGTTTTTCAAGTGTTGGGATATCAGGGAAAACAAGAAGGGGTACAAGTCTCTAATATTTTGTGAAGACTTTTGGGGGCTTACTAGCCTAGGAGTCTCCTTTGGAGGTCCTATGCCTGCAACATTGACTGTTTAATAATTTTTATGGTAAATATTACTGGAACAGTCACCCATCTCTGAGTGCACTTCCCAGCAAATGGTGAGAAAGGTTAACCTAGTTCTCTGACAACCTTACAGTTTTGCTTTTAATCTTCAGAGTGCTGTCTCACATATGAGTTTTTCCAGACTTGTAATTAAGCCTGTCAGTAATTCTTGTCCTTCTATTTTTGCTTTACCTCTTCTTAGCTAATGTCCAGATGTGGGGAAAAAATAATAAAAAATACAGTCTAATGGCTATATGTGCTGAACTTTCTAATTTAAACTGAGAAAAAAATCCTTCTCTCATCTACATTTTAATTATGAATAGCATGTCTGTGTAAAAATGAAGAGCATAAAAATATATTTTATTTTAGGAAAAATAATCAAAACTGTTATTTACAGCTAGGCTAAGTAGTCATCTTATAACATTAATGATTAATGATAAAATAGTAATGCTACGTTTACACTTCTGATAAGTTTTCAGGCTGCAGGTGACATTTCTGATAAATGGAGTATGAGACAACTTTTCCAAAAGGTTGCATTGATTAGTGTTTATTTTTACCTTTCAAAGGTGAATGTAGAAGTGTTGTAAAAGTATTACTGTGATTTGGTAACCTCTTATCAACATTTTGCAAATCTCTAAGCTCTAACTTAGTTTATAAGTCTCTATAAATCTTTTTCAAGAAGTGTCTCCTGATGCTGTAGTTGTTTTTAATGTGTTCCCTCTAACAATGACTTCCCCCTAAAGTATATAAAAAAACTTTAAATTCATCTCAGTCCAAGACAATGTATCAAATACAAGCTATTTTTAAAGTATGTGTTTAATGACAAGCACATACACAGATATTTTACTGAATGGTGACAGCTAGATTGCAGGGGCAGGCAAAAAATATATATAAATAATAAGTATTTGAGTGTATAGTTTCCATCAGTTTGCCAGTCTTAAACCATTTCTTTTTAGACTTTTATACTGGATAAGATAGGGAAACAGAAACAGGCAGAAAGGCCATAGTATTAATGAATTTCAGTCAAGGCCCAAGGTATGATTCTTTCCTTATTAATTCAGGGAATGTCCTGTTATTGTTTCTCCTGACATTAATTAAAGTGTCATTGCTACCTCCAAAAATGTTTTAAATTTCTCAGAATTATAGCCTATGTCTTACAAAAGGTTAATAAGCTTCTCCATATAGACTACATACCCTTCATCCTTGGAGTTTTTGTGATCTAATGACAAAGACTGATTTGAATTGGAGTTTGGACCACATAACCATCTGAGGTCCCTTGTAATCCAATGTATTATATAAGTGTATTCTATATTTTTTTCATATTATACATGAGTAGTCATAACAATCATCAGCGGAGAGAATAGGATAAAGGTGTAGTCATACAAAATTTGTCCAAATTCTGTCTTCATCTAAGTGTGATTTTTTTTTATCTCACTGAAATAATCTTAAAAGAGATCCTTACATTCCACTCCTATGAAGTTTTTAGCTATGTGTCCCATGAGTTGTGAGTCCATGTGCCCGGTCAGTAATGAAGCTTGTGGAAGCATTCACACTGATTTCAAAAGGAATTGACTTAAGCTATGAAAGGGAGGAAGGAATTTGGCCTCGAATAGAAAGGCCACAGCTGTGACCACACTCTGTGTTCCTGAACCATGCTGGTCAGTGCTTGGGAAGAAGGGGTGAAGAACACAGCTTATTTCAGTAACCCATTACTCTATGCTTGTTCAGTATTTAGTAAATTTTTGTTTTGTGTTAATATTCATTTCTACTTATTCCTTCCTTTTCCAGGTTCTCTTCTGCCTTTTGGGGTTTTGGAGAGTAAGGAAGACCTTGTTTTGCTCCTAGTCCTTTTATTGAATTAATACAATGTAGATCTGGGTTTCTCTAAAGCAGTCTTTTCCAGTTAGTGCCCCAGAAGACATTATTTCTTTGGCACTGGCTTTCCAGTTCAGTCAGAAAGAGAATAGATTTATGCTTAATTTGATGCATAAATATAGATCCAGAAAATGAAGCCTAGTACTAGTAAAATGTAGTTCAGAGTAGAACGTACAATTGTGAAGTTTGGAAAGATCCTACCCATCTTCTCTCTTTTTTTTTTTTTTTTTTCTTCCATTTAACTGTGCAGCAACTTTCAGATATTCTGCTCCGTACAACAAAAACAAAAAAAGGTAATTATAAGTGCTACTGGCAGAGTGCTACCTGTAGTAATTAATTTAGACTGTCTAGTGATTTATGAGTGTTGTCTCTTTGTATACAGGGTTACGATGCACTTAATAATCTTAATTGATTAAATCAAACAGGCCAGATAATTTTATTCAGCAGGAATATTCTAAAATATTCCTAGTAGGTTCAAAAAGTTATTTGAATAGAGTGTTTATCAGGAAAAAAAAATGCCATGACACTGTAGTTCAAGAGAGATGCTGCCAGGATATTCCGGGATTAGACTTCATAAAATGATATCTCATTCCAGTATAGAGCAATGGAAAAAAGGATACATCAGCAATATTGTAATTATCCATCAGAAGGCATTGCCCTTCTCTGTCAATGTTACTGCCTAACTGTGACTTTGCATTTGGCATACTACAAATATGTAAATGCCAGAGTTAGGAAAAGTGTATGAACAAAGCATTTTTTAAAAAAATCCTTTTTCATGAAGAATATTATGTTTTTATAGGACCAGGAAAAGATTTTATGAAATGTGATTTAGGAATTTTTAGAAAACTATCTAAAAAATTACTGCTTATAGAAACCCAATGAGCTTGCTGTAACACAGAAGTTCTAATATCTATAAGAACCAAATTTTTACTCTAAAATCCTGACTTAGACTTGCATTCAGAACTGTAAATGTGCCAAATGACATCTGTCAACTACTTTCCCCACTACTAAACTCCCATTATGGAATCGAGCTGAGGGTTTTAGAGCGTACCTTTTACAGGCCGATGGGGTCCCTCCTAAGTGCAGGTTCAGATCCCATTTTAAAAATAGACACAATCAGCAAAAGTGTCATCATGCTTCTTCCCCATTCTTTGTTCCCTTTTTTTTTTTGTAATAGCTGGTGCTTAAAGCTCTTGCAGAGGGCTTGATGATGGCTTCGGTTCCCTTCTGTCTCTGAGAAAGTTCAAGCCTTGTTTGATCATTTTCGTAAGAGCATACCACTGAACTGAAAAATATTTTGGGGAAGATGGAAAAAAGGAGGCTCCATCTCTTCCATGAAAGCTGGGCTGCTATGCAGAAAGTACGTTGTATTTTTCCATCTGAAAAGATAAGGATTATAATCTCTCAGCCTCTGGGAAACTCCTTAAATAGCCTCTTGCTCATAAAGTCATGCCACTGTGCAGAAAATAATTAAAGATTCACCAGTGGAACAAAAACATGTGGAGAAAAATTCTATCCCAGCAACTTAGCCTTTGCACCTGGGGGAGGATGGGCAAGGGAGAGGAAGCCTTTTCTTTTCCCATAAAGGAAAATAAAGTTGTGTTTGCGTTTGGGGAATCAAAGTACAGAGGGGAGAGAACACTTCCAAGATTACGTATAGGCTTCCGAGAACTCAAGGGCTTGCTGGCTCTTTGCTACTTCTCTGCGTGAGGAGATGTCCTCAGCACTTGAGATATGGACTATGTAAGATGAGAGATTTGGGGTTTCACAAAGAAGAGGCTCTACCTAGGAAATGGGAAGTATTATGTTAGGGACTGTGGTCTTAGTTATTTCTAGGCTATCTAGAAAATCCCTCTGTCAGTCAGTCAGGAATAGCAGCAGAAATGAGGCAAAGGGGTAGTCAAGTCACATTGTCTACCATCTGAAGGTCGAGTTGCTGCAAGGAAGCCATGGTCACAGAAATCTTTTTTCCCAAACCATTCTTAGGCCATTTGGAGAAGTTGATGAGGGATCTATTACACTACTTGAATGTCCGCACAATAATTTTGTGATTTTTATGTTGACCATTATTATTTCATTGATTTCTTTTGTTGTTTCATCTGTTTCTTTAGTTCATCTTCTGTTTACAATCTTATTCTTTGATGCAAGATCCTTGGAGGGTCTTCTATCACATGCAGCAGATTGAACTCTGTCTCCCAGGTGCTCGTTTTCTGTAAACAATTTTTGAATGATATATTTGATAAGGGATCCTCCCAGTGCAAAATACACTTTTATTTAATAATGATGTAAATTTCAAAGATAGAACACTGATCACTGATGAGATGCTTCTATGTATAGATTTAGGGTGACTTCTGGTCACCCTAAATATGATGTAAAGCAACTGCATTGCAGAGCAGAATCCAGACTCCAAAGCAGAAAACAATACTACTGTTATATATTCACTATTAGCAAAATGCCAACATGTACAGCATATAAGAGGTATGATACAGCTGCTTTGCAGTCTGAATAGACTCTCACATAATCATTTCTGTTCAGAAGCCCAAAATTTGTTTTATATCCATATGTTTATTAGGGTCTGTTTCTGAATGCATAAATATCACAATGACATTAAATTTAAATTTATTTGTATTTTAAAATCAACAAGATTAACATTTAATGAGACATATTTGTCAAAATATCCTTCAATAATTCATGGTGCAATCACAAGGCATGCATAACATTTGCACATAATTTGTGTAAATATTGCTTTATTTCCTACTTCTGTAGGCAAGCAACATTATTGTGACAGATCAGCTCAGAAATCTGGAAGAAGTGTGCTAACATTTTCAGACAAGTAAAGGAAAAATACTTTGTTAGCTGTATAGAATGTAGTCCTTATTTCTTATTACTCTTATTTGAGCAATGACTTTGTGTGTCAAAGGAAATTTTAAGCTAGTAAGAATCAACACATGTACTTGGAAGCAGGTAATGGTCTTCCAGAATGTGGATGTAAAGAACAGAGATTTTATTCAGTGTCCCTAAGTGTGATTTTCCTGTAAGAAAGGTTAAACTTTCTCATGGCTCTCAAAACTAGGAAGCATAAAACTGCAGGTTAATATGTAAATTTGTTCTGTGTGTTATAGATATTTCTTTGCTAGAGAACACAGATAATTTGAGTCCTGATGTATTCCTTACCTATAATTTTTATGGGGTAGTGTTGTATTTAAATTAGATATTATTTAAATTTTATTGACCAGGCAAGCATAAAAGAACAATCTGGTTGATGGTAATTCCTCAAAGTGTTCTGAATACACAGCAACCATTATGAAGATTGTTTTTTAAAAGAGGTAGTGCTCTATGGACTCTGCAGTTACAAATTACTTGCTGTATGAGTGGGATGACTCTCAGGTAACACACAAGCATTGGCTACTTGGGCTTGCAGCTGGGTTGCGTGCTGTAGCTCAGGCAGCCCTCATTTCTCTTCAATTAAGTGGGCAGGAAATGCAGGGCAGGAGGAAAATGCAATTAAAAAAAATGGGGCTCAGATGATCTCAGAATGGCTGTTGGGAAAGACACAGTCCTCAAATAGATAGCCTAGAGAAGGAAGTTCCTTTAGGACCCCATACAAAACAATCCAGAGCGCTTATGGAAATTAAGAAATAATGAGAAAATGTTTTGCTGTTGAATTATACTATGCTAAATTTTGGGAAGTGGGATGGTGACAAGGTGCTGGGGAGTCAAAAGAAAGCAAGGAAGTAATAACTATTTTGTTTCCCCGGGGTTTGAAGCAGTTCTTGGTGACTCTATCCCAGAGTCAGAAGTCAATTGGGCGAGTTGCTGAAGTGAATCACTACCTGAGTCATCCAAGATGGCAGAATTCAATTTTATTTTAGGTTTCTGACCTAAGTAGTAGATAGCATTTTTATAGAACCTTCTCCTGAAGGATCCCAATGACTTTTTTAGATCTAAGTGATGAACTAAGCGGTCTTGTGGGAAATCACCATCTCAATTTGAGTGGCAGTTAAGTAGGTGTGCCATCATGTGAAATACCACAGCCATTCTTCACAGAATCACAGAATGGTTGAAGGCCCTCCAAAGATCATCTAGTCCAACTCCCCTGCTCAAGCAGGGACACCTAGAGCATGTGGTACAGGGTGGCACCCAGGCAGGTTTGGAAGATCTCCAGAGAAGGAGACTCCACAGCCTCTCTGGGCAGCCTGTGCCAGGGCTCTGTCACCCTCACAGGAAAGTTCTTCCTCACATGGAGATGGAACTTCCTGTGTTTCAATTTGTACCTGTTACCTCTTGTCCTGTCCCTGGCCACCACCGAGAAGAGTTGGCCCCATCTTCTCCTTTCAGGTATTTGTACATGTTGATAAGGTCCCCTCTCAGTCTTCTCTTCTCCAGGCTAAACAGGCCTAGCTCGCTTGCTTCATGCAAGGCCTAGCTCACATTCTTAATCTGAAAGCATTTCCCTGGAAATTAAGCTGGTTTAAAAATCAATGTAGTACTGACTAGAATGATAGAGCGAGTCAGGTGCAAGCGGCTCTGCAACTTTCTAAAGTGATGAAAGAATTTAATAGCCTACAGTGGATTTGCTGTTTACCACTGCTTTCAAAGTCTTTCAGAAGCAC
This sequence comes from Nothocercus julius, assembly GCA_013398735.1. NCBI lineage: Eukaryota > Metazoa > Chordata > Aves > Tinamiformes > Tinamidae > Nothocercus > Nothocercus julius. The sequence goes on from VZSV01000030.1 coordinate 6,541,859, forward strand.
GAAAAGTTACATGTTGATCATTTTTCTTGTCCTAACATTGCTATCCACATCAAAGAAACTACTTATATGGGTAAGATAATGATTTAGCCAGAAAAACTTCACATCTCATGAAGTATTGTTACCACTTGTACAAATGGAAGCTCTAAGATACAGGGATGTTAAAAGAAGCTTCCACTAACAAGCTTGGAACAAAATCCTTAAACTCTGGCCTTGAGAGCACAAGTTTGTAGGGTACATTTAGGAAGTGGGCTGGGATAGACCCATTCTAGAATTGTAAGATGATTTTAAAAGCCTGTGAAAATCAGTGGAGTTTTTCAATTGACCTCCACATGCTTATTTTCTGTGCCCACAGTGCTAATTATTACCTCCAAAGCAGAGTTCAGAATAGCTGCAATGTAAATAAGAGATAGTTTAGTGTAAAAGATGCAAAAAAAAAAAAAAAAAAAAAAAAAAAAAATTAAAAAAAAGAAAATTGTTGGTTGCTGATGGAAAATGACTTTTCCAGAGAGAGTGATATTTAAGGGCACTGCAATGCATAACCACTAATCTCTAAATGAAAAATAAAACTAAAAAAAGTGACATGAAAAAAAAAAAGTTCTAAAACAGAGATGAAATAAAATCCCTATTGATAGGAACAATACTGCTTTGTAAAGTACTCATTGCTGCTACTACTTTGTATTGTTAAAAGCTATGTAGGAAATCCAAATGTTTTACTAAGTTCTTCCTATTCCTATGACCTGGAACCCTATATGAGAATTACAATAGGAGGATTATTTGTGATGCATATGTGTGAGTTTGTTACAACTTATAAAGTTATTATAAATTACAAGCTTATAATATGTAATTCACTCCCAAGTTGAATATCAGTGTTCAAATACTCATTTTTGCATATCTACAATACCAAACTCTACCATATTTCAGTAGCTATATCGAAAGTGTAGTGCTTTTTAGAAATACCTAACAAGAGGTTCCACAATTTCTATTTGTATTCACTCTTTAGCTCTTACTTTGTAGAAGGGTAAGATGCAGACCAGCCCTAACATGGGAGACCTCGCCTTCCCAGACCCTAAAGGCCCAGAATGAAGTGGCCCACTATGAAAAGTCTCAGACATGACTTCTGCTACTGACTTCCCCAAGAGTGCATGCAGGTGCAAAACCTGAAGATCTGAGTTATCTTACCATTGACCCTGATGAACCAACTGAGCAGCACTTGTTCAGACACTGACCAAGACGACTAATGTTTTGCACACAGTGTTATCACTGACTCAATTCAGAAGATAGAATTGGTCAGAAGAGGAGATAAGGGTGACAGAAGTGGCAGGTTACCAAAGGCCATATACTATTATATGATCCAAATGCGAAACTGCATGAAGACCGAATCTGGATATGATAGAGGCATTGTATGAAGATGTAGGGAAGTCAGTGGAGATGTTGAAAACTGCAGCTAGTATGTTATGTTTATGGCAAAGGTCTTGAGTCTGTTTATGTATAAACGAGTTCTTAATGTCAGTTAACAGACAAACAGCCTGCTGTTTCCAATATCCTATTCCACTGAGATTCTGCTATAGGGCAGAAATCCCTGTCTCCCAGGCAATACGATGAATTCCTAATTGAATTCACACAAAGACATCACAGAATATCCACAAAATCTGGAGTTCATGGAAATGCTAATACTTACTGCATGGACACCTGAACTGGTGTCAGAAGGTGGTGCTGATCACAGGTATCACTGAAAGTGGAATAAACGTGGCATGATAGTGAACTTCTGTGTTCTGAACAAGGTAATGGAAATAGTTAGATGTATCAGCACTGAGCTTGTTCACAAGATGCTTTAATTTGGATCTTCTGTGACTGAGTAACCATCACTTAAACAGGAACAACTTGATTCTGATGTAAACCTGATGCTAGCTACTCTGATTGCTTTTAAAGCCCTCCTAATAGTCTGTTCTAGTCTAAGATAACCTAAAGCACAATGTCCCTGTCCAAAGGATCTTTTTTTGTTTCCTGACTACTTCAGATCTTTGGCTAATTCAAGAGAAACAGGTTTCTAAGTGAACATGCACATACACATACTGATAGTATTGTGGGGAGGGCCCCATCTTTATAGGGAATGGCAATCATTACTCTTTAGCCAGGACCCCCTGTTATCAAGTGGTTACAAGTAGTTTTTAGAGCATTTAAAATCATACACTTTTCGGGAATCTAGGCAGGCTTTAGGTATTTCTTATGGCTGTGATAATTTTTAAAAAAATATGGCTTTGAACCTGGCAGAAATGTGTAATTAAGACAGGCTACAAAGGTGAGGAAGAACCGGTAGGCACTCAGGGCTGGGATTGTAGTACATATATGTGCCTTATATTGGTCATGAAATCAGTTTTGTGGATTACAGGTAGAAACTGAAGGGCCTTGATGAGTCCCTTTCTTTTCTTTGAATCTTATCAGTTCCTATCTGAGCTCTAGGTAGATGGCAAAGAAATGTTTGGGGTGTTGCCTTTTGAATGGAAAAAGGCAGGAAAAGTTCTTTACCTGTGTTCTTGAACACTCCTATAGCAGTATGTCAATATAGATTTCTAATCTATGTTATTTATGATGTGAAGTGGGTTATTAAATTCATCTTGAAGTGCATGAATTCTCCCACAAAGTCCTTCACCTATCTTAAGAGCAATACCTCAATTGCCTTCCCAGCCTTTTACACTGGTATTCAATCTTCTTCTCTCTTTTTCTCTCTAAGCCAGCAAGATTCAGCAACTCTTATGCTTGTTCTGCTCTAATTGCTTAAAATCTTTCACATGAGATTCATTCTAGGAAGCACATTCTAGGAAGCAAAGAATTGTAAAAGTTCTGGAAGTGAAGCCTCTTCTTCATTTGTAAGCCTAGCTTATATTTTGAAAAACTGGAAAAATTGTGAAGAAAAAAAACAATTATTTTCAATGAGATGGACTCCAATATTGTATGGGGGATTTAAGTATGAATAATTTATCTCTCATCCTTATGCATAAATACACATAAAGACAGATATGTGAATAAAATCCCATACAAATTTCCTTATTTTCTATTAAAATATTTAGACTCTTTAAACTCATTAGTTTAAGCCTTTCTCCTTCAACTCATTTTATTTATATTCTACATCTGTGCTAGTTTCTCTGCCTTTCTTTCTTCCTCTCCACTGGTCTGCCACAAAACTGGCTGGAAAAATAAATGTGTTTCTGCCTGTGCCCAAAAAACAGGAAAGATTGGCTCTTGTCCTAATGTGGAATTGCAGGTATAGGAAAGCAGGGAAGCTGTGCAAGAAATGCCCACGTTATACAGCTAGTGGAACCTAGCATTTCTGTAAAAATATTCTTTCATTAAAGTGTTCTTGACACTATAGTATCTGTAACTTTTGCCCTGAAATTAGCCATGTAGTAAATCCTTTTAACATAGAGAACACATCATCTTAACCTAATGTCTTTAAATCCTTGTTGCTCCCTGTTGAATGATATAGTTTCCCAAGAACTATATGTTTCCAAGAACTATGTTTCCAAGAACATTTCATAGAAATGGACTCTTTAAGACATCAGTTCCACCGCTCATCTTTGATAAATGATTTTTCCATGGTATAAACACTTCATCTTTGCTTAGCAAGAGATCTTTCATACAAGCTATTCTGATTATCATTTCTGATGTATCTCACATATTGCATAAGGCAAACATAAAAGAAGGAAGAAAAGGTAGAATAGTAGGCATGCAGTAGATATGCACCAAGGCCATGCTTGTTGCAGTTCTAAGTGAAAAAAGAAAAATCACAGAGACAATGATGAATTTCACTTATAGTTATGATGCACAAATGAAGCCAAAGCAGACAAATTTAGAGAAGCTTAAGGATACAGTTAAAATCTCCTTCCTCTAATCTACTCTAAACACATCTCAGGACTCAAGAGAGCTAGCAAATAGCAAAAAAGTAGCATAGCAAAAATTTAGACATATTGGTTCAGTAGCTTGCCTTATGCCACCTCTGAAATCCTTATGAGAGTTGTCTGCTTGCTGTCATCAATTTAAATAGTATTCTTGTTGCTGGAAGTAGCATCAAATCTGAGGGGGTGAAGATTTTGCCTATGATATGGTAGGTCTTTATGCTAGCATTTCACAGTACTCTAGTGAACCTTAACGTTCTGGGCGGAAACTAAGAACTCTGTTTCTAAAGAAGTTTGAACAGAGTTGTTCATTTCAATTTTTCAGGTAAGTATTGAAGATGGAAGACCGAGTGCTTGTATGCAGACCCAAACTATGGGCAGATGGTTACTCATCTCTGTTACATACAGTGGTAAGAAAACTAATATTGGTAAGAACAAGATATCTCTGTTCATGCAGCACAGCAGATGTCTGCCCCCTCCTGCTCTCTCACCAACAGTTCTATACACCAGCTGTTCAGAAAGAGGTTCTGATGAACATTGAAGTGAGGGGAGAGCCAATTTCCATGTGCTTATGTCTTCAGATGAATTTAAGGGAAAAACATAAGAAAGGTTTCAAATACGCTAAGTTCCAAATAAGCATAATGCAATAATATTGCAGCTAAGCTCTATACATGGCGTGACCAACTTCTTTTTCTTTTTATGGCAAACTACTTAAGAAAGGAAGAGGTTCTTAAAGAAGAGGTTCAAAATAATATTGGAATAAACCTGAAATATTACAGTTCATATATTGCTTTCTTGCTTTCAGTCTGACTTACAGCTACATTCTGTCCAAATTTAACAGTAAAATACATAGAAATGCAGATTATTTTAAGGGTTTATTATAATTCTTACCTGCTTTATGTGAAATTTAGGGTTTTTTTTATTCTGAAAATGCATATGTGATGAATATTGTTTTCGTAGATTCTTCTCAGGGTTAGGACAAAGTCTGAACTTTGCTCATATTTCTAGCTCATTTTGTTATTGGAAGCTCATTTATGAGTGGAAGAGTCTCAGAAAGAACATATTGAAAGTAAAATCAATTAATTTGCATAGATTTTGGTCATAATAGAGTAAAACCACAACAGTCTGCCTGGTTTCCACTTGAATGTGCAAGTGAAGGGACAATTGATTTATCACGTTCTTGGATACAAAGGTCAGGGAAGGCCTTTAGATCATCTCTGACTTCATGTATTCAGTCCATTAGTTTATAGTCAGGCATCCCTGTAGGAAGCCAAAGGACTTTGATTAAATTAAAGTATCCTGGTGTGGAAGACACCAAACAGGTGCAACACAGTCCAAGTGCAAGAGAGACAAAGATTCCACCAATTCTGGATGAAATTTGTCAAGATGTTCCTGCAATGCCCAGGATTTAGAGATTAATAAATTCTATAAAAACCTGACCGAAGTGAATGAACAGTACAACAGTTTCTTGCCATCATAAATGAGGCAGTGGATTTGAACCTGAAAGAAAGATTCTGTAGCCTAGAACCTAGAATGAAAGTCCTGCCACTGCAGAGCACTGATCTACCCTTTCAATTGTTTCAGAAAAGAGAGACCATTGGATTGGAAAATATATACCATTCTCTGTATAGAAATCTTTAGTACAAGTAGGAATAGTTACGTGATCTCAAGAGAAAAAGAGAGGTAGTAAATGATGTTTGCTACAGATGGAAGTTTAGGGAGGAATCGTTGATACTGAAAGGTACTAGGGACTAAAATGAAATTGCACTGAGGTACCATGAGCAAAAGTTGTGTGCGATCAACTTCATTCTCATACATCTTTTTACTTTTGAAGGTGAGGCAAAAATGTATCTATGGTATCTACTTGCAGAGGAATCATTTAGTCCTTTTATGAATCCACACCACAAAATGAAATTACTGAGTCATAGCAGTTACATGATCATGGTTTTCTTGTGTCTACCTAAAGAAGCTTTAAAATAGCTTTCAGGGCACATCTTTCTTATGGGTATTTCTGAGTTGCTACAAGATAATGTTCTAGCCTTACCATGAAATCACAATTCCCTTCATACACAATTTAGTTAAAGAGGATTAGTGGAGAACTCCTTATTGCCAGAATAATGTGCTATGTATCCTCTCCTGTGATCTCAATATCTTAGCTGTCACAAGCTTTTACTTCTCGACTTGTAACATGAGATTAATTGCCACACTCTCCTTCATGCCCAGATATTGTAAAATACAAAAAGGATTGTAAAATAAATGAAAGCAGACTGTATTGTGATTACACTTTTACTATACTTATACATTCACTCTGAGAAAAGGAAATTCACATGCACTCATTCCTAACAGGCTCTATGTATCATAAATGCTACTTAACCTCAGTTTGTAGTACAAGAGGGCTGGCAGGTTCCTTTTTTTTTTTTATGACAGCAGTGTCTCAAAGTGCACAATTCATTACTAAAACAATTCATAAACCCCCTGCTTTGTATATATTATACACAAGCAACACCATCACTGTATAGTGCTATATAAACATGCTTTCTGTCTTCCTGTGGAGTTGGGCTTCCTCTTTCCTTCATAACAGCTTGGATTAAGGACAGAGTGTGATGTTTTGGTTCCCAGTTGTGTTAGTTTAAAACAGACCTGTAGTTTCCTTTTTTAGTAAGTGGTTAACCTATCTGCATAATTGCATGAATTCAGGACAAGTATTTGCACATGTAAGTTTCAGCATATTCTTAATAGAAGTTATTGGCATGTGTTGGCACTCATGTGTTTCAGACACAAGCTTGGGACTTGAATGTTCGGTTCCTTTTTGCTCATTTTTGTGGCTGCTGCTTTTTTCAAAGGAAAACTCATTAACGTCAATCAGTAAATACAGAAAATAATTATTTGACTAAGCAAATACATAGAAAATATTAAGCGCCAGAGAAATTATTAAATTTCTCTCTATTAAACAGGATATGTGGAACTAATATATTCATAATGCTTTAAAACTTACTGTTTGACCATTATCATCTCTTTTACAAGGCTATGAACTTACATTGAAGATCCTGTTATTTTCAGAGAAATTAAATATTCTTTTTTATTCTTTTGCTAGCATACCGACACGCGCGTGCATGCACACACACACACACGCACACAAAAGATATAAAAAAATAGTCAAAAGCACTTTTTATCCATAAGAATAAAACGGGGTTACATTGTCCATAGTTGTTCTGAAAGGGTCATTTCTTCTTTAGGGTGAGCTAATTCTATGTCCTGCTTTATAACTGTGTCAAACCTTTGTAGAAACTTGTGGTAAATGTTGAACACCAGCCTCCAGCCACAATTCTCCCAAACCCTTGTCAGCACAAGGTAAGGAAACCTCAGCAATGTTAAATAAGGCTGTGAAAACTACCCTGTGAAGCAGCTGGAGAGAACAGAATGTGTGTAATGAAAGTCAATCCGTCAGCAAAGAAACCCAAAGGAGGTTAGCAAAACAACCCTTAATTAACAAAATTTATTAATAACTGGAGTGTTGGGCTGGTTCTGGTTTGTAGAGCTTATTTACTTTTTAGAGTGAGTGCAAATATGACCTGATAAGGGAAAGGAAAGATTCACAGTTTTGTTTTAGCCTTTCGGTCTTCAGTTACATGTTATCAGTAGTACGTTGCTGCCTTCTATTACCTTTATACTCACTTTTGCCAATTTTTTCTATCCACCTTAATCATATGACTATTTTTTTTTGTCTGTGAGGAACTCCTGAAGTGTGACCTTGGAATACTCCCTTGTCCTGAGTCACTCACAATCAATATGTGCAAATCTTCGCACTACCCATTTTCTGATCTGACAACAAAGATCTCTAATTTTGCATCTAATGAAAAAAAACAGAAAAAAAATAGAAATATGTTGGTAACAATAAACAGAATTTGAAAATTATTACTAACTATGGAAACTTTTTTATTACAACAACAAGAATTATGTCCATGTCTATCAGTTTACTTTTTGCAGTTTGGGATAGAATACTCCTCATTCATCCACAACCATTTTGAATAACTGTGAAAGGACTTTTGCACAAGCAATCCTGTTCTTTGAACAATCGAAGAATAACTGAGATAACTCAGGTGCTAATCCCTCCAGCCATTCTTCCTGTCACTCTCAGAATAGAGCAAACTGTTAAAACACAACTGCCTGCATGTGTGGAAATATTATTTATGTACTGTTGAAAAGGGAACCTGCCAGAATCACAGTTCTGTATTGAGTATCTCACCAAACATAATCTTTTCTAGAGCTCCTGTATCACAGACCAGTTAAATGCCAAACCTGGACCACTAGAAGAAGCCTGAAGCAAGGGACATGTTACATGGGGCAAATAAAAAGGCATGTGGTCTTACAAGCATTATTTTAATTATTACTGGTATAATGATAATAATAATAATTATTATTAGCTTCGAGTATCCTGACTACTTGTTAGTTAATTATATTTCTGTGGATTATGAGAAATAAGATAAAAATAGCTTAATTATTAGGTTCCAAAAGCTTTGATACTGAATTAACTAGATGGCATATATTGGTAAGCTCAAACCTAGCTCAGATCTAGCTATCCAGTGTTTGAAAGGTTTCCCATTGATTTTAGGTATGATAAATAAAATGAAAAAACTTGACCTTCAATAAATTCATTGGACAATATAAATGACAAAAACACACACTGACAAGGTGTTCAAGATGGTACCACTTGTAGTTAAGTTCAATCAGGAGAAAGTAACTTAGACATGCCTACAGGAAGAGCTGTTGAAGATATATGAATGTAGAAAATAGAAAGTAAGAAATAACTGAAAGATTGCTCTGGAATGGATGAAAAGATTTACTATAAAAGATTTATGAGGTAAGCATTGGCAAAGCGCTATCAAAAATAATCAATCACCCTTAAAAGAAATGTTTTCTACCCTTGGACCTTAGCCAATGACCAGGGCAAGTATAGACTCCTCAGAAGAATTAAACCTGCAAAGGTATTTATTATTCATATTGTTGCAAAACGTTCCTTTGCAATGTAACAATTTCCTGAAGTACTTCCCCTAATTGCAGTTTGTGTTACAGAAGTTTATCTTATAGAGCCAAAAGATAAGGACTGCTTCGGCTAAATGGAATATTTTATGAATGGTTGAAGTTTTAATCTTATCTCCCTCTTCCAAGTGCCGTCGGAATTCAGCTGTCAAAGTGAGGGGGCCTCACTTTCGTCTTTCCTTACTTTCCAACTTCAAACTATGCCTGAACACCCCATTTTAACACAGTATTAAAATGATGGTTTCTGCTTAAACAGTTCTTTCAGTTTTCAAGCATCTAATCCCAGCAAAATTCATGTGAAGTAAATGCAAACCAACTTTTAGAAGAGAAGTTTAATAAACGGGTGACTGTTAGGGAAAGTGCACAGGCAGAAGTCTAGAGTACTGTATAAAAAGCTCACATTTACATCTTACATATGAATGGATGTTCATTTACCCCTCACAGCCTATTTGTATTTTCTTGTACGTGGGGTATGTTAGCAGGAAAGCTATCAGGAGAATTCTGCAGTTTGAATACACTGCTCTGCTCCAGACCTTGACAGGAGGAAAATGATCCCCCTGGATGATCTTATATTTTGGAGAGAAGAAAGTGACAGTTTATTCAAAGATTACAAAACCCCAGATTCTGTTAATGCAACAGTCACTCATGTAACCCATATAATTTATATTTGGGTCCAGGAAACACTGCTCATGGGGCTTCTTTATGGCACTGTAAATCCAGAGCAATGTCAAAACTTCTTTGATTTTTTCTTCATTCATGCAGTCCTTACATTATAATGAGGTATTAACCATTTTAAAAAATAATATATTTATATAATAATAATTTACTTTGGGTCTGGCTCCAATACACTTTGGAAAGGTGATCTGTATAATGGCATGTATGCTTTTGTTGCTCACATATGGTTATAGAGGATATGCCTGATGGTTTTTATTATGATGGATTCCCTGCCTAAATTTATTTTTTACTAAATAGTAGAAATCTGTGTTGATTTTGAATAGTAGAAATCTGTGTTGCAGCAATCACTGTTTTAGCAGGGGATGCTCTGTGCAGGCGTGGAGGCAATGACTCCTTCCTTGAGGATCCTGGAGAGCACAGGATTTGTGCCATGAGAATCAGTGAGGTAACATGTCCATAGTATTTATTGGTTTGATAAAAGGTATTTGCTTCAGCTAACTGGCCTGAGCTTTTAGCTTTTCTGAAAAAGTCTGTGGACAAAGCTCAGGTTGTTAAAGATGAGCTAGAGATTATGGTTCAGGCACATCTGGTGCAAAGTATTTCCTTGCTGGACTTGAGTCTAAACTGAGGTAAAATACAGAGATATTCCTTATGTTATAAAAAAAAATGTAGAAAATTTCCTTCTGGATGGAACAATTGAATTACCTGCCACAGATATTAGTTTCCTTGACCGGCTTTCTCAGGAAGTACTGGGACCTAGGCTTGCTTTACCATTGTTTCTTAGGTAGTTTCACCTGTGTGTTTAGTATTATTTATAAAAATATGTGTATGGACAACTATCTATTAACATTGCTTCATTCATAATGAATGGCCAGCTCAGAGTATCAGCTACATACATGTCCCCCAAACCATTTTAATTTCTTATTAATTAGGAAAGGACTATTGACTTGACCGAATATATTTTGAGTGATTTCAGACAGAGTAGTAATAATTATTAATTTAATAATATAAAAATATTAATTAAACTAATGTAAAGTTTAGGATCATTTGACTTATCCATTCAATTTAAACACTTCTAAAATCAGTCGTAAATGTTATTTAAATAATCTCACTCATGGAAATTATAAAGCTGTATACTGTGGCTTGTTTATTTTCTTATATTATTTGACTGCTGTAAAACAGCAAAAAAAAAATGTAATGTTGTCTTGCTGCCTGATGTCAAGGCAAGAGATCCTAAGGGCCAGATTTTTTTTTTTTTTCTGGGCTGATCAAATAATTTGGCACAGTCTCTGCATGACTGATGAGAGAGGGAGAAAGATTTTCCTCCATCTGACTACAACATGGAGATACATTTATCTAAAGCACCTCTTAATGCAACATTTGCATTACTTCTTGACATCTCCACCATGGACTTGGAGAAAACCACCTAGGCTAAACAACACAGAGTTTCTCAGTCTTTCCTTCAGATATATCTCTGTACTCCTGAGCATTCTGATTGTTCTCCTTTACATTCCCTCCAGTTGGTGATACATGCCTCTCAAATTGCGGTTATTCAGACAGATTATACCTGGCCAGTACAGAATTACAAGGAAAATTTCTTAAAAACGGCTGTTTTTTTCTTTATTTCCCATTTGTTCTGTAATACTTTACAAACCTCCACAGCTTTTTCTGAAGGATTGCAAGCATGTAAGACATTCTTACTCTATACATTTAAAATAAAGGTTTATTGGATGAGTATGGCTTTGTCTCTCTTTTGCTATTTTAAGAATTTAGAATTTAAGCTAGTTGTCTAGAATTCATCTTTAGGCCTCTAACTAAGAGAGAAAAATTACTACATCTGTAGCGCTTCATAACTACTTCCCAGTTAAACTGAATTTTTGCTTGACAAATCTAATCCTAGTTGTCCTCCTGAAAAGGTAATTTATGACATAAGATTTGGATAGGTATGTGGAAACTTGGCTAAACCTCCAAGTTCAGGAGTCTGTGATCAATAGCACAAAGTATGGCTGGCAGACAGTCAGTATGGTTTCCAGGAGCCAAACTGTTTTAACATGTTTCTTAACAACTTAATTGAAGGGATGTACCGCACCTGCAGCAAATTTGTAGATAATACCAAAATGAGTGGGGGAAGGGGAAAGGGGAAGCACAAGCACAAGCACAAGCACAAGCACAAGCACAAGCACAATCAGCAAGGTGAGGGGCTAGGCTGAGGTCATTCAGAGAGAACAGTCTGGAGAAAGGGGCCTATATAAGGTTCATGAAGTTTGACAAAGGCAAAGTCTTGCACCTTGGACATAAAACCCCACAGACCAATATAAGCTGGGGGTTGACAGGCTGGAAAGCAGCTTTGCAGAGAGGGATGTGAGGTCCTGGTGGACAAAAGCTGATCATGAGTCAGTAATGTGTCCTTGCAGTAGATAAGGGGCTGGGTTGCACAAGCAAGAGAGCAGCAGCAGGTCAAGGGATCTGATTCTTCCTTTCTGTTCAGCATTTGTGACAAGACATCTGTAGCACTCTGTACAGTTCTTCCATCCACATTTCAGTGCATGGAAGGCTATTTCCTATAGACTCGGTATATTATTAAAAGACAAGGAAGAATAGCAGGTTTTACCTCCAAACAGCAGATATTGGCAGAATCTACAGATCAAAAATGGTTATTGCATACCAATAAAGTTCTTGCTGATGTGGTGATATTTCATACCTCATGCTCAACTTTTTATTCCTTTTCAGAATGTACAAAAACTCATTTGTCAACAGATTTGGGCATATAGAATCAATGCATCATCTGAATATTCATTCATAATGCAGAAGGATCATCACGCTGGAAATATATTTATGTGTCATACACTGGACTACTGGTTGGCTAATTCTGGATTCTGTGTTATTGCTTTTAGAACTCATTCTTATCTATTGTCTTCTGTAGTATTTATGGGATAGCTGTTTTGCAATTTTTCCTATAATTAGAATTTGAAGACAACGCTTTGCAATATGTCTGTTTTGTTTAATAAAGTGTATTTCATTTTCTTGAGTTTCCTGAATTCAGGTTTTTTGTTTTATTTTACAAAAGAGAAAAGTTCAGATCGTTATCCAGTCAGTGTTGTAGTTCTCGGCATTACAGCAAGATCCTCCTTGCCTTGTGTTTGAAAACTCTTAGGTTTTTGCCCTTCAGTATGATTTTGATGAGAGAACCTGAACATATTGTGAAATTCCATATGCGAGTTATTCAAAGTCAGAACTGAACATGGTTGGAAATAAGATACTTGCAAAAGTTGTGACTGATGAACACATACAAAACAGCTGTTATGATCTTTCTTAATGAAAGATAGAAATTTTGGTTTTGCCAGAATGGTTGAATAACTCATGCCTCACATTAAGCATAGTCAATATCCATCTCTATTTATTAACATAAAAGAGATCTACCATGAGATTTAACAGCAGTGTAACTCTGTTCAGGGAGTTCTACCAGAGTATTTGTGAAATCAAACCACACTGAAATCATAGGACTCGGAAAAGGTCTTCTGAACAGCATCAGTTTTAGGCTAGTTAATGAGGCCAGGAGTTTTCAAGGACTTTGATTCCATTCTTAGGTTTTGATATTTTCTATTAAAAGTCTCATCAGGGCTAGTCTGTGTGTTTGCATAGATGCTTCACTTCCTACTATATTTCTACTAAGTATATCAGCAGAGAATCTTATAGAAACAATTTTATTATTCAAAAGTATATTCCAACTGACTGTTATGTTTTGGCTGGCCATGCAGCACTAGTGAGGATAAAAAGGCTGGATACTCACCTCATCTTCAGTCACAAATACAAAAGATATTTCATAGTATTTGTTGAAGTTCATAGGCTGCATCTCCTACATTTTCTTGATACTGAGCTTTTACACATGTGAAGAAATGCAGACATATACAATAAGCAGTTCAAAGTACAATTTACCTCATCCTAATTTAGACGTTCAAAACTGGTCAGATGGATCCTGTTCCAAAATTGCCTATCTCTTTCTATTGACCTCAAAGGTCTCTCAATGGCACCTGCTCCGATGTATTTTTTTCCCTTGGAGATAACTGAGGTTAAGAACATGGGGACATAAGAGTATAAGAACTGGGTCAGACTATATGATCATCTAGGCTGGTACCATGTTTTGAACAGTGACCCGCAGAATAGGTGAGAGCAGTATAAAGATGTGAGTAAAAAGCAATCATATTCTGACACTATAGTATGTAGTATACAGTTTTTCTTTCTTTCTTTCCACTATAGTATAAGTTAAGAATTTAAGGGTAATATAAATGCTTTCAATAAATACTTTTCTAGTATTTATTTGACTGTACACTTTCATGAGTCATGAGTAGTGTCTTCTATTTCAAGTGGTTGAGGGATTTTTCTGCAGTGTATTTATCTAAAAATATTAAGTGCAGGTAAAGATTTGGCAGTACTGGGGGAGATAAAACTCCCTATGACAGTGACCATTACACATACACTGGACTATATTAAATGTGAAGGTCTTTACCTGCATATTTGTTGTGTGTTTTAAATAAAGTATAGATTCCAATTTTTGGAATTTGGTTCTTACAGAAAAAAAAATATAAAAAAAATACCTGTTTTCATTTTTCAGTTTATGGGCCTAAGGCACAGTCAAAGTAAAGGGAAAATGCAAGTCATTACAGAGGACAAGATCTGCGTGCTCTTGAAGTCAATTAAAAATGGGTTTAGCCTTGGGAAAGAAAATCACTCATTTGTCTAATGTAGCAAATAAACTTTGCAGATGGTCCTAACTTCAGGAGATGTATCTAGACAAATAAGGCATGACCCACATTTCCTTATTTTATTAAATTTATTTCTTGAAAGATTACAAATGAATACCTGATACAGTTAGTTGGAAATTAAAGTAAGGGTCTATAAAATATGTTTTTCTAACTGTATCAGGTATTCATTTGTAATTTTTTAACAAAAGCCTATAATGTGATTTTATTATTTAGAACTTTTTTTTGTTTATACATTTTGTAATCTTTTATTTTTCAGTGCCAACATATTACGATTTTTGGGATGATAATGTTTATATTTTTGGTTTCTTAATAATATTCTCTATCGCCTTTGTTATTTGTTAAATAACTTTTTAAGATCTATATAAGACTCTGTACTAGTAGGAAAAGGGGTAAAGTGCTACAGTGATACCAAGGTGGTACTAACTTGTCACTTCCGTACTATTTTATTAAAAAAAATATAAACGGTTGCTGATAGAGCATGGTCTTGCGTAAAGTATCTGTTTAGGATCAGAAGGTAAATTTTTTTTTTTTTTTCCATATTGTGAAGCACATTCTTGGCATGCAATTAAATTGATATGCTCCCAGAAGTGTAGACATCTCTTCCTATAAATCTAATGAATCACCTGAAGATACTTAGCTGTCTTCATTTTGTATGCCAAGTTTGGATATCTAAGTTTGAGGGGGTTGAAGCTAGACAAAAATGAAATGTACTTATAATACTTAGAATAAAAATTCTAAAGGTAGTTAAGGGATGGAAATATGATTCAATTTCTTTTCTATTCTTTCATTCTTCAGGAAAAAAAAAAAAAAAAAAGGCCAAATATGAATAAAGTGTAGAAGCATTACAAATTATTGACTTCTGCTGCTGCGCGACTTGTTTCTGTTTGTCTCTTCTTACTATGTGTTGCAGAATTTTCTGTTTTTTTTTTAAAACCAATCTAAGTATCCTCTAAAAATCCATAAATTTCAATGTTGTTCTGCTTTGCTCCACCTTAGCATTCTCACAAATGATCAATACAAATTACTTGCTGCAACAGAAACTTCTTACTGTAAAGGAGGGCTTGTGGACATTAGGATTATAACATTTCAGTTAAACTGAATACAGGCCATAAATCAGATATGATATTTTAGTCCTGTAGTCCCAAGAGATTCCTATGAAAGTCTAACTGGTGACTCCAGAAGTAAAGAGTTTCTATCACTGGAGGAGTGATTTGCTGTATATTCAGCATGTTAAACTGTAGTGCTATCTGCATTTCTTTGAAATAAATGGGAAATCTCCTATTGACTACATTAGGAACTTGAACACAGAATTTTGATTATAGCATAAATTCAAAAAAATTTTTCTACATGTGGTTAGCATCAGGATTCCTATTCCAGAGCTGTGATAACAGTGACAATGTTACGGATCATATTATGACTCACTGTTGCTAAAACAAGGAAGTAACCAAAAGAAAAATTAAAAGTTATTAAATTGCAGCATTTTTCCATCACTTCAGCAGAAGACTTCCCAAGTGTTGGTATTACCATATGTTTTTTTCTTCCTCAGGACTGATTTAGTAAGGAAATTTTATCTCCTTTTCACAGGCCAAGAAATGAGTTGAAGATCTGAGAGTGAATTGTCTACAAAGATAAAACATATTTTTTGGACATGTTCATATAAGAAGGACAAGTCATCGAAAGCCATAAAGAAAACTTCAGATGTGAAAATAACATGGAGGAAATACCTCAGCTGGAAAATACCTTCTCTAGAATGCTGGAGGGTTTAAGCGAATGTTGGACGAGTAACTGGATGTTGTTGTTCATGTAAATGAAGTGGGATATAAATGTCTAAGGAAACACAGATAACAGGAGTTAACTGTTTACATACCTTTCAAAGATGTGGCTCATAGAGGATATAAGCATAAGCTCATAAAAAAGGATTTAAACAAGTTATTAAAAATATGAGAATATTTCTCTGCTATGAACAAATAACACTTATAAAGCATTAGATACAGAGAGGATTATGAGATACACAGAACATTTCTTTGACCTAATGCAAGTATTTTTGTTTGTATGCGTACGTACATGCTATAGGATGACTGATATATATCATAGTAGTTGCTCTTAGGATAGTTCTTACATGTTGGTTAGAATTGTTCTGAAAATAATATCAGACCACCTTAATATCCTTTCTCAGTAACTATATTCATAGACAAAGATAATACATGAATCTAGTCTACTAAGTTTTAAACAAAGGCATATTCTGATTTAAGATGGAGTACAAGGGGATTAAAAGTAGAATTGTATGAAGGATAAACAAAGGCTACAAAGAATCATGACAGAGTAAGAGTTATTAGGATCAAAAGCATTTGTTAAAGGAGTGGTTTAGGATATGGTGCTGGGATCAATCTTGTTTTATGGTATCATGGTTTTATGTGCAAGAAATATATGTATATTTACAATATTTCAGGAGAATGCAAATTATCGATAATATAGGAAAGGGCCAGATTATCACACCTATAGAGGTAGATAATCTTGTGAGTTAGTGTAAAAGAAGAGAGATAACCCTTCAGTGATATAAACCATGAAGTCATTTAACGTGGCAGTCCTGGATGAGATGAGAGTCACTGAAGTGTTATATGGTTTGAGGATTATCACGTGTATTAGTGTCCTTGAAGTCATTAAAAATGTTACTATCATTCTAAAATATGGCAAAATCTTCAGTAGAAGGGAGAAAGTATTATTTTACAAAATATTCTTGATACTTTATTATGTTTATCCATGTACTGACAGTAAGAATTTAGAATGAAATAACTACAAGGATTTCTTCAGGTATTCAGATATTACAGGCATAAAGAAAGCACTCCATCACTCCCAATATACACTGGATTGTGGTAAACTGTAAGTACCTTTGTTATTTTAATTTTATTTTATTTTTAATGCATATCATGTATATCTCTGAACATGTTTCCTATGGATCCTAATAGAATTTAAGCACAGCTACCAAAACAGAAGGAGAGATAAAAGAGAACACTAAGGCACTGAACGCAGAGGGCAGGCAATAGATGAACGGACAGACACTGCCCAAGATGCCTTAGGGCTGGGATGAGAAGTAAATTGTGCACTTATGTGGACTTTTTTGAGCTTCATCTCTGCGAAGAAATGGGCTTGTTCATTGGGATGCTTTGATTCTTCATAGGCAGGCAGCACTTTCTGCAAGGAACATAGTAAGAGCAGTGTCTGTGCTCTGTTTTAAACTGTTCTGTTTATGTGAGTAATCAGAACATTTTTTGTGTGAAGGTTACTGTATGCAATATGTACAGAAAATAAGGCAGAAAATCTGACAGCCTGAAATCATTATTCTTGAAGGTTAGTGAGAAGAAAGAAATGTGCAATCATTTTCATTGGCATATTTTACTACATAGCCTGGAGACGGTGCTGCCAGTCTTTTGGAGGAAAGATGTTCTTTTTTCTACGAGTGTATAGAGTGCAATTTTGCCTCTCGAGATCTTAATTTACTATTTTTAATTCAGTTTTCATTTGCCAGGTATATCTTAAATAGGTGCCAAGAGGCAGATACAATTGTTTGGAATATCATAGGTAGATACTTCGGGAGGAAAAGGGTTTTTAAAAGGGCATTCATTTTAATGGCTGTGATTAAACAAGCTAGCTAATAGCGTTGGCAGATATTACCTTCTGTCTGATTCCTTTATAACTTTTATTCTTTGTAAAGAGGGAGTCATTCTACATACTGAGTTTTTAAACTGTTGGAAACTCCTTTTTCAATTTACAGTGAAAACAACTGTCAAGGCCCTATTCTGATGATTAAATGTTACTCTGTGTATGCCAGCAGTGTATAATCCAGTATCTTCCTAAAAACACAGTATTAGTTTTTAGTGAAGTAAAATAGGAGAGTGTTTGAAAGTCATAGAGTTTATTTACCACTCCATTACATCCTTCTTAAGTGATTCCAAATTTTAATTTCTTTCATATTATTCATGAAATTCACTTTTATACATATATAAAAAAATGTTTTGCTACATTCAAGTCATTCATAAGTTGTAAAAATAAATAGAGAAAGTCCATATCTCTAGTCCATGGATAGATTGTAGGAAGATTACATTAGTTCTCATGAGCAGTTTTGGATTTAAACTGCATCCCAACAGATACTAATAGAAATACTACTACTGTAAAATATGTCTTAGATTGATTACATTTGGATCTTTACATTTTACTCGGACTTATCACACAAAAGAAACAATATTATTTCTTCAAAAGCTATTGATGTGATTATATAAAATGTAATTTTTAACTTTATTTCTTTGGTAACAAATGAAAAGTTTGTTGCCTATCCTGAAGATTTTGAAAAGAAAATAGAAGTGTTTTTTTTTTTTTTTTTCTTTTTTTTTAACCTGCAGTATTCCTGAAGTGAAAACTTTCAAAAATGCTCTGGATTTGCATCTGCTACTGGCCTCAGCTCAGTAGAATGATTTCTATTTATTTATTCATTACTTATTCCAAATATACCAATTGTAAATACTAGGATGGCAAAATCAGGAACTCTTAACAACATTTAACATATAACTTTTTTTCATCATGAAAATATGCAATCAAGAATATATGGATGAAAACCACATGCAGTGCAAGAAGGCATCACTTGTGATATTATAATATATTTTGTGGAAAAAAAACATGCTCGCTATCTTCTACTCAGCCCTCTTCCCTCCCAATCTAATACATATTCTATATCACACAACACAATGGCAAGTTAGACAAAACAGATCTAACAGCTGTACAGAGGTATGATAAAGGACTGATTGATGTTCCCTTATTTCTTCATTTACCTTCCTTTCTGTCTTCAGTATATGTACTGCCATCCGAGAAAGTGATCCCATATACTCCAGGGTTTTTCAATCAATCTTGCCTTTCTTGAACCTCATTAAATCATTCAGTTCACTGCTGTGAAAATGATTTGAATGTCTCTATTTGTTAAAATCTATGATGCCCTGACCGTGTATGGAAACACAGTTTCGTTTTATTACTAACTGGTAGGTACTGTAGAATTTGTTAATTTAAAACAAACCAAGTGTGAATGTTATTTATTATTTGGCAGACTGAACACATTTTGACAGTGTATTTGGCTCCTCGGAAAGCCTTATTTTGCAACAAAATTATTCTCATCAAAATACCTCTGGATAATTGCATTTTTTTTTTTCTTAAAAAATGACGTATTGTTATTCTCACAAACCCTTCGTTTAAAAGCAATTGAAATTATTTCTGTTACACATCCAGCTGAAAGATGTTTTAAAGTAAGGAGATGACAGACAATTTTTACCACTACCTGCTCAGAGGCACAGCATGTTATCCACTAACACTTGTGGATAAATTCTCACCCAAATCACTCTATATTTATGAGTTCATCTTTCTTTTGCTGTGAACAAAGCAGGACTATGTCAAGCTAACAGAAATATTTAGCATATTCAGCATTATAAACATTTAACATATTTAGCACCAGTAAAGTGGACAGACATCTTTGATTAAAAATAGGAAGAAGGTCAGTATTAATATCTTGCAACTACTACTTTTCATCCTTCTCTAATTCTTACAACCACTAATACTGTAAGTTACAGGAAAAGTCTGCACAAAGCAAGAAATTCAGGCATAAGAGGGGTTAGTATAGGCCATCCTTAAAAGTCTTGAGTGTTTAATTCCTTATATTCCAAGTCTCACAACTGACAGAAAAGTTATTCGGTAAACACAGATGTTGGCTCAAAAGTATTAGGGTATTGAAAAGAACCTTTGCATGAAAATTGGTTTTCAAACTTTTAGGAAAATCTTTCAGAGAAGAATGGGCTGTAAGAAATAAGGCAAGATAGAGTAATATTAAACAGGTGAGACTGAGTACTAAACTAATAAGCATTTTAGTGGTTTATTATTGTTATTATTATTTATGCAGATTCTACTAGAACCTGTAGGCACCACTGAAATACAATAAGGTGTTAATAAAAACAGAAGGAGATATTTTCATCCTGAGGAGGTAAACAGGAAGAATTCCTGTACTTGAATTATGCTGATCTAAGGACACTTTATGAGGGGAAGGAAACAGCAGGGTTGGGAAGTTTCAATGGATAATGGGGATTTACATTAATTGCTCAATGGTGGGATGAATTCATAATTAATAACAGAGGAAATTTAGGAAGCTTCATGAAAATGAAATATAAAAAACACAAAATAAAATGAAATATTCTTGCAGTTTTGTGAACATGATCACATAGTAACTGATGTCTCTTGACTACACCTAAGACAAAATAGCTGACCTGTAACATTAAAAATAAAAGATGACATTTGTAAAAATAAAACCATCTAACATTCTATGACATCCTAAAGGATAACAAATTTATCATTAATATCCAAGGGGGATTTTCCACTTTTCAGAGGTCCAAAACTCAAGTCATCATTGGCCAGAATATCTGCAATTTAGGAAGATATCCAAATTTGAAATATTAATCATTTTTATGCCATAGAAAGCCTTTAAGAAACATCTTCAGCAACCCCACAATATACAAAGCAGTGGAAGATTGTTGTATAAAATATAAATCTTCAGGTCTACTGGTAACATGAAGTTTACAATTATACACTTCTGTTTACATAACTTTATAAACTTTCTGATAAAGCTATGGTAAATGGATTAGTGACTCTGTCCTGACCTGTTTATTGCTGCAATCATCAGCTGGAGTGATTGCATGCAGACTGTGCTTTTTCTCTGCCAGTTTCAACACCTCCTGAAAAGTGCAAATCCAAGAATAATAGAGCCAAAAGATAGAAAAGATCTTCTAGTTCATCTAGCCATCACACATCTAGCCAAATTTGCTAAATAAACAAGTGCATGGAGGCTTCACACAAGATTTTCCTATACCTTAGGGAAGTGTATGCATGGATCCTGCTTCTGGATTTGGAGAGGCTTCATCCTGACCAGGAGCTGTTAGGAAACTGGAATACCAGCTATTACCTATTATACACAAGGGGGCAACTTTGGGCTTCTCAAGGTCCTGTGTCACAGAGGGTTTGCCATTGCACTCCCAAATGCTACAATGCTCTGCCGAGTGTGGAGAGTCTGTGCCTCATGTGCATTTGACCTACGCCTTAAATCTATTTTTCCTTCAATTGCTATTCAGTTTATCTTCAGTTCAGTTTATTACAGAAGAGTAAAATAGTTTCAAAATAATTTAAAAAAACAACTTGATGGACGGTTTAGAAATTATGTAAACCAGCAACTGTTTGGATGTATACACTCACAACAACTACCAAAAGCCTGTGTGTTGAGATTGGCTGTTGTCATTTCAAATTAGGGTTCTATCTTTGATAAAAACAGTATTATTCCATAGTAAAAGCTATCACTGAAGAAACACTACAAGACACCTCCTTAATCAGTAATTAATATTATTCACATAATGGCTGAGTAATGATGCAGAAATCAGCTTTTATAGACAGGTAGTCAGGTCTTTCTTGGGCTTCTAAATCTTATTGTTACATGATGTTTTGTGCGGTATCCAATTGTTCGAGCCAGGTGTGAAAGAAAAGCACAAAAAATGATGTTGAATTGAGCACTGTGATTTCTGGATTAGTGATTGGTGTCATATTGTGTCAGCTGAAGCCAATGAAGAGAAGGAATAATGTTCACTTTAGAAGAACTGTTAAAGATGGTATTTCTTATATGAAATATTTATGAAAGCTCAAAGAGAACATGGTTCCTAGTGGGATTCTTCAAAAAGATAAAAACAACCTCACAAGTTTTCTTTTTCTAACAAAGTAGTGGGATGTACATCTGGGCAGCAAGAATATTTTAAAACATAATCTTATGAAATTAGAACAAGAGGGAATAGATTTTAATTCAAAATAAGAAGAAAATACATCAGGAATATGTAAAGAGAAGAGAGAAAATTGAAGAGTGGAAAAGACAGTATTTCTTTTAATCAACAGAATAATCTGTTTTTAGGGACAGGAATTGGCCTATAACATATTCTGAAACTAAAGGTGTAGTGGGTCTCACGTACCTCCCTCTGTGCAATAGGGTGCACAGGAATTTATTGTTAAACTAGGCAAAAAACAGGTTTTCTTCCCTGGGGAAAAAAAATCACACCACCTGGTGCAATATTGTTCCTGTTATTGTTGTAAGGGATAAAATAAGAAAAAAACCTATAAAAATACCTGATACAAATGCTTTTCTAAGAAAACAAACATAATAATCTTTATTTTTTACTTTTATGATAAACCTTATCTTGATACGATCTTGTCAGTAGAAGAGAAATTAGATGCTAGAAATTATTATATTTTGTTCTAATTGTGGAGGGCACAGAGAGTATTGCATTAATCAAAATACTGTAACTAATTTGCCGAAGGTGCAGCTAACAGATTCACATCTTTTCCCAGAGAATAGGAATGTTTTTTATCCAAGACTGAATGAGCACAGGCACAGATAAATCATTAAGCCAATATTTTAAGTCTTAAGCTTTTTATTCTTGTTGAAATAACTAAATAAACATCAGATTCTCAGAGCTGTTTTGCACTCTTGATTTCCCATTGTGAGGCCTCAGATCAGATCTTCAGAGCTCCCAACCTGCTGAGTTCTTTTTAAAATGAGTTTCTACTATACGGAAACTGAATTATTTTGGAGAGCTTCTTCTAGCTCTTGCTGCTTTATAATGCTATAAGGCTTATTGCCTTCTCACAATGTAATAAAATTTATTTCTTACTTTTATAAGAAACCTGATTTTGACATCATCTTCTCAGTAGAGGAAAGAATTAGGATTCTATGTATTATTATGCTTTCAGATAATCATTGTTATAATTATATTTGAAGCTATTGTAATTTTAATTGTTACTATTATTTGCAGCACAGCAGTGAAATCAGTTTCAAGTAGAAGAGAAGTTTTCCTGATCTCGCTATGGCTGCTGCAGCTCTTTCCATGTGTTAAAGAACCCGAGCCAGCTCTCTAGGAATACATACAGAGAGCTCTGCTCTTCTGCTCTTTGCTACAAACCCAGATTTTGCTGATGATGAGAATTAAGCTTTATGAAAGATATTTGTCCCTGTTTTGAAACCAACAAAATATAATTTTGTTTATATGCTGAGAAGTTTTCAGCTGTTTCTAAATGGGACTGACACTAACAGACTCTGCTCTAGGCCTCCTGCAATGCAAGAAAAATATTTTTTTTCTTGCAAAGGGAGTTCCTGATATATGAAAAGCAAAAATGATCCATGAAAGAGCTGAGTCCAGGGTGAGGGAAGCTGAGAGAAATCAGAATGGTGAGGAGAGGGAGGAGAGGGAGGAGAGGAGGGGGTCAGTAGGATTTCAAGTGGCTGAGAGACTTCAGGGAACACATAAGTGGGTGCAGATTTTTTTTATTCTGTCCCAGCCAAACTCCTTCTCCCTTCATCTTCATTTCATGTGGCAGACACTACTTGTACTCTACATCTTTTAACCACCTTTCCCACACCTTTCCATAGCCGTAACTCAGTTTGGATTAATCTTACATCTATGGGCATAAGAAGGGCTGAGAGTCTACCTCAGCAAAACCATTCTAGGCAGATGCTAATTCTATCTAATCAATAACCCGATTCTGAAAGTTGCCAAAACCTTTGCACAGATATGCAAGGCCCAAGACATCCTGAATGGGAAAGAAGTCTCTGCTACTTCTAGCGGACAGAAGGCAGAGGCCAGGAACAGACAGGAATGGATTTACGCATACTTCTTAATATCTATGGTCAGAGGAATCCTCTTGCTTGGAATGTTTTCTGTTTTGATGTATCAGGGTGATCCTTTCTCATAACTGCACTCAGGAAAAAGCAAGGGAAGTATTTTGTTCTCACCTGAGCTGATCCCAAATCAAAAGCAGCAAGCACACAAAAGAAGAAAAAACATGAAATATGTGTGTAATAAACCTTCCTCTTCATCCAGCTTTTCATGTACAGTATTATGTTTTTCTGTACTGATTAGCAAAATTGTTCTATTTCCTTAAAAAAAAATTCTTTTTCTTTTTTCATGGCAAGTTTTCAGAAGCATATGTAGATAATGAATTATAACTAGGTATATATTACAGCATATACATTTTTAGCAGTAGATCCTGTCTTTCTGCTTTGTGCAAAAATTCACAAGAACAATACTAAAAATATTACTTTTATATTTTTAAGACATATATTTTAATTTAAACTGAACAGCACTGTAAATTCTTTGACTTCTCAAATGGAGAATTGCAATTTAAAATCATGCAAGGACAAATAGCTGGACCAAAAATTCCGCTCTGTTTCAGAATTACTCTGAAGTCACGGCCAAAAATTATGTATAATTATACATAACTACAAAAGGTTTTCTCCATCTACTGGATGCCACATTATTTGCTGCTTCATTAATAATAAGGCATATTATACCTTGAGAGATAGCGCAAACTATAATTACAGGTTATTTTGAGGCTTTCATTACAATCCCCTCTTTTTATATGCACATGAATTTCTGAACAATCCTTCTTTGGGGGTAAAAATTTCCAAGTTTGGTCTCGCCTAAATGTTTGGTTTTATTTGCTTTTTGAGGTATGAAACTTCTGAGGTAACTAACTCCAGGTGTTTTGGAGAGAAGAATAGATGTACCTCTTCCACATCTCTGTAATTTTTTTGTTTTTCTTTTTTTTATTTTCTTAATAAATAGGTAGGGAGGAAAAAGATACCATTTCAGGCCCTGCAGTTTGCAAGTAAAATCTTTCCTAATGAGAATGCTTAAAACAATTGCCATGTATGCAAACACTGGTGAGGTGCTCAGTAGCCTGCCTAGGTGGCATCACAGGCCATGGGTCTCGTGGTGATAGAGACAGAGGTGAGTGAACCGCATTCATAGCAGCAGTCCATTCACAATGGTTACCTACGTGTGGATTCATTTTTGATGTAGAGTGGCCCCATCCACAGTGGTTATGCCCAGGTTGTTCCTCAGGACCAGCCCCTGGAAAGCTGTTGAGGCATGGGCTGGAGTCTGTCCTTCTTTGGGAATGACATCCAGGCGATATTTCAGAGGGAACCATGTAGTAGGGCTCGTTGGAGCAGTAGATGAGAAATAGCTGGCATTCACGCCATTCAGATTCCCCTCCTGCAGCATGAGTGGCAGTGTGTCCCCCCTCAGTTCTACTTCTGCTTGTGGCATCAGGACTAAGGGCATGGACCTTGCTGTGCTTCAGTGCTCAAGTCCTAGCAGTCCCACAAAACAGTAGCAGTTCCACCCAGAAAGCTGCATCACTTTTCAACAGGCAGGTTTCACAGAATCACAGAATGGCTGAGGTTGGAAGGGACCTCTAGAGATCATCTAGTCCAACCCCGCTGCTCCAGCAGGGACACCCAGAGCACGGGGCACAGGGTGGCACCCAGGTGGGTTTGGAAGATCTCCAGAGAAGGGGGCGCCACAGCCTCTCTGGGCAGCCTCTGCCAGGGCTCTGTCACCCTCACAGGAAAGTTCTTCCTCACATGGAGATGGAACTTCTGTGTTTCACCTTGTACCTATTACCCCTTGTCCTGTTACTGGCTACCATCAAGAAGAGTTTGGCCCCATCCTCTTTACATTCTCCCCTCAAGTACTTATACATATTGATCAGATGTCCTCTCATTCTTCTCTTTGCTAGGCTAAACAGGCCCAGTTCGCTTAGTCTTTCCTCATAAGATGGATGCTCCAGTCCCTTAATCATCTTTGTCCTGAATATCACTTTCATAACACTTTCTCCTGTGATATATAGAAAAACAAGCTAAGCCTGCTCCTGGCTGCACATTGAGAAAATATGTCTCTGACTTTATGATTATATGCCAGAGATTGGGTCAGCTATAGCATACACTGTCCCTGGCATGATTTTGCGTGCCTTTTAAGAGCTTCCACTAATGAAAATGGGTCTCTTACTCCTTTGCAGGTTTATCTGAACTGGCATATGGCTGCCTACAAAAGTACCCATGCTTTTTAAAGCCAAAGCTGTAATGGAACGGATGAACTAACAGCATATAGGTGGTTCTCTGGAAAGATTCACAGACTCAAAAATTGCTGTTTTGTTGACTGCTTTAAAAGAAGAGGAGGTTTCCCTAGTTCTTACGCAGAGGTCCAGAGGCCTGCAGAGGCAAATATAGAAGAGGTTTGCACCTGACATAGCCTGAAAGTCTAAAACAAGGACTATGGGTTTAATACTTCGGGTGAAACCAAATACAAACCTAAGGAGTGCATATTATCATGGAAACCTGGGTGCATATTTTGTATTTTGGAGTTGTTTTTATAGTTGACCACATTATTCTGTCTATACAAAGTGATTAAATACCTGGATAGATAATTTTTATTCTCAAAGAGGTCAGTCTGCAAGACACATTGCTGCTTCTGTGAGGCTCTGTGAAGGGCACAGACAGATGTTTTAAGTTCCTTAAGTTCAGAGAATTTTCTTGAAAAAAGAGGAATAATCTGAGTGACTTCTCTTGCCACTGCCAATCTTCCATGGAGTTTCTTTTTGTTTGTTTGCTTGCTTGTTTTAACAAGCAAGCTGGGTTATGCTTGGGCCCCCGCTGCCTTTCAGAGTTATTGTGAGTTTTCTGAGGACTCTAGCTGACCGCAGAGCACGGAACTGGAGAGATTCCCGTTGTTTCATGACTTGTCTTCAGACAGTAAGGCAGAGGAGAGCAAACAAGTGGTCTGTCGTAAACAAAGTCTTTTTGGCCCTTACTCCTGTAATACTCCTGTACTCAATAAAATGAGTCTCTACTCACTAATGTGTTCCCTGACTTGATGACTTGGGAAAGTGCCTTATGTCCCACACCTCTCTTTCCCTAGAAGAAATCTACGCTGAGTCTCATTTCCTGTGCTGTGCAGTGCTTGTTTTTGCTGGCATGCATCTATATTCCCACACATATCTGTAGTTACCCTCCATGGAAACCGTGTTTATGCTGTGATGCACGCTAGGACAGCTAACTAAAGGACCTCCAGGAACTTGCCAAAGTACTGTAACTGAAGAGACAAATGAAAAAGCTTTTATGTGGTCCAAATCCATCAGCATGATGCTCTGTCCCACAAGGTGCATGAGGTTCTGCAGAAGCAGTATGAGGAAGAGTCATATCCAATATTTCAGGTTTGGCTTATGACTGAAGTAGCCCTACCTTGTCCCATAATGAAGCAAGGAAACCAATTTATTCACATTTGAGGAATATCTGAATACTGGCTGGTAGTTATAGTGTCACTTTGCGTAGTTGTATAGTTCAAGGTGAGTATTGGAAGAGTCCTGCCAGGAAGCTACTAGGAGTTGTGATTTTGGTATTATTTTTGAGCAAATCTTATTCTGCACTATGCAGAAATGTTTAGGGGGATTCTGGTGATCTGTAAGAACTTGTTCTGTAAATGCAGATAAGATATTCTGGGCTGGAGCACTCTGACTAGGGTGCAAATTAGGATATCTATTATAATAATATAGGTTCATTTTATCTCTTTAGGTTTCTATAATTTTCATAACATTATTCATGTATTTTAAGAATTCTTCTCCCTTTAAAAAATATTATAGGGAGACATAAAATGAGTTATCTTCTCACTGTAGTTTGGTGATTCAAGTAAATATATTATCAGACTTTATTTTTAAAGTGTATCATGTACATAGAGGCCTGGAAAGACTATTAATAACTCTTCTGGTACAATAGGTAAATATTTATAAATAAAACATGTATTATTTACCTGATAAATGCTCTGTCAGCGTTATTCTGGTCTATTTCATATTGTACATATGCATTCAGATGGATCTCATTATTTTTAATTGTGTATTGTGAATATTTCTACTTTTAAAGATTGCTAAATAACAGCTAGATACTCCAAAGCTATGACAGATGAAGTTCAGAAGAACGCTGACCTAATGCTGACCTCATCTTCTACCTGAAAGCAACAGCCTCTGAAGATGCTGAAAACTAGTTCATTATTCATTTCTTCACAGCCTCATGTCTTGTTTCAATTTAAGTTGTCATGTTGGTTCTGCATGGTGATATATTCCTTTTCATGGGAGACAAAGAGGCTGAGCTAAATCCATTTCATGAAGGTCATTCACAGCCTTGAACCTTGATCTCAGTATTAAGATGCAAGTATTTTATTCACTGTGTCATGTTGCCCTTCTCACTTACAGTGGTAGGACATTTTTTTTTTTTTTAACTAGAGTCAAGTACTTGTATGTGATAGCCCATAGTAGCCTGTCCAATACCAATGTATTAGGACTTTATTAAACCATAAGCCAGAGTTGATACTAGAAGTTTACCACTGAAAACATATTAATGGAGAAGGAGCTAACACTGCTGAATATATATTTACTAAAAATATAGAAGTAATTAATTGTTATTAAAAAATACTAGTTTAAATATCCCTATATTAAAGTTTTTAAGTTTTTTTTTTTTTTTTTTTTTTTTTTTTTTTTCTGGATTACCAAGGATGATAGCTCATTTTAGAAGTGGCCAAATTCACTCTGAAAATGATGTCACCCAATGGATGCATCTCTTTCCTTTTCACACTGGTAGTTCTGGACATGGTTACTGCTGTCACTTTTCAGTTAGGCCATGTTTAATGATTGACATTGCAGGGCTGTTTGTTGTACCATTTCACAAGCTGTTCTGCTGTACTCTGAGTTGTTACCAGATTCCTTTGTGCAAAAAAGGGAATGATATTCTTGACTAAATCCAAGTCCATTCTGCAATCCTGCTGCCTCACATTACTTTCAGAAGATTTTCCAGTTTTTCATATATTCGGTCTTTGTATTTTAGTTTATTTTAGTGCCAGAGAAGAATAGGAGTAATATAACTATTTTCTTCCAATTTTTGGCAATTATTGTTGACAAGCTACTACAACATTCTGGCGTCTATCAAAAATACTGCGTACCTTTCAAAGTGAGAGAAAATTATTAACATATAGAACATATTAAAGAATTCTGAAAAAAAAATACGGAGGGAGAAATGCACTGGGCTTTAGGATATGTGGTTTAATTTTCCAGTGTTATTTTACATTCCCATAGCCTTGAAACCTGTTACAGGAATGTAAGTAATAATGTAATTGCACCATAATTTAAATCAATCCCCTATTCTAATGCAAGGTTACCTAGCACTATTTTAAAAAGAAAACTGTTTTACCCTTGTAGTAGAGTAGCATGCTTTACTGGTGAGAATTTTACTGACACATAGAACAACAGAGGGAAAACCAGTTTTGTCTTTTCAGATCCTTCTTTATAATGGTATATGCCAGATTTGAGAGTTCTAAGAACTCCTGTATGACCAACAGATGACGGTTCCAGCCTATCAAGGAATGAAATATTGAATTCCTGCTGATATGAAGAAGCTTAATCTTTGCTTTAGAAAATCTCCTTTGCTCTGTTTAAGTAGAGCTAGTATATAGTTTGGATAGTTTCCAGTATCTGATTGTCTTATTGAAACATGCCAGCCTGATTCACAGATCTGAAATTCTATTTCTAAAGAAAGAGAGCAGAGCAAGAACTCCAAAGTGGTTGTACCTCTCTTGAAAGACTTCGTAGTTCTAATTCATGACTAATATATTGCTATTACAAGTATAGACTGAAAACTGTAAGTGGACTGAATTCAGATAATATATTCAGATAATTTAACCATAACATTTAACTACTTATTTGTTGGATGATGAAGTTAATGCTAAATATCCAAACATATACAGTTTAAAAAAAAAAAAAAAAAAAGACAGGAGAGAGAGAAATAAACCCACAAGTCTTATCATTGTTATGCCTTCCAACTTATCTATCATGTATCAATGCTACTACATAAAGGAGAGAGAAAAGAAAACAAGAAAACAAGTACGATAGTAATGTCTTGAATCACACAGAGAATGTCCTACAATTTATAAAATGCATGTGTATAGTGAAAAAAAAAAGTTTACTTGTGAAAAAAAAGAAAAAAAAATCCAGAATAAAAAGAAATATATACATGTAGAGATCACTAAAGCTTTTTATTAGCTGAGTAATTAAAAATCTTGAGGATTAAGGGAAATTTTGTTCCATATAGAAGGCTGGAGGTGGCTCTCCAGAAAACATTTTATTTTTCTAAGAAGGGGATTGAACATGACCACCGTGAACAAAGAAGGAGGCAAAAATCTTTGATTTTCCTGAAACATAACTCCTGCATTTGAAAGTGTTGCTAGAGTTGAAATCCTGTAGACAAGGCTGAATTTCTTTAATTAAAGCAGAAGAAAGCACAACCTGATATAGTGTCCCCATCTAAGGGCTTCTTCTCCTGAAAAATGTCATTTTTATCTTTCATTTTTATCATCACTACTAAAGAGTAAACCTGGAAAAAGCTTAAGACATCTTTTGAATTAAAAACCAATATTGTAACTACCAAGCATCCTCTCACACACATATGCAAAGAAGAAAAATGAAAAAAGAAAACTTAAATGTTAAATAACTTAAAAATCTTAAAAATCTGGATTTGTTAAAAGGTATTTTTTCTATATTATCAGCTTCCCAGCAAAGATGGCTAAAATCCAGAAAAAATCTGCAGTGTGATACTTAGTTGTTCCTTTGGGGTCAGTCTTTTGAACTAGAAGATCCAGAGTGTGTGAGATCTGATCCTGCAAGAATAGCTACTGTGTGAATCGGCTGCTTTACATCAACATCATGTTTGGCATTTTGAGACTGATTCCTTCTGTGAACTTTGAGCCTATGGATGGGGGCTGTAATGAGATTAAGCTCATTCCCAACATAAAAGACATGAAAAAGGGAAATATACAAGCCTGTAGTTCTGAGTAGCTGAAATATGGCTTTTAGCTTGATTGCACAGTCTCTATTCATATTAATAAAAATCTTATCAAGAAAAGCAGGTTTGCTAGTTTCAATTGGAGGAAAAAAAATCAGCAACTACTGTGAATAAGTATTAATCCACAGAAGAAAGATTTGCACAGTCTAGTCAGTTAATAGTAAACTATTATAGACATTTACTTGACTATCTTTTGTATGATTCTTGGCCAGAAAGCCTAGAGGACAGAGTACTCTGCATTTCTTACTGGGGAAAAGAAGAAAAGCCAGTTCTGATCAGCCTTATTTGCATGTAATTTACCCATAATTCCACCTACCAGCCTTTGATTTTTTGATTTATTTGTGCCAGTGGGTGGTTTGGCACCTTACTGCTCCCAGGAACAAGGGAGGTATAAATTTGGTTTGGAAGCTACCTTTTCCTCTCAGCTGTGACAAGTGTAAACTCAGCATCACTAAATGCTCTGAGCTGGCCTTCCCCCTCCCCCCCCAAAAAAAACAAAACACCACCACCAAAAACAACAACAAAAACAACAACATCAACAAAAAAAACTTTGGCACTCACAATTGCATCCAAGTCCAAACTCCAGTTCAATTTCTTGCTCTCTAACCTTGCAGCTCCCTCTACTTTTAAGGAATGAAAGTTTCTGTAGGAAAGATGTATAGATAATGAAATCTTGGCTTCTGCCTCTGGATACTCTGGACTGGCACAAAACGTGCCAGTCATTAGGTACCTTGCTCATATTGGAGACATACAAACTTAACATTTTGCTAACCATTTCATTGGGGGATCTGCTTAGGGAGATGTGTTGTAGGCACACTGATTAGTTCATTAAAAGACAGTATGAGGATAAAGAGTACTTTAACTTCTGGGCTTTTTACTCCCTCATCCTCCCTCTTTAGCACACTGACTCTTCAATGCCATGTGCAAACTGGAACTACTGAACAGAATGGGCAAAAAATAACAGATTTACACCAAAAGAATACTCTACCACCAGCCATTGGAGTGCTTATCACAGAGGAAAGGGAAGCAAAAGAAATATTTCATCCCATATTCCAGGTAAGTGCTGCTGAGTAAAGAGGGATGACATCAAGAACTATTGGTGTATTTTACACAGAATCACAGAATGGTTGAGGTTGGAAGGGACTTCTAGAGCTCATCTAGTCCAGCCCCCCTGCTCCAGTAGGGACACCTAGAGCATGTGGCTCAGCGTGGCATCCAGGTGGGTTTTGAAGATCTCTGGAGAAGAAGGCTCTACAACCTCACCGGGCAGCTATTTCCAGGGCTCTGTCACCCTCCCAGGAAGGAAGTTCTTCCTCATATGCAGATGAAACTTCCTCTGTTTCAGTTTGTACCTGTTACCCCTTGTCCTGTTACTGGCTACCACCGAGAAGTGTTTGGCCCCATTCTCTTCATATTCTCCCCTCAGGTATTTGCACATGTTGATCAGATTCCCTCTCAGTCTTCTCCAGGCTAAACAGGCCTACATCACTCTGTCTTTCTTCATAAGATAGGTGTTCAAGTCCCTTAATCACCTTCATCGCTCTTTCCTGGACCTTCTCTAGAAATTCCACATCTCTCTTCTACTGGGGGGCCCAGAACTGCACCCAATACTCCAGGTGCAGCCTCAGCAGAGCTGAGTAGAGGGGCAGGATCACCTCCCTCGACCTGCTGGCAACACTGCTCCTGATGCAGGCCAGGATCCCGTTGGCCTTCTTGGCCACGAGGGCACATTGCTGCCTCATGGTTGACTTGTTGTCAACCAAGACTCCCAAA
Organism: Nothocercus julius; assembly: GCA_013398735.1. Taxonomy (NCBI): domain Eukaryota; kingdom Metazoa; phylum Chordata; class Aves; order Tinamiformes; family Tinamidae; genus Nothocercus; species Nothocercus julius. The sequence continues at coordinate 6,574,786 of VZSV01000030.1, forward strand.
TCTCTCTCTGCGGAGCTGCTTTCCAGAAGGTCAACCCCATAATCTGTACTGGTGCCTGAGGTTATTCCTCCCCAGGTGCAGGACCCTGCACTTGTCCTTGTTGAACGTGATGAGGTTTCTGTCTGCCCAACTCTACAGCCTATCTAGGTCCCTCTGAATGGCAGCACAGTCCTCTAGAGCATCAGCCACTCCATCCAGTTTTGTATCATGTGCAAATCAGATTTTGCAAGACATGACTGTGCTACTCTCTGAATTTTGCTAGCAGTGAATCGCAAAAAGATATCACTTTCCCTCAGCCAGAGATGGCTGCCGAATTTGCCATAAATAGTGACACTTAAAGCCTTGCTTGATAATTTCCCGCTCAGAGGCCCAGCTTCTACAAAACAGTTGGGTATCAAATTCTGTCCCTAGAGGCAATCTAGGAGCCAAAATAAGGCCTTCAGGGCACTCAATTTTGTGCAGTAAGTTATTAGCCTAATATGCTCCGTTGTCTAGAGAGGGACACCTTTATCCTCAACTACCTTAATCTCAAGTGGCTGCATTTTTTGATCATTAGGAACATGCGTTTTAATTATCCATTAGGCAAGTGTAAAGGAAATCAGATTCCTCTAGACCTCTAATTGTCATTCTTTATTTTTCATAGAGACACAAGGTTTCATAAATATTGTGTCTTCATGAAAAATAAATAAAATATATCACATACAAATTAATATTTTCCTTCATTTAGATCAGTATATTTTTCCAGTAAGTGTTAATTACTTTTTTTTTTTTTTTTTTTTTTTTTT
>VZSV01000030.1:6578411-6597491 GCA_013398735.1 Nothocercus julius
AGGTGCTTTAGGTACAAATAGAAATGTCTGACTTGAGCTTTAACGCAGAGCTTTGTGTTTCATTTTGGTGTAATATTATTTCATCCAGCCTAATTAGACTTTCCTGCCCCAAAATATAGAACTCTTTATTACTACAGGAATGACCTGGTATTTCACATTGTGGTGTAAGGAAAAAGAATTCTGTCCCATGTTGTTGTATAAACCAGCTCTGCAAAACCACTTTTGTTCAGTTGTTCAGATACATGGCATTATCAGAAAGCTTTTTACACTCTAATTCATTTGTCCTATGGAACCATAAAATAAACAGTTATTATTTTCAGTTAAAAGTTGTGGAAACTGATACACATGGAAATGTGTTGCCAGATCTCTGGAAAAGTGGGGATAAAATCTAAGTTTCCTGAATTCAGATATGAGTCATGATGCAATCCATCTAAATAGATGTCTCTGCCCTGCATCGTTTGAAGCTCCCTTTGAAGAGTATAATCTCTAAAGGTTTTGAAGATCTTCTCTGAGAAAAAAAAAAAAAAAAGGTCTGTGCATGATTGAAAAGGGAGGAAAAGAAAAAGAAACCTTCCATATTATCCCAGGAGAAAAACTGAATGTTTAACTAGTGTTATTACTAGTGTTATTTGTCTGTAAATGTGCTTGTCTCTAAGATGCTTCCACCACCCGGTAGAAGAGGATGGGAAGTGCCAGCAGTCTGCAGATCCATTATTTCTTCCCACTCTGGTTGCTTCTAAGCCCTGCTCACAGTCCATGGAGGACTGTAATAGATCTTTCTTTCAAAAACACCTCAAAACTTTGGTATTCTTCACAGATCATTTCTACCCCTCAGTCAAGGGGTCCTCAGAGCTCCCTTAGAGAAGGGAAGAAGAATTGCATACTACTTTTTTCCAACCAAAGAACAATTCAATTTAGCTTCTACTGCAACACTACCTTCTGTCAGATCGTTGTTTTCCCTGGGATTTACTCATTTGAGTGCTAACAAAATACATGCCTGGTTTTCCTTCTGACTATGCAGTATCACAACCTGAGAACCATGAGACCAAAAAGGGTATCAGTAGAGTCTAAGAGATTTGAGTGGGATTTGGATGAGGAACAAGGAGAGGTGATATTTTTAAGGTAGTTTTCTTGAGCTAGACATACACTGTGCTGTGTCCATACTTTATATTACACAGTGATTTCATTCTGAATAAAGCTATGTGAATAAGCTATTGAAATTCATTTTTACTTCTTAAGTTACTTTTCTCCCTATCAGGTAGAAGTCTGTGTTCTTAGGGCTTGGAGTCATCAATTATATTTAAAATGATGGATGCATAAGGTTGCCTGACAATCTTGCAACTCAAAGATGGACACAGATCATTACAGTGGCGGGGGTAATGCAGTATTATTTCAGAATTTGTTACTTCAGGGTGACACAATACATCTAAAGAAAATTAATACTCAGACTGCAGCTTGAATTTCACAGATGTGAGGCAAGGTGTAGTCTGACACATGAATTCCATACATTTTCAAATTTAGAAAAAAAAAATGCTCTTCGCACTTTACTGATTTTACTGCTCAGCATTTCTATCACATAAACCTTACTGTATAATTCCACTGATCTGACACTTCTTCCTTTGGGATTGGGCATAATAAGTTTCTTAGCTTTTGAAGATTTTTTTTTTTTAATTATTTTTAGAATGACTGAAAGGAGACCAGATTTAAAAAAACACTGTCATATTTAAGAAAAAGAAAATCGCACACCAGTTGGTTCAAGCTGTATGCATAAGATGGCATGTGTGAATGTGCCATTTTACACTGTGCCTATGTGATTTGTCTAAAATTCGTCAAATAATAAATGAAAATTAGAGAGGTTTTGGGAAAACAATGCACATACTTGAACCTAAGTTTAGATAGCATCGTTCTGAAACCCTGACAGTCCAGACCACATTGCAGTTTGAAAGTCACTGTCAAAGGCTGACACAGATGTTTCCTGGAATGGCATATAATTAGGGGTAGCACAGATACAGTTAAGCATTTTTATATTTGCCCATGTATCTCCTAAATTTGTTTAATAAATTCATCTATCTGGCACTATCGGTATAGTATCTGAGTGCCTCCAAGATGGTTTACATAGACCAAAAAAAAAAAAAAAAAAAACTCTGTCATATCTGTGGTGAGAGAGCCCTGAAAGAAACCCTAAAAAATTCTATTACATGGATGAAAAGAGTTAATTAGGAGGAATTAGGAGGATAAAGATGGAGAAATAGAGGTTAAAATTTTCTTTATGAAGTGTGCATCATTGGTATTACTAGATTTCATTATCTAGACCCCATCTTCTTTAACGTTTGCCTCATGGACTGGTCACATTTCTTTTTTCAGCAGGAAAGTCATTGTCATAAGATGATTTGATCCATGGGTACTGAGCTGATGTAGATCTTTCAAAAGAGACACAAATGTCAAAGAGTTCTCCAGCTTTGATAGATCACTAAACTTGTCTTGGTCAAATTATTATTTGCATCAGGAAGGGTCATAAAATCCTTAACATAGGAAGCAAAGAGAAATTTTGTAAGTCTTTGTTGTGGTTTGATGTGGAGGGGCAAATTTGGTAAGAGATGAATCCCCTTGTGTTCCAGCCAGTCCTCAAAGGTTAGAGGCACTGGGGGCAGCTGGACTCATCTCTTAACAGGGATACCAAATACTGTGTTAGCTATACGCCCAACTCTGGCAGCATCGGGTTCACCAATAGTCTGCTGACTGTCGATTCGATCGCCTTCCTAGGAGCGACTCGAGTTCCCCAGTAGTGTAATCCACTATCAGCTTGACTATGACGGTATCGGATTCACCCACAGTCTGCTGACCATCGGTCTGATTGCCTCCAAGACAAGTAGTCAGGTTCACGAATAGCGCAATTTATTCAAATGCAACATTTGGAAAACAGATTTCAGATGTCAGTACAGGAAATTCTCTACTACAGTGTAGGGTTCTTAACTAGTGCCTGCTGTACAAATGCACAATCATCACTCACCCCAGAAAATGAGAGAGGCCTCTCAATCTTGAGGAGTCTCCTTAGGTAGTGTCCTGACCCGAGGGGAGGAAAGGGGTTCAGCCCGTCGACTGATCCATAAGTTACGATGGAATCTTCCCTCTCTCCTCTTCCTTCTTCCTTAGTTCCTTTTCCTCCGTTCTTACTGTCCCATTCTTCCTTCCTGGCTCTTACTCCCTTTCCTTATTTTGTCTTTTATATATTTTCTTTTACATTCAGGTGGAGCTTGAGTGGCTCTAGTCATACTTACTTTTGTTGTTCATTGGTCTAAAAAAAAAAAAAGTCTCACGAGTTAATCAAAAATCTAGAGAGCATGCTCGGTGAGGAGTGGTTGTGTATTGGTATTATAATGAGATTAGAAGGAGGAGAAGTTTTAGCAAAGCCTATTAGACAGAACTGATCTGCCACCATTGTTGGCCCAGCACCAGACATCACACTATGTGGCCCATCAGCTGTGTGGCACCACCAGGCTGCCACCTCTGCAGGGAGTACTACAGAGTTTGGCCGCGGTGTCTTCACTCTGCTCCAGCTTCCATTCACTCTTATTAGTATGTGCTAGGATGGCAGATTGTGTTGCCTAGGGAATCGTGGAGAAGTAGATTCCACACATACCAGCCACCATGGAAATGTCTCTCACCTCAAGCAAGCCTCTGCAATGCCAGAATTTCTGTTAGGCTCTATGTTTTTGCTCTAAGTTCCCCCCTCTCGAGCAATTCGCTCACAATCCTTTAGCATGGAGCCTAGATGTTTTAAGTTGCTGTTTATTATCCATAATAAGTAGAGGTCAGCAAACACAGGTGATCTCTTTTGCTGTCACAATTTTTCTAACTTTTTATAACACTTTAATAAGTGAAGGAAGAAATGTAATTTTGCCATAGCAAATCCTTAGGACTGTTTTTGTCTCTAATTTGCATTTTTTATAGAAAATAATATCAGAGAAAGTATCCCAGAATGTGACTGTATACGTATGTACACACCACACACACACATATGTATTTGTATATGTACATATGTGTGTGAGTATTAAGTGGGAAGCAGAGGAAGAAGTGAGATGAGATAGATTGCAGGCAATAACCTATATGTGTATGTGTATATATACATACATATATTAGCAAATATATATATACACACACATACATATACACACGTATATATATAAATATGCAGCGTTGACAGATTACAAGTATCTTTTGTCCAAATTACTTTGCCAAGGGTGTCCAAGAAGTTATAACAGGAAGAAGGTGAATATTTATTATATAAATATAGAAAATAGCTGAGTAACTCATCCTCTATGTGGTAGGTTGAAATTTATCATCTTCTTGTACAAGTAGTGGGTGTATTTTGTCTGAGAGCAACTGATACAAAAGGACACCATGGGAAGGTCTTCCATCAGCTGTCTTGAAAATAGAAAATGTTCTCACAAGGTCATGGTAGGAAATAGTATTGATCCTGGTAACTGGAGGAGAACATGTAACCTAGCATTTGCTTCCAATTAACCAAATAAAACATGAGAGATCTGCTGCTCTGATATATCTCCCATGCACATAGAAAGTGCTATCTCCTTAAAACAGACAAAAGAAATGTTAAATATGTTAAAAAAAAAAAAAAAGTTACATAAGAATAACTCATTATAATCTGGGACCCTGGTGAAAGAGAAAAAGGATAATAACTTCCTCAAAATACAGAATAGAAGCATTTTGAAAGAATATTAAGAAAGCACCGAGTATGCTGTACACACTCAGCACAACACACTATAGCCATGTTACCAGGAATTTACAGTGCTTATGGCTTTGACCAAGCATGTCAAGTGGTACTTTTGTGTCACAAAATCAATTTGTCTATGACATATAATAGAGTATAAAAAGTTGAGCTTCAGCCCCACAACAGATATCCCGTTAACAAGTATGTTAGTGAAAGGAAAAGAAATAGCCTGAATTATACAGTTAGCACTGTGTCAATAAACTTATAAATGGGAGCATTAAAAGTAAGGTAATGTATTCAGATTTCTCTTAAAGAAAAAAAAAAGTAAATAGAATTACTGCTAGTATGCTAGATGCATTTTCAGGTGTGGGAAACATTTGAGGAAGCAATCAAGAAATACAAATTTTAAACAGATTAAACTGATTTTAAACAGAAAGAAAAACATGCAAATGCATAACTGATTTTTCTTACTATTAATAAGTATATTATAACCATCATACTTTTTATAGGATCCTTTTGATATTGTTTATAGCTTATACAGGTTTATAGGAAATTTTGATTGCTTTTTTTTAGACAGAACTAAGTTTGAGCTAATACATGACCATGGACTGGATTGCCAAGAAAGAACTCTTCATTACACTTAACATCCTGCTCAGTAACAATGCTATCAGATTTAATATTCCTTTTCTTGTCTTCATTAACTTTAATTCCTTATTTTTCCAGTCAAAGCAGCATCAATCCATATTGCATTAGTATCCTTGCAAATGGCACATTTTAGATGGACTACCTCTAGGAACATTTTATCCTGTTACAATCCCTATTAGTATCAGAAATACAATAAAGACTTACTGGGGGACAGACAGCACTTAAAAGAGTCCAAGCTGAAACTCACTCTATAAAGTAGTGTGAAGTAAAGTAAAAATTCTCCATTAAGAATGAGGAGTCTGAAATGTAAACCATGGGATGACTTCAACTCCTGAAAATTCATATACATACTCTTTTATAATGTGCCGAAATGGCACCAGTTAACAGGAGGATGTACAAATTATGCTTGTAAGAGATTCACAAATGGTTTTAGGCATTATCACTTCACTATTAAGCTGTTTGAATCATCCCAAGTATGGATTTTTATAGAGAAGAAATTTGTAGTAGATGTGTTCTTTTCCTTAGTGACTGCCTAAGCAGAGAACAGATCCATCCATGCACGTTTGAGGAAATGAGTGTCTCAAGAGATGAATCTGAGTTTTTTAAACAAAAACAAGTGTTATGGATGGTATTACCACTTTCTGTGGTAATGTTGTAAAGATGTTATTGGGTAGCAGGGATGAAAATTGCTAGTTTGTCTGGATCCCTAAGCCAAGAGAAATTCGGAGGAAATGCTGAAAAATTAAAATTCTCTTGAGAAAAGGATGCAACCAGGCATGGTGAGCTGGGCTGACCGGCGGGATTTCAAGACAAGGTGGGCAGAGAGTGAGGATGTGGTCAGGCTGGCACTTTGCAGTACAAGTGTATATGGGAACCTCCTGAGAAAAGCAGGATTCAAAAAAAAAAAAAAAAAAAAAAAACAGGAAAAAAAAAGATGTTTTTTCTCAAGGCCTTGAAGGGATGAATTGCAATTTACTGGAACTCTGGAAACCACAGAAAAGTGCTAGACAGAATGTGAGAGAAAATGATTGATTCTAACAGGCCTCAGGGGAGAGATTTGCTGACAAAATCTTTTCTGTTAATCCACCCATCCACCAGACGTTAGCCTTCACTTTATTGAAAGTCGCCTATCTACCTAGCTGATGTTCTAATGACTAATAACATTAGATACTCATTAGTACTTCTGTAAACCTCTTTCATGGAGAATATGCAGTTCTATCACAAACCTGTGGCTAACTCAAGCCCCACAATTATTTCAAAGACTTCCTGTAGCCTTGCTAAAGGAAAGATTTTCCTGAGCATTTCTAAAATTTAAATTATAAATGCAAAATGGAAAAGTGTTAGGGAAGGTAGCTGATATCCATTCATCTTCCCTGGTATTTTAGACCTTCACCTCTCACCCTGACTCTGTGCAAGATCTAAAATTTGGTTTTCTTTCCTCTGTTCTTTTTATACGTTCCTGCAGTGTTTATCTGATCCCTCTCTCAGTGATGGCAGCATTTGGGTGGTTGGTGTGGAATTTAAAGGTCAAAACAGGTTATGCTTAAAAGCTTTAGGTCTATGATAGCGACATTCTGTTAATAACCTGTTGAGAACTTAAGCAAAAAACATTTTTTTTTTTTAAATTTAAATTTATTCTGGAGAGTGAAGATCATTTGGAGATACATGAGGATATCCTAATACACCAGTCTGATAATAAAGAAATTAGCAACATATGTTCTAAGACAAAACAATGTTGTCTGGAGATACTCATTTATACTCACGCTCTTCTTAGAGTACAGACTAACTTGGATATAGTTTCATCTTGAACTCCACTATGCTCATCTTAAAATTATGGAGGTAAAGTTTGCAGGCAATTAGGTACTTCTTGACTTTTTGCAGTTGGTTAGGTACAGCACTCTTGCAGAAACTGAGACCTCCATATATTAACCTATAAGAGAAGAATAAAATCTGAGCAAGCATGTATGTTTTTTCCCCAATGTGTTCTCTCTTCTTCAGCTTGTTATTTTTCTATTTAGAAACCTCCAGTGGATATGACTTTTAAGTGTTTTTTTCTAGTCTTCTCTTCCACCTATATATGGTTTTTGATCTTTAACATCACTTGGCAAAGAGCTCCAACTATATTTACTCCTTGTTGTGCAAAGAACCACCTATCTTTGTTTGTTTTGAATTTCATGCATATAATTAGCAAAAACTATTAATCTTTTTTTCCTTTTTTTCCTGTATTAGAAGACTGTGCCAGACCTTCTCTTGAAAGATGGTTAAAAAGTCTTTCACTTTTCATTCTAAGTGTACTCATTGCCCATTCATTTCCATTTGTTTGTGCTAATTATTTGATAGTTATTAACTTGATTCTTTTGGAGAGAGTTGTTATGTCCCTTCTCAGATGTCGTTCTGCTAGACTAAACAAGCCAAATTCTCTAGCATCTGCTTACAGAACAGTTTTTCATTTCTCTAACTACCTACCTCTGATATAATATTTGTTGCAGATGAAAACAGAGAAGAAATTAAGGAATTAATCCTACCTTTTACATTCTACCTTTTGGAGATGTATTTTGGAAAGTTATTCTTTCATGTTTCTTTCATTTGTGATGCTATCATGCTCTGTACAGCTAGTGATGCTAACACTCTCTCATCAGAAGATTTTTGCACTATAGACATTGAAGAAATTAAACCCTGGATTCTCATTTGTCCTGAGATCTGTGAACAGCTCCAGTGTTACAATATATGAATGCTAGAGTATATGTACAGCATATAAGATATAATCCTCAAACAGAAATCAGCTGTGGTTACAGGCAGACCTGATCCATGCCTCCAGTAGTCTTTGGAGAAGCTCCAAGCCCAGTCCCAGGGCTGAATTTTGTGGCTCCATGTGCGCCAAGGCGCAGTGTGGACAATGTCACACAGGACTGGGGCAGCATCTGGCATCTGAAGACCCTCAGAGGTTCCAAGAAGTCTGCGTCTATCGGTGTTGTTGGCACCCACACGTGTCTATATGAATGTGTCTGTCTGTGTCTCTGTTTCTATTTTAAACTGCTGTTTTCTCCCCTGGGGCAATCACCACATTCACGTCAGAACATTGCCCAGCACCTCATTTATGTCTGCAAAGAGAGGGAAACAGTGTTGAGAAGAGAGCTCAATGGAAAAAATAATATTCAGTGTGTGTTAAAAGCATTGAGAGAGGAGGAGTAAGTTGAAGGGAAAATTTAACTCAGTATATTTATGTTATCCTAAATAAAAAAAAAAAAAGTGATTTTGAATATAAATACTGTATTAGTATCTGAGAACGTAGTGAGGCAAAATTTTTGGAATATTTGAAATTTGACTGTGTATGAAGTAGATATAAGATGTTTCTAATTAGTTTTTCTCTGTTTGAAGAAATCTCTTTTGCCATTAATGAAAGGTCATGGTAAACATATAATGCCTTTTTCTTCCATTCTCTGTGTGTTTTTTTTTCTTAGGGCAATCTCACATATCTTTGCAGCAGACATTATGTATTTATAGAGTTCTATCTTGTTAGTCATAACACCATGTCCATATCTGAGATTATTGTCAGCTCCAGATGGAGCTAGACAGTATCTTGTCCAATAAATTCTGGTGTTAATGCACAAATTAGACCATCTATACTCATGTGTCTTCTTGAGTCAGATAACAACAGCACACAGTTCAACAGTGTGTATATATTTGAATTTACTTCTCAGTGTCCAATACATTTCTTTTTTATGATTTTCTTCCTACAGTGAACCAGAATAACTTTTAAGTTATTTCTATAGTCTCTATGGACTAAAGAAATATAGGCAAGGAACCATGTTCTACAGAACACTAACAGCAGACACTTTTCTCCCTTCTTACATGTTACGCAAAAGACTCTTTTCTGTCTGTACCTTTTTCAGATTTGGCATACCCAGCCACATTTTGCTTATGCCTTTCCATTTTCCTTTCTCCTCTTTTCTCTTAGTATCTGTATCATTTTCCATGGAACCTCAATCTCTTTTTCTTTTACTACCTTCTTTCTCATTTCTTCTTCTTCCTTCAGAGCCCTACAATCCAGTGGGTATGTGAGAATTTTGGCTTTCACTTTTTTAACATGGAGTGTCTTGTTCTTAGAACTATGGACCGAAGCCAAATAACGTGGATCAACTTAACCCCAAAGGAAAGTACATTTACTGGTATTTGAGGATCATTTGATTTTAAAGCTGGTCTCTTGATTTGGAGGGACTTGATTCATATTTTCTGAATGCCTGTGGTTGGCAGCGTTTCACGGAGCTTCTCCAGGCTTGGGCATCTGTAGAGGGACTGATGACAAAAGCAGTCTTTGTGTTCCTCTGATCTTAGAGACTGCACTCTACTACAGCTGGCTGATATTTTCATGGAAAAACTGAGTTTGTTTGACATTTCCCCTTTTTTTCACCAAAAGAGAAGTGAATCTCTGTCCTTACCTCTTTCTCCATTCTCCTTTTCAAAGAGGAAAGAAATCCTGACTGCCCTACTCTTTAAGTAAAACCAAAGCAAACAAACTGCCTGATTTTCATTTTATTGGGAAATGGTAGAATAATTAAAGGAATTCTTATTTGCTTTGAAATGTTGTGGCATTACGTTTTGTTTTTCCACCATATATGTGGAGCATTTGTCCAATTCTCCCTAAATCTATAGGTGACGTGGTTAATTAGCAGGCTTTACAAGTCCAGACCTTTGTGCCTTTGAACTCCCAAGCAAGCTGACAACCAAGGACCCAGAAGCACCGTTCTGCTGGGACAACAACACTTTGCTGAGGGACATTGCCCTCTGCAGCCCATGCTTGCACACAGCACGGCTTCTAGGGCCTAGCGCGGGGGCCTGGGCTGTCCGGAAAGCTTGCTCCATTTTGGTCACATTTGCTCTGCTTTGTTTTGCTTTGTTTTTTAAAGAAGATGCTGAAGAATATTGCAGGATGTGCAACTAGTTAATGAAAGTCAATAGACTTCCTCAGTAGAGGTGAAAGCAAGAGAGAGAAGGAGAGGAAGGAAGGAAGGAAGGAAGGAAGGAAGGAAGGAAGGAAGGAAGAAAAAGAAAAAAAGAAAGAAAGAAAAATGAGAAAGAAGAAATCAATCTTCCTGCCTGTTTTTCTCAGCCAAAGCTATACTACACTTTTCTGCTAGGTGTGCAAGGAATTCAGGAACAGCCTCTCAGCCATTTTTGCTAAACCCTGGGACACCAGCTGGTTAGGTAACCTGGCAGCCAAGTGTTGGAAACATCCAAACATCTCTCAAACACAACACAAAAGAGGGTGATTTACTGCTTTCCCTGCAGCCAGAGCTGGTTTCCATAGAAATACCTTCGGGTTTCTTCCTGGTTTCATGAGTCCTTTCTACACCTCTGGTACACTGTGACACGGCATAAGGGAAAAACATGTGGAGACCTAATTCATCCCCAACTTGTAACACTTTTATGCTGCGCTGATAGAGAAATGTGATTAAATTTTCTTGATTAGTAGTTTCTCTAAGTGAGATAATATTGCTTATTTTCCTTTAAGAAGAGGCACTGCTTACAATATATTCAAATTAATGTAAACTTTACATTTTAGCACTTAAAAGTCACTTGGAGCAATGTGCTCCTATTAAATTTAGAATAATTATGACAGAGATCTAATTATAGAAACAAAAATAAGTAATATTTTTCATTGGATCATTTTTCCTTTTCCTGTTTTACATAAACATAAAGGTTTCATTTCTCATTAAAATACAGTATTGAAAGGTATTCATAAAAAAAAAAAAAATCATGTACTAGCTCGCTGCTTTATTTTTCTTAGGGAAATATTTAATCCTGAAATTTCAAATCAGTCTGCTTATGCATTACATAAACATACAGTACTTTGCTTCAGGAAAGTGATCATAAATGCTAAATAAAAGAGTCTTCTCTTAAAGAGAACATGTCCTGTTGACATTATAGCAGATGTCAGTATTTCCATTTATCCCTAAGGAAACAGAAGATATCATGACTTGAAAAATCAGATGCCATGCTGATACATATGTAAAGTTTTGGCCATAAATTCTTGGTAGGCAGAATAATAAGGGACAATGCAAAGGGCTTGCTGGTCTTCATACATATTCAGAGTTCACTTTTTCATATTCTTTACTTTCGATGAACTGTTTCATGTGCCAGTAACACTGACTAATGCCCACATATGAGATGGAAATGTTCTTCAACACCTACCCCCACCCCCCAAAGTTTATAGTGTCTGTACTTTTCTATTTGTGTGATTCTGTAGTGTTACATATTAAGGTTACAAAGAACCCACCTGAAAGCACATGCCATGGTCCATACTTGCTTGGCGGAGTTCTTAAGTACATCCTTCAAACCCTCTTAAAGACGATGGGAATTACACACATACTTAATTAGTGAGAAGAGTTTGAATAAGCAGTTCTTACTGTGAGGGGAGATACGCCAAAGCTTAGGGTAGGCATGAACATTTCCTTTGATTAGAATTGTCTCAGGTGGTGTGCGCATAAGAACTAAACACTCGCCGCCTCACAAAACTCAGCATTTGAAAACCAAAGACAGCAAGCTAGATGGCTAGGAACTGAAGGGACAATGAAAACCAGGTGACTTTGCCTTTGCAGAAATTCAGCAAAAGTTTCTCTTATGGTAGTGGGAAATTATGAAGAAAGCACAAAACTGAAATAAATGAAGTCATTGATTTCAGTATTTTTTTTTAATCAAACCTGTTTTAAATCATAAATTTAACTCAATTGCCTCTATCTTTTCCTTCTTATTTCTAGCATCACAAGATCCATGACTGTGACTACTTTCCCCAGTTCCATCCTAAGCTTTTGCGGTCCAGTTTTTGCCCTTTTACTGATTTTATGCTTCAGACCCTAATTGTTCCTAAGTCAAACACTCATCATCTTTGACCTCGCTGTAGTTGACAGATTCTTTCAGCAATTCTTATCAAACTTTTTAAAAAATGTTCTCTTTGTTGTTGTTCCTTCTTCTGCAGTGTTGCTGTGATTATAATGACTTCAGCACATTTTTCAGTGAAATTTCATAATAATCTGCTTTCTGATATAGTCTTTTAAGGATAGATTTCACTTGAGGCGATAATCACCAGCATCCACCTATGACAACTTCCAAATGTTATATTCAGCTACATCTTTTCCACCTCATTCAAACTTGGACCGTATCATAACTCTGTCCTTGGTGTCTCACTTTTTATATTTAATAATATTGTCTGTGCTAATCTATGCTTTTATTCTCTTTTCCAAAGTAAAATTTTGGCTAGTTTTCCTGATGTTTACTTGTGGATTAGTTTTTAATTTTTAATTGTGCATGTTCTGATGAGCATATTTGTTAAATAAATAAATAAATACATTAATTAATTAATAAGATTGGCACAGTTTAGACTATAGTTAAAGAGATCAGACCAGAATTCTCTAACTCTATTCTATACATTCAGTTACCCAAAATGCTGAAGAACAAACCCTCACCATGGTGCCATTTGTTCCCACATTAGATATATAGGGTTACTATACATCATTTTACAAGTAGGTGAAAGTAAGCACATGACCTATTCCATTTTACACCAAACTATTCAAACTATTAAAGAAATATAGCTGGAATTAAAATATGGAAAAGAGTTACATTTATAGAGTTGAGAGTTGAGAAATCTCCAAGTATCAGCTGCAGATAACCCTAAGGCACTCCACAATTACCTGGAGCTTTCTTAAAACATGATGACAATGCAAAATATTTTCATTTGTGAGCAATAGCAAGTCAAAGGAAAAAAATATCATTTAGTCAGAAAACTGTGAGCTAGAAGTGGAATGCTGCTGTACCCAAAGGAGAAAAATAAGGTGAAAAAAAAAATCCTTCCCCATTCAGATGGTGTAATGCGTGATGAACTGGGAAGGATATTCATGTGCAATCTGGAAAGAATGTAACAGCTTACAGTTTAGAAATCAAGTTAATAGGAGTATTTTTTAATTCCTGTTTTCAGTTATCCTATCATGCAGTGAAAGCTGGCTGTGTTTCACTGCTGTGTTATGCTGCGTGAAATGAAAGTGCCTGTTGCAAAAAGACTTGGGGCAAGAGTTTATATCATTGAAGTCAAAAGAAAAAGGACTTGATCTTTCACAAAAAAAAAGGCCAAATAATTCCAAATAAATGGCACGCTGTTAGATAATTCCTATTCTGAATTTCTGGCTTTGGGTTCACTTACCATGTGGGGATAGTGTCCATGTCAAAATTACCGCTGCTACTTTTCAGTCATTATGCATTTGATGCTATAACTTGTGCTGTTTAACATGACTAAATGCCTCTTGTATCAAAATGGAGCATAAAAATTAGTTTGCTGATATATCTACAGCAAGGACCAACCTGTGAAATGGGATGCGAGACTGTGCTCTACCCAGGTATTTGCTAAAATAATCAAACTTTGTTAGATCTGTTATTTTATGACTGTTAAAAAAAAATAGATTTATTCCTTCATTTATTTACCAAGGTCACATGAATCTCCTCCATCTTCTTTGCACTTGGAGAAATTCATCTCCTAGGCAATCATTAGTTGTATCTAAGATTTACTAGATCTGCACTTTAAGTCTGATCATCCAGTCAAGGTAGACAGAGAGCCAGAGACAAATAGCTCTATTTCCAAAGCATCTTGGTGGTGGGACATCCTATGGCATTCCTGGCTTGAATGCATTGAAGTGTTTCCCTATAAAAGTAACACTATAGTATTAGAAGAGTAGGCTTTTTGTTTGCGTAATAAAATTAGTATGTGAAAAAATGGAGATTCTGGCAACCAAAATGGATCAAAAATTTAAACTCCTCCAATACCTTTAACAAGGCATATCTCTCTTTTGAAGTAAATAAGTAAATAAATATATAAGTAAATATGCTTTTTTTTTTTTCTCTAAAGCACAAAATGTGTTGAGCAAGTACCTATTTCATGCATCTTGCTGGTAACTCTTTACTACTGTTGTTCAGACTGCAACTGAACTGTTGTGTTATGCTGTCTGTAATGTTTCCTTATGCAGAAGTAAAGTTTCTTGTCTCCACTACCAGAAATACGCTGCATGTGCCCTGAACTCGGTGTTTCTTTGCTTCTGTGAACAGGGCTGGATGTCCATCATACTTCTCCAACCTTATTTTGAGAATGAAGTAGATATGGTGTGGTTTGGGGAAGAATTTTGAAATGTGGTTGCATTCCACATTGGGAAAAAAAAAAAAAAAGAGAGTCTTTGATGCATCGATGAAAGGGAATAGCACCCTTACTCCAAGGCAGAGCGTCTGGTGGGAAGCCCCCAGCAGAGATCACAGACGCCCTGGTATTTCAAGTTGGAGGCAAACTGGTCTGGCAGACAGGTTTGCCAGTGAAGTGGGAAGACCTGACAGGCAGGTTTTATAAAGTTTGGATTTCTTTTTTCCAGCTTTATCACAGTCTGTCTCCAAGAAACTTTATCATTTTCATTTACTGGAAAATTCTGAAGAAACAGAAACTTTTTTTAAGTGTCTTTTTTGTTTGTTTGTTTGTTTTCAGTTAATGGACTATAGAGAGTTTATTTCTAGTGTTCCAGCTCACTGAAATATCATCATTTCATTAAAATTTTGATTTAACAAGGAGTGAAGGATTTCATTTGGGGTTGAACTGTTTTAGAATAGATCAAAATAAAATAAAGATTAGCAGAAAATAGTCAGGTATGTAGAGATGTAATTTGAAATATAGGCATCCTGCATGTTTGAACAGTGTAAGGGCGAAACTAAGGAGTTCTTCAAAAAAAGAGCAAAAGTTGTAATGAATGTGTGAGGAAAATTTTCCTACAAAAGTAGAAAAAGAATATTTAGTTACTATTCTGATAGGAAGATAGTTACTGTCAGTGCCTTAAAACAGGATCAATTTTTTTTGTCAGAGTTAAGACATGAAGACCTGAAAGATCAAAATCTGCTGTAGGTTGAAGGTTCATTTTTATGAGATAGAAGGTAACAGTCTAGGCTTTGAAAACAGTGTTTAAAAATAAACAAATGAAGAATTCAGGAATTCAGCTAATTTAGTGTAATAGCTGTTGCTTTCTGCAGTTGTTGGGAAATAATAACAAGAAAGGAAAGATAAATATGAGAAGCAGGATTGAACCATAGAGCGTTGGGAAGGAAAAATGTTAACATGCCACTGCAGTGGCTCCTAAGCAGAAGACACTCAGCTGTACACTGCCACCTAAAGCAGCAGCAGAAATCAAATAACAGTGAAAGAAATTATACAAAATTTTTCTTTACATCTCTCCAGGGAAAGAGCACCCTCACTTTTGAAAACTAATTACATTCATTTTCAGCCTGCACAGCTATTGCATGAGCCCAAGCAATGTGTAAAATGACTGGGTTTCATTTCATTTCTTTGTGTAACAGTGGATCCCCATATACGTTTATTTTGTTATTATGGGAAAAATAAGCCAAATGCTTTGCAAAAACCCAATAGCAGGTGGTGGTTTTATTGCCATCTACTGCATGTAGTGGTAATAATCTGTATTGATAATCTAATATTAAAATATTGTTCTGTCTTGTTAAAATGCAGTAAATACTGTGTTTTACAGAGAAGTTAAAGAATTGCTTGGGAATATAACCATTATGTGAGTTGTGCCAAAGCAAAGGAGAGAAAGGGGAGTCAACTTAGTTTCCAGACCGTTCAGATATGTGGGCTGGCAAGAGCTCAGAATGCGTAATTCATACCAATGTGTGCACAACTAAAGTCTGTGGAGATGCAGAGGACACCTCATAAACCTCGGCACTTCTCCTGCTGGGACCACAGAGTTCCCAAGTCCTGGAGCCTTTTGTGCTTGAGAGAAGATCCTGTAGTGCTATGTAAGAGGAAGGTTGTAAAGACACTATTTCAGTTTTTCTGGAAGAGTGGGAATAGCACTGAGCAATGCACCCAACAAAGCAGCATAAAAAAATACCCTAAGAAGTCCAGATTGTATTGCAAAGATGAGTAATTTTAGAATGTCATTAAATAGAAAACCCTTTTGACGGATTAGCAGCATCACCAGTGCAATTAGCCACATAGAATCCCAAATTAAAGTCAGGAAGAGTGCCAGGCACAAGCTCACTGGAAGCTGAATCTGGTTCTGACATTTCCTGTAAGGTAGGTAGATGCATGCATTTTGAGGTTGAGAATTTTTTTTTCTTTTTTTCTTTTCTTTTTTTTTTTTTTTTTTAATTTTCTTTCTGCATGTTTCTAATTAAAGTTGCATTTGCCTGGACCACTAAGTACTGAAGTAAGGCCTAGTCATGATATGACCAATTGAAAATGACATTACCTGCACCCTAGAGTGCTCTGACATTAATTACAGCCATCAAAGTGCATTATTGTCTTCAGTGCTTCTGATATGCATGGATTTTGTACTCACTTTAGAGTCATTCTGGTTCCAAAACACACGTGTGTCACAGCTTGATTCACATTTGAACAGGGATATCAGGACTAGTACATAACGGGCACACTTTAAATGGATGCATATGAAGCATCATAACATCACTTTTTCTTTTTTTTCTTTAGATACAAATATTCAGTTTCCTTATGGTTACTATGAACCATTGCACAAGATTCAAGGATTCTGAGAGAAGGATTTAATCATGATGCATTTTACAGTCTTCACACTTTTTAATCTGAAAACCTGCCACTCACTTTTGTCTCCATTTGCTAATACACTACTGTAGCAAGGTCAAAGAAATAATGAGAGCATAAGCATACTAGCACAGCATAAACAGTTTCTGAACTTTTAATTGGAATTAAAAACTCTAGAACACAGATTTAAGTCTACCTTTATTTAGCACACAAAGTTACTCCAGCTAGCCATAATTGAGAAGGTGTCACTACTTCCAGAATCCATAATTTATAATTTTATGTATTTATGTATATATGTATGTATGTATGCATTTATTTATTTTTTTATTTATTGTTTTTAATCTCCCCATGGCTCTGAAGACATGTTCAGAGGCTTCTGTTTTATGTATTGTCCATTAACTGTAGTCCTTTTTAAAAATGCTCATAGACTTGCACACTTTACTCTCTGCTTATACTGAGTTGGACCTTTGCTAGAGAGTCTGTACATCAGGAGGAAATTAGTCTGATCAGTGCTCTTTCATCAAGTCACATTTCTTTTTTTTTTTTTTCCCTGCTTTCTGTATTTCCTGTACATAGGAGTAAAGCAGGATAGCTGTTTTGGAAACCTGGTTCTGGCTATCCCTGAAGAAGTTTATTTCAGACATTTTCAGGATTTGATGTTTTGGGGATTTGGTTAAGGCATGGAAAATTCAGATGAAATAAACTAAATTTACTGAACAATAGAAAGGATCTTAGCCTAATAAGCTTGATAAACAAAATAATTTCTGAGTTGGTACCACCTCCAGTCAGATCTATAAACTTATTTAAACTATGTTTTGGGATTTAATAAACTATAGTGCTCTCTTTGAGAACACTTTATATTCCTTAAGATGAAAAGGAAAACAACAACAACAACAACAACAACTTCCTTTTGCTTACTTTGGTATAATTTTAAAAAAATAATGAAGAACTAGTAAGAAAAAAATTCTAGAGCAATGTAATAAGGTTAGCAACTATATAGACTCTCATGGGAAATGAAACACATTTGAGACTACAGGTTTTTGTGTAAATGTCAGTGACATAATTCAGGTAGGAATGGGATACTTACTATAAAAGATACAAAATGACAAATTTGCAACTGGAAAAGGTATCTATTTTTAGTTTTTCCATCAACACTTTACAAAAAGTGTTCAATTCGTAGAATCATGAATTGATGTAAGTTGGGCAGAATTTCTGGCGGCTTTGTAGTCCAACCTCTGCTGTAAGCAAGCTTGGCTAAAGCCCAGGGCCTTGTCCAGGCAAGTCCTGTACATCTCCAAGGATGCAGATCCCAGAGTGTGTCTTGGAAATACATTCCAGTAATTAACTGTTCTTGTGGATGGTCATGTTTCTCTTTATCAAATCAAAATTTCCAGTGCTCGAACTTGTGTCTGTACCCCTTTCTTATTCTTGCACACCTCTGAAAAAAGTCTGTCTTCATATCCATATCCTCCCAGCATCCTTCCCACTGTAGACAGGAACCAGATCCCTCTGAATTGTCTCTTCTCCATACTTGACTCATTTCTGTTTCTTGCACACCTGAAGCCCCAGATCCTTTTCTCCAAAGAGACTCCCTATGTAGACAGTCCCCAGCTGTTCTTTTGCATGGATCTATTCTGTCCTAGGTGTAGGACTTTTCATTTGCCTTTGCTGAACTTCATGAGGTTTTCATCACTCTAACTGTCCAGTTTGTCAAGGTATCTCTAAGTTGCAAACTTGCCTGACCTGTATTTACTTCTCCCCTGTAATTTTGTATAATCCAAAAACTTGATGAAGTTGTAATTTGTGCCATCATTCATGCTATCATTCGTTATTAAAAAGCATTGCTCCTCCCATATAGATTTCTGAGGGACACTACTAGTTAACACCCACACTTTGTTCTGCTGATTGCACTCTATTGAGTCTAAAGGTCTACAAAGCCAGTCTGTAGAAGACAGTCAGGTTGGTAGGTAGGATTTGTCCTTGGCAAATCCATTCTGGCTGTTTCCAATGACCTTCTTGCTTCTGGGAGCCTGCAGGATATGTTCTGCAATGCTCACAGGGATCAAGATGAGGCTAGATCCTCCTTCTTGCCTTTCTGAAGATCACTGATAGCAGAGAT
>VZSV01000030.1:6604800-6634189 GCA_013398735.1 Nothocercus julius
CCTTCTTGGCCACGAGGGCACTGCTGCCTCATGGTCAGCTTGTCACCCACCGTGACGCCCAGGTCCCTCTCTGCAGAGCTGCTCTCCATCAGGTCAGTCCCCAGCCTGTACTGGTGACCGGGGTTATTTTTCCCCAAGTGCAGGACCTTGCACTTGTCTTTGTTGAATTTCATAAGATTTCTCACTGCCCAGCTATCCAGTCTGTCCAGGTCCCTTTGGATGGTAGTGCAGCCCTCTGGGCTGTCAGCTACTCCTCCCAGTTTGGTATCATCAGCAAACCATACTATTAAGTTTACTGGAATGGGGACACTGGAGTTTCCTGTATCTTCATAACTTGCATATGAAAGTGTTATGATAATATAAAAATTTTGCCTAGGTATCCCTGTTCCTGGAATCACAGCCTT
This sequence comes from Nothocercus julius, assembly GCA_013398735.1. Classification (NCBI taxonomy): domain Eukaryota; kingdom Metazoa; phylum Chordata; class Aves; order Tinamiformes; family Tinamidae; genus Nothocercus; species Nothocercus julius. Next base: position 6,605,205 of record VZSV01000030.1, read on the forward strand.
GGCACATAGGATATAGTACTGAAAGCAGTATCAGCAAGGTGCCTCACAGAGCACTTTTTGTTCTCATTTTCAGGCTGCTCAGAGTCAAGGATGAAGAAGACACAAAAATGTGAGTGATCATGCTGTGGCTAGTAGGAAAACTTCTGCCTGGGAGAAGGGAATGGACAATTTGTTGGATTGGTGAGAAACCTGAACTACAGGCCAGGTAGGGAAAAGGCAGACCAGCTTCAGAAAAAAGAGAAAAGTATCTTTGGAACCATGACTTTCAGTGCAGCTCTGAGATCTCCTCCCACTCCAAGGGAATTGGCGCAGCTCAGAGATTCTGACTATCAGGTCAGGGAGTTTAGGAGGAAGGGACCATGAGACTGTGTAAACAAGTGAGAGACAGGCTAGATCCAGCACCAGCAACTGGATAATAATCCAGGTGGTGTCCAATCAAGAGATCAACCAAGCTTAGCAAGAAGCAGGAGGGAACATATGCACACATAAACACTCTCGAAAAGGTACCTAATGCCACAGCTTGGTCCATCCAACCACATGTGGCCCTTAGGAAGCTCTCCAGAGAGGGAGTGGCATTGGAAAAGTCTGTGACTGTTAGGAAGAAAAGGATTTGCTTCATTTATGAGTAAATTCTGCATCTTTCTTGCTTTAGATACAGTATACCTGTTGTAACAAAAGCGCATATGCTTATGGAAGAGTTACTAAACATGCTATGCAAGTAAACTGTCACAGGGGAAGGAAGTGAAAATCACTGCATCCTGAAGTCATACCATCCTCTAGATCCTGACTTTGATGTCCTTCAGATGCATTAGGAACCAGTCCCTCACACAAAGCAAGAAACTTTCAGATCTCCATAGGGCCTGGGAGTTTTTTTCATCATATCGATGTGGTTAACCCTCAGTTTGGGAAAGGAAAAATAAAGCCTGGCAGACCAGCTCTGAGCTGTCAACTCCTCTATGTGTGTCATGACACGGCCAAGGAGACTGCCTATGATCACAGTGGTTTTTTTTCCAACAGTTTGGACTTGTCTCCACTGTGTCGCATGAGTTGCATGATCTGTCACCTGTGTATGTTGGACATAATGAGAAAGAAGTCTTTCCAAAGGCAGGCGGTAAGCTCCAAGAGCTTGGACCCAACCTCAGTAAAAAGCAGGGGGAACCTACTCTTTATGTTAATGCTCTCAAGTACCTGCTAACATGAGAGGAAAAGGGCTTATTAATGGAAAATTACGAGTTTGGCAGGGAGTTTTGTTTTGGCTGCCTATAATAGGGTCCTGCTAGGCTTTAGACTTACCCTGGTCTGCATAGAAAGGAAATATAAGAGCCAGATAATACTGTGCACTGGAAAAAGAGGCAGGGGGCTCTGCACAGTGTAGTCCATTCAAGTTCTGCAAGTAACTCTGACTGACTGTGTCTTCCAGAAATCTTCAGGCAACTCACAGAAATTAGTGTATGTCTCCTTCCAACCTCTAACCTAGATGCCATTGACACTGAATCTTAGGCTCAGCTTCCTTATTCTGTTTCCTTTGGAAACAAATACTTTTCAGATTTTTTAAATTCTTTTTAATAAATGAATGAACATTTTTCTATGTCACAGATACATATCCCCAGCCCTTCAAAATCAGATAGTGAGAGATTTGTGCCTGCAAACAAAAATGAACAAAAATGATTTTCTATGTCCTATCCCCAGAAAATATGAAAAAAACAAACAAACAAAAAAAACCACTAAGATTGTAAGATTCAAAATTGGGTTCTGTTTCGGTCATGTAAATTGTGCCTGGTAAAAAATAAAACTATAGTTGCAGCTACAAGTTTTCTGATCTCTGTATTCATGTTCTAAGCTCTGGGAGTCAAAAGTCTCTTGGTGTAAACTGCTGTAACATTTATTTATTGTCACATTCCTTTATCTAACAAATTCCTAGAGAAACAAAATCCACAGATACAGCAAAAGGAGAAATGTCTCTTAGTTTGATTAAAGAGGATGTATGTTGGGGAAGAATCCATGTGTGTTTTAGTTCATTCGCTGTGATTGGGCTCTTATCTCAGCTGAATCATTTGGAAACTACAGCAGTAAAAATAATGCACAGAATTATCAATAACAGAAATGGAAAAAAAGCTTTCTAAAATATTGTTTTTGATTTTTTTGGGGGAATATTTATGTATGCAAGTAATTTCACTTTAGTAACTTTAATTTATTCTTGAACAATTTTTGGCTATATAAAATAATACTTATGTTATTAAGTTTTTCATTAAATATTACTTTCTCCAATAAACGTTGATAGGTCACAATGGAAAACTTTCCTTGCAAAGAAAGTATTGTTTTGTTCTTCCAGATAAAAGAAATCATTTTGGAATACAAACTTGTAGCTTTTCCATATTTTTTTATTTATTCCAAAAAGTATCTCTAGCAAATACATACCAAATATTTTTCAAAATGTCATCTCACACAAAATATTAAAGTTTTTACTTTCAAACTTGATTAAAAATGGGAAAAGTTTCTGAAATAGTAGAACTGGAAAATTACATGTTTTTTTCTGGACCATTTGATAACCTGAATAAAAAAAATATATGATATTGTGTAACATGTAGGCAAATGCTGATAGGTGCTGATCTCTGGTGTTAATAGACTTTTCCTTCTTTAAATTTGTAAACTAATATGATATTAGCTTCATGCAGAGAGTATTCACATTTGTACATTTGTTACTTGTAATTTATTCATTAACATGCAGTATTTTCTTCAGAATCTGTATTTGTGGAAGGTTTTCTTCTCCATCACTAATTGATTGCTTGGTCGTTTGATCTTTAAAAGCCAGTATATAGGGACCTTCAATTCTATTAAAATTTAGAATGGTTGGGTTTATTCATGGTAGGAAGACTCCTGAGACCCTTTTAAAAGTTTATTTCAAAATGTGACAGTTTTTTTTTTTTTTTTTTATGGTTCCATTATATTCACACAGAGTAACACAGAGTATAACTAAATAACATCATTTTTTGGTTGCTTGATCCTGATATCGTCCATCTTGAAATCAAAAAAAAAAGGTTTTGTGACTGAATTCACTGACATAAACTACTTCTATATGCCATAAGCTTGGGCAAGTATATGGGTAAGAATACTTAAGCTCTCAGCATAGAAAGAGAGTTTTCTGAGTGAAGAAATGGAGGACAATGTCCCACATTAATCAACATTTTCTCACCAAAAACAATTGCATAGAATGGGACCAGAAATTCCCCTTAAATAGTTGTGGGGTCATCTCAGCACTATTACATACAGCTTTTCCATTACCATGTCTCCCACTTATTTTGCATTTTGCAAGAATAGGCAAGTCCTAATGCCTTACCAGATATGGTCTAGATGTGTGCTTGCTTGATTACCTTTCTGAAGGGAAGGTGGAGTCCTGATATAAAATGAATGTTCTATATACTCTACTTCAGTATGGAAGGTAGCAGAGATGGCCAATAATTAGTCACGAAGGGAGTAGGAAAGTTATACATTTTGTTATTGAAGTGAATATTGTGACACACATCCTGCATGTTAGAGAATCATGTATCATCTAAGCAAGCAACTCAGCAATATGTGCAAGTTTAAATGGAGTTATATGAGATTCAGTTATGTAAGGCTTACTTAATTGCTAAGAATTTTAATTTTATTGGCTTGCCCTACTCACTCATTCTTCAGCAGAGAACCGAAATGTTGGTGGACTTAGTAAGCCTCATCACTCCAGTCTTACAGGAGCCGAGACAAAGACAGGAAGTATCCACATCCTGCATAAATACAGTTGGAATTAAGTTTCTGAGCATTTGTGTCAGCCATTGAGCTGGAGGATGATGCTAGAGGAAAAGCCTATAAAGCCTGAGGATGGTCATAGCGGGAAACTGCATGAAACAGCTGCTGCTTGCAAACATGCAGCAGGCAAAGGTTGTGCATATTGTATACAATATGGGACTAATGAAATAGAGAAAAGGCAAAATGCCAGGATGTATTTACTGGTTGGAGCTGCTATAAAGAAGAGAAGTTTCATTTTCTTGAGACTGTTAAAAAATTAGTGTATTTTAATTTCTTTTTATATTACATGCAAACCAAAGTCACCACGAACAGTGGCACAAAGTGCTTTGGCAAACTGCAGCCAATGCAACCTTTAAAATGCAGTGCATTTACAATGGGCACATAGCAAAGAGTTTATTTATTACTTAATCCTCCGCATTTCTCTGCTTGAGTTTGGTGGAGTAGGCAGGATTGGCAGACACTGCACTAATTTATTGATATTAACTTGGATTCAAAACCAGGGTGACACCTGATGAAGTCTAATGCACTTAACTTTTTAGATGGGCAAAATCCAAGCTGCATAATTCTGTAACAATTGATACACTGAAGATGACTCAGTACTCAGTACTAGAAATCTTGTTATAAATGTCAAAGAAGACAGGAATATTATAGGTGAATTTCTAACCAGGATATATCATAACTCAGGCTCTGCTTTTTACATCTGTATTTTCCTGGAGTAATCTCAGTTTCCTGAATGGCTTACTCTTTTTCATTTTGTGTATTAATCACCCGAATTTCTTATGACAGATCTGTCTGATAGCATAGGTAAATTATTGGGGACCTTCTACTCTGGCTATTGTGCTTTTCACTGACAAATAATTAAATAATTCACTAGCACAAAAGATGTATTTCTTTAAAACTCTGATGCATTATATGATCACAGCATGATTATTAGAACATCAGCCTGTACTGTTCCATGTGTTATGAAAGAAAATAAAGATTTTTTTTTCCCTTTCCTGTTTATTTGAATTGCAATTGAAACTGCCTGTTCTGCTGGAAAACTGTCTGTCTTCCAGGACCCTGGCTGAAAGCTGTTGGACTTATTTCAGTTCCACCTAATTTCAGGCATTGCTTAAATTAGGAGCGGTGTTACCCAAGGCTGCATTTTCTGTCAAAGGTAGAGATAGAAGCCTGTAAAAGGTAATTCAACCCACTTAATAAGTGAATCATGTTCCTGAGGTTTAGAAAGCCTAGGGCAGCAAAGCTTCTAACTTAGACTTCTAAGTTAAATGTTTCAAGTTAAACTGATTGGTTAGAGGCCATGGTGTGCAATCAGGACATTAATTACTGTGAAACAGATCATGAAAGCAAAGTTTGGAAAGTGAGAAGTAGAGGGAAAAAAAGAACATAAAAAACAGGGCTGACTATTGTATGCAGAGCTAGCAACCAAAGGAGAACACAACAAAATTGAAATAAAAGAATTGCATGAGTATAAAGATATTCACACTTGAAAATGAAAAGTGGCACCTGGAGATGCTAGTGTGACATGTGTTACACAGAAAGCTCCAAAAGTGTCTGGAGGGTGGGAGGAAAAATGAAGCAAGGTAACAGTAGGACTGCCTGCTTGTCAACACAAGAATGCAAATCTAAATACTAGACATAGATACTATAAGATACATTGTTTTAAGTGGAAAAAGGTTTCAGTCAACAAAAGAATAAGAAATTCATTTAAGTCAGAATCTAATGACTGAAGTTAGGAGTTAAAACTTCATCTACAAGGATAAAGCGTTGTGTTGCTGATTGACTTCAGGTCAGCTTATACCCAGAGACCTTCAAGGATTCAGAAAAGAGTTCGCCATTTATGTGAATTATGAGAACATTAAGAGTTACATCAGCAAAAGGAGAGAAAAACACACATCAATTTACAAGTGCTTGCCAATGCCTCAGTAACAAGGATTTGGTTGAGTTTTCTCTAGTGACTGGTATTCCCAAACCTTCACTCTTTCTCACCTTCCCCTGAAACAGCTGTGTCCTGTTTCTGGAGAATTTTCGTGACTATGAAGGTCCCTGTTTCAGTCCAGCGTAACAATTTGTATGTGCTGATGACACCTATTACTGGAGTGACTGTTTAAGTCTACATCCCTTCTAGAGAGTCTAGTGTTATTACTTAAAGTTTCCACCTGCAGCCAAATGTCTTTATTTACAAGGCTCAATAGGATTCTCTGTTTCTTCCATTACTACCTTTACTTCTTGCTCTTTCCCCTGGCTGTCAGCATGTTTTGGATGAAAATATTTTTCTTTCTTTTTCCTCTTTTTTTTTTTTTTTCTTTTTTTCTTCTGATGTGTTCTTTATTTTTTCCTCCCTTCATTGCTTTCCCCATTTTGAAAATAATCCTTCAGTCCTTTTATCCCTCTTCTGTGAATATTTCTATTTCATTTTTCCCACAGCAGGAACAACAACAGCAAAATAAAAAAGAACGCTTTGTAAAAATTTACAAAATGATGAAAAATGAAGAGTAAAACTCAAACAATTAGGTGAGTTTGGCCTATCTTTTGAAAAATGCCTTCCATATTGTCTTTCCAACATACACAAGGACTTGATTTCCTCTACTTCCTTAGAATAAATTTTAAAAGGCTATAGGAATTCATTCTTTTGAGGACCAAAGATGAAGCATATCACCTTCCAACTCTGACCTTCACTTCACCATGCACATCACAATGCTGAGGAGATAAATGTTAGTGAGAAGTAAGTAAAGTCCGTGATATTACTTATACTGCAAACTATTATTCCTACAGGTAAGGGTATTCAAAGAATTAATGAAGGTTCTGTGACTAATTTTAAAGGGCCTGTAGGTTTTATATGGGCCCTTACATAAGATACCTGAGAAAGCATTTACATTCTCTACTAGTCTAAGCGTTTAACCTAGGTGCATTCAGAGTACCTAGAACTTGGGATACCAATTTCTCTTTTAAATTTTCGTTATAGTTGGAGGGAGAAGAAGGCACTAGAAGGCACTTTAAAGGATCTAAGTTATACATCTGCTATTATATGGTATGAATGCTGTCATACTGAGAGTCTGTTTCAAGGTTCTCTATCACTATGCCTACATCTCTCAATGTTTAGGTCTGAGGAGAGCAGAGAACCTGTATGTATTGTGGGATTTCATGAGAATTTTATGAGAATTTCATGAGAATGACTACTTTCTAAATGAATTGGCCTGGATCTTTCAGGGAAATCTGAAACACACTGTGTATGTCTGTTTTGAGACTCATACATTTCTTATCCATCTTATTTTACTCAGAAACAACATTCTTGAAATGTCTTAGGATGCCCACTGACAGTCACTAGATGGGATTGCAAGATTTTGAGCAGTGTTTTTTTATTGTCAGCATAGACAGATGAAATATTCAAGAGAGAAATAGGCCAATAACCTAATCAGCAGGAAATAAATAGGCTGATAGAATGCCAAGACTAAAGTTTCATGAAAGAAATTGATCAAAGGCTACTAACTCCTTCTTAAAATGAAGAAGCTCATCCTTCAGAATGACCAGTGTGGGTCGGAAAAGTTCTAGACCACTGTGTCATGAAATCTGATTTGTGTGATCCTGCATAAGTCTCTTTCAAATCCAGTTCATTATTAGTCATTATTTTTGAAGGAGTTATAAATCAGAATTTTCTTCAAATATGTAGCAATAAAGTGCATATTTGAATAGTCCATGAATAATGGATAATGTGAAGTGATAAAAATTGGATATAACTATTAACATAACATCACTGAGAAACATGAAGTCACGTTTTCTGTGGGAATGAATTTGCTGATTTCCATTTCATATCAAATGTCCTGGTAAGCAGTCATAAATGTTAGTTCTTGTGATAAATATACTTAATATGTACAAGACCTTGTGCACTTTTAAAAAAGCAAAAAACTTATTGAGGTGACTTAGCTATAAAAACACAGAAGACACACATTAGGAGAGTGACACTGTACTTGAAATAACTTTGGGTAGCTCAGTTTATCTTCAGTACAAGGGGCACTATAGTACAGCTCAGGATGCTTGATAAAGGCATTAGGAAGGACATCACTACTTTTATGCTAAACTAGTGACAAGAGAAAGCTGTGCTCATAAAAATTACCCAATCATCAACCAATTTAGATAAGGTCATTGGTTTATTTTTCACTCCATGTATCTGACCTTCTGTCAAGGGTGAAGCATTCTAAATTAGACAGAAAAAGTATTATACCAAAGATGATATCAAATATTTCATAATTCTCTCAAACAGACATTTTATCACTTACATGTCATATATTAGACCTGTCATCTGGACTATCTTTTAAGTTGAAACATTTTGCTGTACTTCTTTTTTTTTTTTTTTTTTTTTCTTTTAATCACAAACAACTGGGAGATATCAGACCTTATAATCCACTTTTAGTTCAAGACTGAGTAATTCCAGTTTGTGCCCCAATTCTAAAAGAGTACTATATTTGCGTAAAGAAAAGAAAACATTTTGCTGCCAAGGTGAATTGCAACAACTCCGAGGCAATGAAAGTTATTCGTGCATGATTGCTACTTTCTATGCTATCATTCCATGATCTATCACATTTATTTTTACACACATAGAAAATATAAATACTTTTTAATAAAATCATTTGCAAGCATGAGTATATGCGTTCAATCCATATTTAGACACAAAACGTTACTTTACTTTTAAAATTGCAACCAACAGCATCCTTAATTCATCTAGGGGAATAAGTCACTAAATAAACCCGGTATAATAAGGTTGCACTGATCTAGTCTGTTCTCTCTCTCAGTCTTTTTAAATCTGTATGATACAACTAAAAAGATATTGTTCACATTAAGTGAAAAGTAGAACAGAGAGCCGAAGAAAGCTCCGTCTGAGCAGACTTGTTCACCTTGAGTCCTCTGAGGAGATACCAGCTTGACACCTGGAAGCAGAGTTTCTCCACTGCACCTACCCTGCGTCTGGTTCCAGGGTTAGCTAGATTGCAGATAACTCTATTCTGAACCATACTGTTACCTGTAGACAAGTCCTAATATTCAACAGAACATATGGTAATTTTAGGGGATCTTGAATAATGTATGGCCTTAGAAACTCACAGACACACCTGTAACTTTCTCTACACATCCTGCCAGCCCTTAGGTATTCTATGATATTCTGCAATCTTCTGGCAGCAGTGTAATGTACCTTTACTGAAATAACTTGACTGCTTTGCAATCCTCTATACTTCTTCGCATTTTTTTCTGTGAACATATTTTCATGAACTTTTTAAAGAAAGAATGTATCCCCACTCTAATCATGCAGAATCTCATGAAAAGGTAAAAGCAGCTGTGCTGCAGTAGACCCCAAGTCTATCTGGATATCCTATGCATGACAATATGGACAGACAGATACAGAAAACTCCAAAATTACACTGTTCATATACAGTGCCACATACTCTTCCAGTTCCAGCATTTCTGACTTAAAATCTTCCCCGAGCAAAAGGTTTGTGTAGTCACCCCTTGTAGATATCTTTTCTGTGCACTTGTTCAGTCTCCCCATGCAAACTTCCACAATCCTGTGACAAGGAGTTGAAGGAATGTCTGCTTAGGGCACCTATAGCAATGCATTTTTCCCAGGAGGGGATAATTCTAATTTTCTGACCACAACTTTGCCTGTATTTTTTTTCTGCACTTCAGCCTGTTCTTAGATTCTGCATTTATGATTCTACTAATCTCAGTGTCGACTCCACTGGATCATCCTAAGATGACAACTGACAGGAACTAAAATATAATTTCGAAGTCTAAGCAATAAACTTTCACACAGTTAGACGACAAGGTTACCGTTATATGCATCAAAATTCACCACAGGGCTGAAAATAGGTGTTAACGTGAATCCAAAAACACAGTAGTAAGAGTATTTTTCAGAAGTGTCATGAAACACTGTAAATGTCCTATTTTGACTTAATTGATTTTCTGTTATATGGATTTCTGTGTTATTTACAAGACAGAATTATTTCAATATTTCTCTTTTAAACTGTAATCTGAATATACCAAGATTTATAATAGGGAGAAGAAAAAGAAGAATTTCATGAGAAAGGTGATAGGCACAATTGGACAAATATATTCGAATCCTTTCTTGGCTTTAGAAATTCCTTTGGGATCTCAGGCAAGTCACACAGAACAAAACTCAAAAAAACACATACTTAACACTGACTGACACATTTCAGTGTCCAAAAACAATAGTTAGAAGAAAACCTCCTTCACTTTCACCTTACCTTGTAGCTGCTTATGGAACATATGAGAATATTTTTAAATACTTTTACATACACTAAGGTTTTCTTACATTTCTATTTAACCATTTATAATGGGAGACAATGATTTCCTCACTTAGTCTGAAAAGCAAAGGAATTGAGGGATATATGCACATATGTTTAGCAACATAGAATTGAAAGGCTTTCAGTGTTGAAATGATTTTCTAAGCTGACAACCTGATTTGGGAACTTAATATCTATGTGAGCAACAGATTCAAGTTTATTTTATAAAGGGTCATTTATTTCATGTAACTATTCTTTGCTGCCTATTTCCCCTTATAACTTTAAGTGCCCATTCCAGAAATTGGGGATTTCAGGCCCAGTCTTAGTGTTGGGGAGTTTAGGATCTTACCCTCATATGAGAATTGTGGAATGCATTGGCTGGAACGATGACCCAGGTGAGAGGTAGGACTAAACCAAAACATTTTTGTACAGATGGAAGCATTTGTGGATTTCAGCTAACACTAGTAAAGATTTTAACATTAGGCTATTCCATGTAACACAACTTGCTGTGTTTCATACTGAGTACATTAAGGTTTATTAATATGCATTCTTGCATGTTTAGAAAAGGTCAGCACTAAAATCATAATTTTTCTAATATGTATCTAGTACACACATTAATGTTTGACAGTGATTTGCTTTGTGTGTATTCAGCAATGTAGCCAACTGTTACAGTGGAATTTATTTCAAAGTATACTGAAAACAGAAAGTAATATTGCAAGGCTGTTTTGACAGGTGTTAATATAGAACAAAGGGTTAAATGCTAAAATTCTTCCTCAGTTTATGCTCTGATTAAGGAGAGAAACTCATGCTTAGCTGCTTATAAATTTCATCCTGTAGTAAAATTGTTGATCTCTCCCAAACAGGTGCTGTACTAGTCTCCAAATTGATTGGTAAGATAGGTGAGCTTCAAGACTTAGTGTAGCTTTGTATGCCAGGAAATACTGCTGTCACATACAGCATGATGGATCAGGTCTGTTCTACATGAGCTGCAGAATGAATCCATGTTTTCGAAGCAAATCAGTAATGTGAATGTGGACCTTCTGTCTATCAAGAAACTTCCCTAAGCACTGTTTTATCTGTTATATACTGTAGTGTTCCCTGGGAGGATGTTCTGAAAATACATTCTGGCTCAGGCCCTGCTGTCATGGTATTTAGGGGGTTACCTGATTTCAAAATGCCACTGATGCTTAGTTTGCAAAAATATTCAGTACATATGCAGCTACTGGAAGTTATGTTCCCACTAAGACCATCTAAATATTGTGACAGAAACCATGCCTCAGTTTGCTTACCTGAGAGTGTGCAAGTTCTGCCACATGGAGGAAGGAAAGCAAGGTTTCTGGTGAGAATTTTGAACCAAGTTACCTGCTAGTGGAGTGCGTGAAGGAATGTCTACAACAACAAGCTGTCCCCCAGCTGACATTGACAGTAAATCCACAAGGTGCAGTGCAGAACCAAGAGGAAAAATCTCCTTGGGTCTATAGGTAAAATAGTCGTATTTATGCGGTGCTACTATTCAGTTAATAATGCATTGTCCTCTTTATATTCCTTCTAGACTTGTCTGACAATGCTGTCTTTGCACCATGTTTCTAGGCATATTTTATAGGGAGCTGGTTAAAATGTGTGTGCATGCCTGATATCCATTCTTCTCTTTATCATTACATAGATACACTTCTTGGCTTTATACATTATTTAAATGCACAACTTCTTTTAGAGCCCATTTCACAGCTCCATGTTACTTGCTAAAACAAGGGCCATATTGCCAGTCATTTTAAGGCTGAGGAAACAAGCGAGAACAAGGAATCATTATAATTCTGGAACATTTAAAATGTTAGCAAAAAGAAATATACATCAATGAAAATATTAAATTGCTACCTACTTTCTCTCTTCTGGCTGACACCCACACAAAATATGGACACTAATGTAATTAGCAACAAGGATTAATTTCTAACAGACACAGAAAGCGCTATCCTTCAGTGCCAACTGAGAAGACAGGATGGCAGAAGACATGGCAGCCAAGTCAATGTTTTGCACTTTATTTTCAGATCACTTTAATACAAGTCTACATTAAAGCGATCTGCAAGTCTTCATTAAAACGGGAGTAGTGGGACAGATGTCCAAGGTCACAGGATGCAACCATTTTTCAATGCATTTTAGACCAAAACAATATAAAGCTAGCTGTAAAGAACATTTATCATACACCATAATGCAGAGTAAACCAGTTCTGCAAGGCTTCACACTCTATGGGAAAGTTTGGAGTAAGAAAGCAACCAAATGCATTTCACAAAGTTTCACTTTGTTTTCCCATGTTGAGACATTCCTTTGTCAATATAAATCGCTTGAAAGCATAAAATTATTCCTCAAATTTGAAGATAACAGTACAAAATGTATTTTTTGTTCAGCATCATAGTCCAAGATGGCACTCCTGGAGGAAGCACATCCTGCAGAGGGCTTTAGACATTTCTAATGTTGGGAACAGCTTGTCTTGCTCTCATTAAAAATTTAAAATTGTAAAACTAACATCAAAATATTATGCAGACCTACTATAAAAATTCTCAAATGTTTAACTACTGTTTCTAAAACCACACGTATATAGCACAGGTTAAAGGTAGATTAGAGAATGAGACTGATACCTGAATGGGGGAATGTGAATCAGAATACATAACTTTACTTTTCACTCTTCAATACAAATTTTTATCAAAAACTGATATTTGAAAAGGAGGGAGATGCTGTTACAATGTCTGTTCCATCTGTGTGCTTATATGTCTATACTTATTCACCCTTCTGCCCATAATGCTTTTGGCAGGTAGCCTAGAAAAAGAATGTTTTCAGGTTTAGATATTTAAAATTATATTATATATCTTTTTTCCATTTAAACATTATTGTCAAAGTGCATCAATGTTAATAAATTGCAAAGCCCTATTTTCATTATATACTACCTTGTCTGTCAGTAGAAAGTATTAACATATTATTGTCCCAGAATTCACTTACAGCTGTAAGAGGAAACAAAATGATGTGTTGATAACAGATTAAGCATATAATGCTCAAGCCCCAAGGCTTTTAGTCTCTGGAGATGTTACATTTCCATGGCAGTACCAGGATATAATATAAATAAATGAAGAGTTACAGTCTGCTAGTCAGGCACACTGGATTGGTTTTAAGGCATATTAAATACTTCTGCAGTAATCAAATGAATATTGCCAATGAACTGAGTGGTACAGAAGGTATCCTAGGATTTTATACTTTTTAGGCAACTTATTCAAATTTCCAGTAATATGAATGTATGTTTGAAGGAAGGCTCAAGGCTACTTGAACATTTTCATGATTTTTTTAATATTAAAGAAGGTTCTAATGGAATCCAGAGAAGCCCATACAGGACAAAAATGCAGTATCTTATATTTAAAAGCTGTGATGATGAAGGAACAATAAGAGAGAACCTAAGGCTTGTGACTTGTATACTTGCTTGTATAGGCAAGTTGTGCCTGTGGAGGTTCAACCACATTTATCCTTAAAATGACGAGTCTGTGCAACAGAAAACAGAGGAGGCAAATCAGAGAAAAAGAAACCAAACTCTCTGCCATAAAGAACAGAAGAAAAAAGGTGGCCAGCCCAGGTGAAAGGACAGAATTATAGGAGCATTAAGGAGGCAAGGAACATGGAACTTCCTGGAAAGCCTTGCGATTTGCAAAATGTTGGCTAGGCAGATCCCAAATCCTGTACCTTCTGAGATATGTCCATTCTTAATATAGAGTGGCCACTGCATTAAATGAAGGCCACAATAAATTAGAAAAACTCGTAGACTAAAACACTTATCTATATTGATTGATAAAGCTCCATTCAGTTTCTTTATTTCATGCTGTTCTGAAATTGATAGTCATTGGATGACTTCTTTACATTAAATTGTGCTGATTAGCTGGTTTTACCTTAATAACTCTATGATAGTGACCGCCTTATCTTGCCCTTTAATTTTAAAATTAATGAAGTAATCATTTATCCTGGTCTCTTTCTGTGTTCTGCCCAATTACTTTAGTGCTGAATGGTACTTTGCATTTTTGCTGGTCCATTAGTCCCATATCATGCTCTTTCTGGACTTCTTTGCTCAACTGAGGGATAATTAAATAGCGTCTTTTGGAATCTTTATAACCTTGGCACATTAATTTCCTTTCCAAATACTTTAAGCTAGTAGATAAATGTCACTTAAACTTCCAGCTCTTATTTTTATATGCTTCTGATTGTTTAAGGCATCAAACTCCAAAGAATGCCAAATATAATTATTGCATCATTATTTAGATATTAAAAGCAAACCTGCTCTTGAGTCTTACTCTTTGGGGATGATACCCCTATACTGAAGTTGCACAGCTCTTACTTTGTGACTCCATGACATGGCAGACTTTGAATTGCCTACAGACAGCTAATAGCAATTTTACAGCATTGGGCTGAAAGTGAATGAAGTAAATTTAACCCTGACTAGTGCACTATTCAAAGCTTGAAACTTTAAAATGCACAGCAGTCTTCTGTGGACTTTATGAAATAGGGCTGCAGTGAGCTGTTTACAAAAGATTTGCACTAAGAGGAGCCAGCCTCTTTCTGCTTGCTTGGGCAGTCTCACAAGCTCATTGTTTGCCCTTTATGGTCTGAATGAAAAGCAAATTTTAGAGCTTGATGGCATTTATTCAAAGTATGTTCTATACTGGATAATGTGTTTTTTTTTATCTAGGAATGGCAAAGTCTGTGAAGAAGAGAGAGCAAAGAAGAAAAGATTTGCTTTTTTTAAAAATTATTTTCTTGAAGATCTTTTGCCTTTCATTTTAACTGAAGTCTTCCTAGGTTTATAAGCATAGGGAGCTGTGAGAGAGAGAGAGAAACAATATTTACTGGAGAAATGCTGGTGATCGGCAAATGCAGCAGGTTCAGAGGTTAATGAGTTAAGAATAATCCTCTGTTGAATGTAATCTTCAATATATTCAGATAACTACCACATGTACATTCTAATAAGTATAAGTGATGTGACATCCTGATCACAAATTTTCCTGCTTACCTACCTGTATAACTGCATAACATACCTGCACGGATGGTACTACTGCTAAACTGGAAACTGGACCTGTGCTTAAATAGTCTACCATCATCTTATTCAAAATTTTGTACTGAGGTTCTTTGTTTCTTCTTTTGACCACTAAGCAGCGTATGCACTGAAATAAATACATATGGAATATTTTTGTATGATGTAAAGATTCTGGAGAAGAAATTCAGCATGCTGTTATGCTGAACGTAATGGTTTAGCATACCGTTTTGTATGTGAATGTAAAAACTAATTAACATGTGCATGTTTCATGTGAAGTCATATAATTTCTTTATCTTTAATAAATTCATTAGGTGAAATCCTGGTCTGCTAATGAAATACACAGGCAAAACTGTTACTGACCTCAAAGGCATCATGACCTCACCATTGTCTTCATCTTTTCATCTAGTGATGTCCACTGAACTATGAATGAGGCACAAAACATTTTCCTTTTCCATTCCTCCCTGGCATCTTTCAAGATGACAAGGCCTCAGATGTTCTTAATTGATTGAAGTGAGGCACAGGCTGAAACACAGAGACCTGCTAGTCTGACCTCTCACATAACATAGACCATAGAATTCCATTAAGAAGTAACTGCATAAATACTTAAAATTCTGGCTAATTTATTGCAAATCTTGGCTATCCATCTTATCTTGATTTAAAGACTGCATATATGATGAAATATTCACAGACACACAACTGTATCAGTTTCTCCAAGTTAGTAGCTTCAGTGATGTGGGTTGCTTTAATGTATTCCCTATACAGGCAAATTGAAAAAAAATTGAAAAAAAATGTGAATAACCTAGTCCTGTTCCAAAACCACCATATATGTTGGATAGCAGCACTGCTTATATTATTCTGAATATTTTTTTTCTAGCTCCTTATCCATATAGCTCAGATTTTGTTTACTCTACAAGACGTATTTCCAAATTATGCTATTCGAAAGGCATATCCCGCAAACCAATGAATATGTCTCAATAATTCCGAATCAAGAATGTTAATTCACAGCTGGCAACTATCCTAAGTCCACTTTGGCAACTGAAGCCAATCTATGCTCTTTTTCTGTCACTCATGATTTTCATCGGGGAATGTTCTTCTGAAACAGTGAACAGGTGAACATATTTAACTTTAATTCAAAAGAAAGAATGGGAAAAGCAGATATGTGTCAAATTTTTGTCAAAACGGCGTATTCTTAAAATATATTCAAAATAAATACAAGAAGGATGATAGTCTGTATATTAAATATTGCTAGGTAAATACAAATTAGGCCTTGAGCACTATGTATTTGCTGCTGAATTTTTGAATTCAATTGCTGATATAGAAGCATTAAATCAAAGAATTATAGAATAATTTGGCTTGGAAGAGCCCTCCTGAGGCCCATCCAATCGAAACTCCTCTTCAAAGCAGGACTAACTTCAAAATTAGACAAGGCTACTCAGGACATTACCGAGACAAGTTTTGAAAATCTTAGTGTAGGACTCCACATTCCATTTGGGAAACCTGCTGAGAACTAAGTTTCTCAAGTAGGAAACAGTCCTTCTGAGAGCTCCACGTCTTCTTCAGATACAGATTCAGATTTTCTTTATTACAGTTTATTTTGTTTTATGAAAAATTAGCAATGAGAGTTTAAAATCTACCAACTCTAAAGTATCAAAGGACAGTATGACCAGAGACATTTAATACCTTTCCCCCAACTGCAGGCAAAATTGCGTTTATTTAACAGATCATTAGTTTAGGTCTAAACCATGCTTTACAAATTTATTTTTCTTATATACCTCAAAACTTGGCATAGTTTTATTTATCTAATAAAATCAACAATTAAAATGCTGATTTTTTCCGTTTTGATTGAACTTCAGTTTCCATCTAAAAGTTATTTGACACAGATCATGAGTGAAAATTATTCCTCTAATAAGGAAAAAATGTTGTTCACTATTTTCTGACAAAATAAAATAAAAATTAAGAATTGATTTAACTGTATGTCAAACTGTAAAACTGATTAAATATATGTATAATGTAACCTGTTTAGGAAAGTTTAGCATCGAATGTGTGATGTTCTACTGAATTGTAAGTCAACATGACTCAGTAGTTACAAAAGATGAAGGATCAACTTTTTTGGGGGAAGATAATTAAATCATATATGTAATTTGACATCATTTGTATGTGAAGCAAGTCTAAAAATAAGCACTTGAATCAGGATTTCTAGCTTGCTAATTGAAATCATGGTTAAAATCAATGGAATGAATAACTTTGATTTAAGCCTGTCCACCTTTGGAAGCATAATGGATTTTTAAGAACACATTATTTTATAGAATATTATGCTAAAAGTTATATCCTTTGGATATAGGATATATTTAAGATAAATCCTTTGTCTTTAATATTCCTAGACTACACAGAGGAAAAGTAATTTATATGGCTTTACAGTACTGAAAGCCTAAATTTTCAAAGTTACTTCATAGCTATTAATATCTTTCTTTTCTCTTTGGTTTCACCTATTCTGATGTAAACACAGTCATTTCCTTTATTATAATTCTGCCAGCAATAGAATTAAGAATCTGTCATAAGTGCCACACAAATGCAAAACTGAATCTGGACTAGTATCCTCATTCTGACAATAGATAGCGCCAACACTTCAAAAAAAAGGGAATAACAAATTCAGCCCCCCACGCACAGTGTGTTTAACAGATGAGCCACAAACCTGCCAATTTAAGTTAGGATTGCAAGGTCTGTGCTCACTGCGAACCGCTCTCCTTCACCAGGCAAAGGCAACTCTTCTAGGTCCTGGTGGGTGCAGATGGTGATGGAGACGATGCCTCACCCTTAGGAGCACCTTTGCAGCAGACCCAGCAGAAGGAACCATGATCAGCATTGCCTTTGCCCATGCTCCCTGACACAACAAGCAATCTTGCATCCTGCAAACAAATTCTTGCAATCATTTGGAGCTTCACGACATTTCAATATCCTTCAATGTTCCTTTGACCATTTCCTACCCTTTTTCCCAGCCCACCCCCTCCAGTGATGAAAACTCAATCTTGACTGCCATTTTTTAATTATCCCCGTTCTGTCATCTGTATAAAGCTATTAGTCCCAGCTCATGGTTCCTGCTCTTGACATCTCTCCATGCCTGAAATCACATCCAGAACCATGGCCTTGGGCTGCTCTGGGAACGCTGCACCTATTCCTTTGCTGCTATAATAAATAAACAACCACAACTGGTGTCAGGTTGTCTCCATATAGGCTTGATTGTGCTATATATATATGTATCTATATTTTGCTTATGCAGTTTCCTATTGCTCTCCAGACAATGCTTTTTCCTTGCCTTACTAGAATTTAAGGAGGCATGCTGGTTTTCTGTCTCTGAATGTATTAAGCCTGATAGTCTGATGTACTCAGCATGCTTTCCTAGCAAAAATCCAAGGTGAAGATGGAACTAACAGCTTCTAAGGCAGAAACACGTTTTCATCAAAGAAAAAATGGAAATAGTATCAAGGATAATCCTTTGGTTAAGGCCAATAATCAGGATTTAGTGGGGATACTGTCATTATGAAAGTAACGAATGAGCACAAGAGTCATTGTACTGTCCACTAACAGGATTCTGAAGATAAAATAAAGTCTTTAAAATGATCTGTCATCCTGCTCATGGCCACTTTCCTTTTAGCATTGATTTTTTTCTTTCACAAACCAAGCAGTTGATAGTTTATGCCTGCTGCCAGCAAGAATAAACTACCACCCACCTTGTTCGTGACAGCAGAAATCAACATTAAGTGGAAAGTGGCTGTATACAGGATAACTGATCCCTTTCAAGGTTCCTTTACCTTATTTCCAGGCTGCTGCTGGGGGACAACAAATTGCCTCTTTTGAACAATTGGCACTAATCGACATCCTTGTTGGCAGTCTAGAGGCCAAGCACAGAACTGAGACTTGTAAGAGCAGGGGATCTGCACTGACATGCCATTAGAAGTAGTTTCTACAACAAGAACTTAAAAGGCACTCAGGGAGGAAGTGGCAAAACTCGCATTGCAACTATTCCTACTGCAGTGTTTCTGTGAGAAAATAGAGGGTTGCATGTCCGGGCCTATCTTTTCTGTGGTTTTCATAGCACTCAGTTTACCAAAAAATGTTTATTATTACTCTTTCCCACTATTCTTTAAAAATAACTTGAAATAAAGATTTATTAGGCTGTCCCTCCGTCCTCATCTTTAATACCTCAAGGTATCACCATCCCAATAGAAAATCTTTTTTTCATACAGATTGCTGACATTAGCTGTGCAAAAGATTTTTTTTTTCTGATAGAATTAATTTTGTCTGTATTTTTTCCTCTCTTTTTAAGCAGTCAACTAGCATCACAAACTTTCCAGTCACATCTCTCCCTAATCAAATCATCTAGATCCTTGTTTTAGTGACAATGCTGTGTTAATGTATTTACACTACAGTTACAGCAGATTTCAGTTACGACTAAATAAGTTCTGCTAGATACTGCTTAGGCCCACACTGAAAACAGGTCCCCATCCTAAGACTTATTATCAAAATACATATGTGATAGAAAGAGAAAGATCAAATGATTTCTTTAAGGTCATATAATTAGTCTGTGTGTAACTCAAGATTAGGAAGAAGTTCTCCTGACCCTTGTGTCAAACTGCTGTGTTTTCTGAAACGGTCATAACAGACCAGGAGACAGGCCTCAGTTCTTTCTTCATGAAAACCTGTAGAAGTTGCATCAAAATGCCTATCACTTCAAAATATTTGAGTGATATGAATGATAAAAGATTCTGTAAGGATTTGTTATTAATATTTCCCTTATGTTACAAAAATACACCAGCCACTGGTATGTGGCTGTTGTTTTTATGTGTTCTATAAATCTTTCCGTGATGAAATGCAATATTCCAATATAATATACCCCTTGCTCCATCACTGAAGGCTCTTCGCCATGGCTGTTCCCCATGTGTTCTAGCAGCACAAAACAAAAACAAAACAGAAACCAACCCAAAATGGAAAGAAAACACCTCCTGAACACATTATAAATGCAATTGTTTTTGGAATAATGATCTTGCTGTCAGCTTCTTAGATTAATGAAGTCTTTCAGAAGGCATTAGAGGAGAACAATTATACTGCTAATTTCTTATTCACTCTGCAAAACCATTTCTGCCTAGCATCAAATCTTTAAAAAGTAGCTATTTCATGCCGTTCAAAGTAAATAAAGGCCCTGTAACAGAACACACTGAGGATCATGAAATTAATTTGCTAATGAGATGAAGTATCTTGAAAAGCACTTGTGTTTTAGTCAAGGATGGCATTATTTTTGTTACTCATTGTTCACAGCATGCTTCTTAAATGTAGTTTAGGGCTCTACTCTACAAATATACATCACATATTCAGGCTTCAGTGAATAAAGTTCAGGTTTTCAGGGTACCTGATCAAAAACTGAACAATAGACTTCGGAACAGACAAATAATAATTCTGTGAACAAGGAAAATAATCATGATTTCAGAGAAGCAATCAAGTCTCAGAAATTAAGGATGAGATTAATTTGCTGTGATATATTATTTTTTAAGCATTTCTGTCATTTAGTCATCCCAAGTTTGACTGCATTTACTTATGGAGGATTCTTGCAATTGGATGTTGATGATATTGTGGTATTTTGGAAGGATGAAGAGAGGAGCTTGACTTCCACAAGAAACATGTACAGCTCTCAATTACCCTCAAAATTCAGGGCTCTCTTTGAATTTAGACGTACATCTCCATGATGCATACTTACGGCCAAAGCATTTTTAAATGCATAAGCACCTCTTTCATGAAACTTTGGAACCATAACTCTACAGTGAATCTCTTTTGCTGTCTAACTTCCGTTTCCTTATCTCTCTACAGCAGTAATTTATGTTACAATCTTCTTAACATCATGTGACACTGACAGATGCTAAAAAGACAGTCTGGAGCAATCACAGTTGTTCGCTTCACTGCCATCTGTTATGTGCCTTTAATGGTATATCACAGCCTGTCCCAGTATTCCAACATTTAACAATATTCCTGCACTTGAGGAGGTGCTGGTAGTACACTGGGAGATAAGTGTGTGTCTGTGCAATACTTTTGGAATTACGATGGGAATTCCTCATTATTGCTCTCTACCTTTAATAGGGAGAACTGAAATGTTTCTAGTATCTGACTTGCAGCTTTTGGAGTTACACAAGCGCACAGCAATAAGGCTTCACAGACAGCATATTAAACTAATCGAAACATAGACTAAAATCTGTCTTTGGTTCAAGATAGAAGTGGAAGTTTTGATGTTACTGATACTCTTATTTACTTCAGTTTATTTCTAATTCTTTAGAATTCATGTTACTGAGCCTACATTTTGCTTTCAGCATGCAATACTGCCACCACCTTTGGCCTACAGACTTTGGAACTAGCTACAGAATATGAACCATATGGCAGGGTAAATTAAATGTCCCAAGGTTAGATATAGAATCATTACACACAGTCTAATGAGAGTTAGAGAATGAGAGATGGGTGCCTTGGGTAATTCTGATAATTCTGGGTAATGCGTTAGCAAGAAGAATTGAAAACAATGAATTCTTATATTATGTAATGGATACAAACACAGAAACATAAGACTAGACTGCTTAAAGTGGGTCAGCTCAAAGTGTCACCTGGACCAATTTGTGTCTCTAAACGTAACCATTAGCAGATCATTAGAAGAGGGTAAAAGGACAGAAATATGCTTTCAAAACCTCTAGCAGTTTGGAGATTTGATATGACTTTCCAAGACAGAGATGTTGTGAGGTTTATTAGAGATTGCTTGTGGGAGGAGGAAGGGTAAGTTCCTCTGTGAGTTAGTCTCATGGCTTTGTTAGTCCCAGGGGCCTTGATCACCCAAGGTACCCCAGGACTGCATCTCCTGCAGCTTCCCTGAGCACTGACTGCCTCCTTTGCAGTTTGCTTCGAAGGCTTTTACCTGGAAATATCTCCCATTCCTCACCTAGGAAAGATAGTAAAAATTGTTGATAACTTTCTCCTTTCAGAGAAATCTTCATAGATTTCTTTCATATCTTCTTTTAGCCCTCCCTGCTCAATGCTGAAGAAGCTTAAATTCTATTAAGTTCAGAAGCAATTCTGTGCATTTTGTCATCTTAGCTGTATTTCTCCACAAATATTCCAATATCCGCTACATCTTTTCTAAGATGGAGGATCAGCATGTCATGCACCAGTTAAACTGTAGCCATAGCATGAGTTTGTAAAGTAGCATAATGATCTCTTCTGTTTTGTTCAAATATGTAATAATTCTGAATATTTGATTTCCTTTTTGACTGTTACTGAGCTAATATTTTCACAGAATTATCTGCTTTCTCTGATTTTAAAAATCCTGACAAATGCATGCAGGTTATCCAGACTTCACTATGAAGTCATTTCATTTTTCTTCTTATGCCCTCAGTCTTTTAAGTCAATGATATGATGCCCTATTAGGGCTTGAGAAAAGAATAGGAAGTTGTTCATTAAAATTTGTAGAACTTAATTGTATATCCTTCAGCAGAACAGCTACTACTGGACTACGTGAGGAGTAAAATAATAATATATGTGAATAGAGATCTTTGAAAAAGGGGTTTTGCTACAGAAAGAAAAAAAAAAAAATGCCACATACATTATTCCAAAATGCTCTTTGGAGAGAGCATTCATATGCAAATAAATAGTCTTAAAGTAAATATAGTGAAACAAAGTAATTGGGAGAATCTGAGAGGTCAATAGCTAGCCAACAGACCCATTTGAAAAAGCATAAAATCATGATGTAAGCACATACAATGAACAATAGAGGAATACTGTGTATTAAAGACCTCAAGACCCATTAATCAGAATGGACAATTGTAGATCCTTTGAGCGTGAAATGGGATTTTATTTTGGCAGAAGAACTTCCAGTCAAATGGACGGCATGAAATAAAAAACCCTGTGTGATTGCAAGACTAACTGTTGCTAACTACTTCTCAAAACTCATATCTTTTTGACTGAATAACATCAAAAGAAATCAAACCATCTCTCTCAGTCAAGGAATACCAAATACTGAATATTTCAATTTATAATGACTTATATAGGAGCTATAACTACTCCACATACGACTCCACCTATCTGATCTATAGATCTGACTTAAGCACAACATAACTTTTTTAAACAGCAACAGTATCCAGTAGTTAAGCAAAGCTATTTTTGTTAGCTTTAGCAGGTTCAGAAAACTTGTCTGTTTTGTGGGTATCCTTTTGATTCCTTTCTGTCTTTGTTCCCTTATCTCTTACATTACTTCTACTATCCTATCCACCATCAACACAACCTGATCAATATAATTCAATATAATTTAATTTAGTCTTAAATCTTTAAGACTATTAATTATTTTGTGTTTTCTGCCAATATCCTTAATCCTATAACAGCAGTGCATTAGGCAGAAGAACATTAACTGCCTAGAAAACAATGATACTTTGTGTCACACATGGCAGGCCCAGAGCTACTTTTTGCTGTCTGTAGTGTTTGAGTTCTTCACAGAGTAATATATTTTTAGCAGAGTAACCAACAACCTTAGCCTGCAGCAAAGTAAATGGAAAAGGAAATTGAATGTTGGGTTTTCCTGTTGAGACGCAGGTGACCATTTTTGAGCATACTGCCTTGTGCAAAAAAGGAGGTGGGTAAAGAGATAACAAAATTATTTCTTATTCCTCTGTTTCACAGTGTTACCCTAGCCAGTGACAGAAAATGCTTCCTGGATCATTTCAACTCTGTAGATTTTGCAAGTCAAAATGTTACTCTTTGAGAAGGGTATTATTTTTAATTAGGAGGAGACCGGTCATCTCTGTAAAAGTCTCTAATTGATTCCTAAAACACTGCATAAATTTGTCATAATACAAATGATAGAAATAGGAAAAAAAAACTTCAATTTGTTTTCTTCATCTAAGTATTATTATTATTTTTTTTTTTTCTGTCTTTGAAACAGGCAGTGTTTGGCCTTCCAGTTCTGGAAATGGGGATAGTTCTTACATTGCATCCAGAGTCCAAAATTCACCCACTGAGATTCAATTGCATACTCCTATACATGCATATAAGAATATATTTTTCAAGATAATTCTTCTGATGAAGATGGACTATTGAGGAAGGAGACTCTAGATTAAAATCATACAGTATTAATAATAATAGTAAATAAATTTGATAGATGTTGTAATACATGTATTTTATATAGAATGATTAATAAGAATAATAAAAATATCTACCTATATACTATATAACCTATTTTTAAAAGTGTAGTCACACACTCTTTTTAATCCAGGTAATAAAAGAGCTCCAGAACAACAAAAATAAATAAATAAATAAATAAAATAAAAACAATTCTGCAATCCTTTATTTGTATAGATGATGGTCATACCCACTGTTTTGAGGCATTATTTACTTCAAGAATGGTCTCTGTATCTTTAATGGATAATGTTAACTATTTCCAGACATTCTGATGTTCTAAATATGTCACTCTCTACTACCTGAAAAAATGCTCATGACATTTTCAAAAACTTAGAACTTGAAGTTTGAAGGAAAATTAGGAAACATTTCTAAATAGCTAATAATAGCGACTAATCTGTGGTTACTATAATTTAAAATTGTTCCAGTATGTTGTACAGGAAATTGGGCTCTTGGTTCTCCTTTACATAATCCCATATTGATTCCTATTTCCGTCTTTCTCTCTGTTTTGCCTCCCAATTGACCTTATCTATTTCTTCCTGCATTCAGCTCCCCTGAAAATACGATTGTTGCTTGAAAGTTTAAAGGAGAGGAAAGGGTTGTGAAAAAAAAAAAAAAGTATTTTCTCAAAGGCTGGTAAGACATATTGTGTGTTAGTAGAAATTCCCAGAAAACTCATAATACCAGTGCCATCCTTGGTTACGAATGGCCCTTGCAGTGAGAATCAAGCATTTTTTCACTGATCACTTCCATTTAAATAATGTTGCTTCTGAACAGCAATGAACCTCTTGTGTACTTTCTCTTGGTGACCAATATTTCTCTTTTACTCTTGGACTTTCAGAAAAACTAATGAATTTGTTCTAGTATCTCTTTGTTGCAGCTTGAACAGGACAACAAAATCATAATTTAGCTGTTTAATACTTTCTGTCACTAAACATAGGGATAAATAACTTTTTATTTCCTGTTTCCATGCATTCTTTTCTCAGTATTGTTGAAATTCATTAATGTAACTAGGAACTGCCTATAAGCCCATGTATTTACACTTCAGCCTAATCTTCCAGTCTTTTAAAGTGTTTCATTTGTTCTTCTTGCCTTAGTGTATATGCCAATATCAGTGTTTTCATTTCATGTAATATGCATTTGGACTAAGAAAAGCAAAATGGATTTAAAAAAATCACTCCTTCTGTAATCTACTTGAAATCAATTGCACTGCATCTAAGATTAAGCAGCTCACGATGATCAGTGCAAGCAGTTATGTGTCTTTAGTTTTCTGACTAATAGTGAAGTAAGTAGTCATGCAAGCACAGATCTCTAGTAGGAATTCTGTGAATGAACTGGTCACAATTTTCATAAAATGTGAAGATAAAATAGTCCCTCAGCAATGCCATTGATTTCATAGTATTACTCTGAAGTCACTTTTTAACCAAGACTGAAGGATACATCTGCCATTTTTAGATGATAGGCCAAAGTTTTAAATATCATCATCTAAATGTAAATTAGATATCTTCATCTCAACATCCTTAATCAAGAGAATGCCATATCAGAAAGAACTAAGAGCTAACCACCTACAGCAGCATGCTGTTATCTGAGAGAAAGGTTAGCTACTTTTAAGAAAAAAGTATCCATGATGCATCAATTAATTCATCCTTATCATTTTGCTCCACAAAGCAGTATGTATCTGAGTCACCTCTCACTTATTAATTTTTCGCAGTATTAGGAATAACTGCATTGAAAACTTGTGCAGTTTCCTGAGGAAATCAAGCTCAGTTTCTTTAGCTGAAACAGCAAAGCTGACTGCAGTTAGGAGACAATCTTTATGCTTCCCTTTTTCAAGTGCACAAACCAGGATGCAGATATTTGCAGAGGAAAGAAGCAATACTATTAAACTTCACTATTAAATTAATCCTTAAGCTTTGGAAGACAGGTGCACAGTTTCACTTATTCTGCTGGACTATTCAATTTACCTGATTTATAAATAAAGGCAATGCTATGCACTCAGGCATGAGAGTATAGAATTGCTCTCCAATATATGTTTTCATATTGTCCTATATCTCATTTGTTTTTAAGTAACCTGTATATTTTCTACCAGACTGATCTTTACTCTTTTATTTCTGATTTAAAAAATGTGCATTGTGGGCACATTCTTTATTCATTCTGTTCACGGTGTATCCTGTATGTTTTGTATAATTTCTGGAGCTTTCAGAACAACAGGAGGATTGAATGTCTGTGATTGGCTTATGGACAAATATGAAAAGACTGCAATAGTATATAAATATCCAGAGAGTCTGAACATAAAGGATAGGAAAAGATTATTTAGCGCAGTATAATTTTATGAGGCTATCATTTGGAGGCTTCATCTAACATGAAATGAAGATGAAGATGGAAAACATTCCTGACAAAGATAACTACTATTCATTGAATTGTTTCCTAGGAAGTGATGGAATACTCTTTGCTTATGTCTTTTTAGATTAGACTTGAGAAAACATGCTCAAATGAACCATAAGGAACAATCACGTCCTGGCAGGAAGAAGGAGCACAGGACTTCATTTTTTCATCTTTTTCGGTGATGTCCCTCCTTTTCCTTTATCTGAGAAAACGGTATAGAAAGGAGAGACCTTGAGGAAGGAGACATCCTGTGTGACTCAATGGCATGAATTGCAGTACCCAGAGCTGCAATCTCAATGAGGGCTTGGTGTGAAAATCAGGGACATATTTCCTTTTGTGTCATCAGTGATGACCAATGCACTTACCTGGATGGATGGTAGAAGAACAAGCCTAGAAGCCTGCATGTTTACTGAGCAGTATATCATAAGGAACAACATGACATTTTGGCTTCAGAACCCGTTCTAACTGTTTTCTGGTTTAATTTAAATACTTAGTTATGATATGCAGAATACTAAATTTGTGACCTGATTACAGATGAGATCCCATATCCAAACAAAGCAAGCTGGTGAAATTGTTATTGCATCACAGCCTTGGCAGTGTGATATTTGTTCCATTGGATTTTTCAGGAAGACAACCTCAAACATTGGAATCTACTATACCTATGCTCTAATGGAAAGATCAACTATTTCTCAGGAACTGGAAAGCAAATTCATAATTTTTCTAATTCTTAGAAGCAGCAGAGGAGAGTGTTATTAGGCTTATTAGGCTTCGATATTGTTGCTTTTTTTTTTTTTTTTTTTTTTTTTTTTTTTTTTTTTTTTTGCTTGGGGAGTATTTGGAGTATTTCACTTGTTTGGGTTTGGAGACCTCTCTCCATTTTATTATATTTTTATCATTTTAAGCAACATCATGAACATGTGTTTTATATATACATTTTTTGATACAATAAGTGTGAACGTACACCCTTAAAGAGAAGTAAATAACAAAGCTGTTAATCTTCATACAGTGTCACTGTAAAGTATACTGCAAAGTGCTCTGAAGATTTAATTTTAGGAGAGGTCAAATTAAATTGCAAATGTTTACAAAAGAGAATGTCACCTTGGGCTTTGCTTGAATTTTGATTGGTAGTTTTGAATTTGGGAATTTGCTCATGCTGTGTCTACATATATAGATACAGAAAATGGTCTGAACCACCCTTCAGATCTGAGGACAGTCTGACTTTTGTTTCAGTTTGCTAAACTCTGCCTGTCTGCTGTGGCCCAAACACAAACAGTATTAGTGATGCTGCTGACAGGGAGCTGTCCCTTACTTCTGCTCTTTGCGGAACCAAGAAGGTCTAGGCATTGCCTGGGACAGTGCACTCTCAAGCAGTACACGAACATGCAACTAATGAGCAAGGAGTGAAAGGTATGAGTGTTAAAGTCCATGACCCAGTTCCAGTTTATCTGTGTAGATGTTGTCATATGCACATCTGGGATGGAATTCATCTTGTTGTAGAGCAGAACTGTAGAAGAGATCAGGTAAAAGACATTCTATAAGTGCAGATTTCTTTCTGTTTACTGTGAAAAGTACTGAAAAAAATCAGCAATAGATGCTGCATTATAGATATCTAAAGTTAGGTGATATGAATTCCATCTGTATTTCTTCTAGATAAGCTGATGTGGAGAGAATATAGATGGTTTATAAGAAAGAAGGCTACTAGGTGAAACTGCAAGCTTGCAGAACCATCACTACAGCTGAGGACTGACACAAATATGATACAAATATACTCGGACTGACTTGGATTCAAACCAATATATAATAATTTCTGTGTGGATAACACGAATCAAGATGGGGAAACGTCCACTGATGCTTTTATGATAATCTCTAGTTTTGTTATTTTTGTTGCCTGTCATCTGAAAATATTTTAGTAAAACAACATTACATAGATCTACCTACTACTTTTAGTAATTAAAAATGCACATACTCTTCGTTTATATCTAGGCAAAGCAAGGCAAGGACAATATGTTCATGAGCATAAAAGTGTAAGTGTATCTTTTTCTTCTATTACATTTCTCAGAATGCTGAGTTGTAACTCATAGCTCATCCGTTCAAATTGTTTTTTTTAACATGGAGCTTTAACATGGAACTCATCACAGTGATGTCTGAAAATCTGTGTTTTTTTGTTTTTTTTTCTAAAGTGAAAACTTTCATGGGTGACATTCAGCCCATTAGTCTTAGGCCACTTTTCAAAGCAAGTCATTTAGAAGACTGAAAAGTAATTTGTTATTTAA
>VZSV01000030.1:6635044-6647279 GCA_013398735.1 Nothocercus julius
AAAAAAAAAAAAAAAAAAAAAACCCTTTTTTTCCATCCAAAGTCCATGTAAAAAATGTAGTCATCTTGAACTAAATATGGAAGATGGTGATGGTGCTTTCTTTTTGAAAGCCAGTCCTCATACCTTAAGTTCAATATAAACCTCTGCATATTTCAGAACTTTTTTTCACTTCATAGAACTACTCCCTAAAAAGTGAGATAAAAGTGGTTGTGGTTAGAATTATTAAAAGATTTTTCTTTGTATTATTATAACTGTTGACTGGATCATAACTGTAGACAGTGTCTCTTAGGACATGTTCACAAACATAATATAGATAAAACACAATTCAAAATATTTTAGAATTTTATTGAAAGGCTGATGACTTTATCAATGAAACATAATGCCCATAAGTGAGATAGGTGTGTATGGACATGTAATTTTTAAGCTTGTCACCCTTGTTTCTTAACTTCTTTAATATGATTTTATTCCTTCTAGTTCTTGTGCTAATTCTCTTAGCATGAGAGAATCTCCATCAAAGCATGTTTTTGAATTCTTCAAATAAAATAGGATCTGTGTACTTCCTATCATTTATTTTCATCACTCTTTCCGTTCAAATTGTTTTTTTTTTAACATGGAGCTTATCAGAAATGTGAACTCTATTGCTAATATTTATCTGACACATTCTAAGATCATAAGTGTTTTTTTCACTGCCACATGAGCACTGGTATTCAGCATGTTTTTGACAGATACAGCTTCTTTTCTGTTTTTCTTCATTTCATTTAATGAAATATCAGCTTGAAATCAAAAGCTGGACTCTGTGAAAATAAAGTGTAGAGAGAGGCTAACACCTATTTGGTTTTCAGGATAAAAAAAAAAATGAGATGCAGCAATGGTAGACAAAGGGCAAGAGGACTGGAGCTGTTCCAGGTCCCATATTCTTCCTCCAGTAACACAGCTTTTAAAATTAAGTAGTCATTGAAGTAAGTTTGTTAGCCTATTAGCATGGCAAGCAACTCTTCAGGTGTTACTCTACATTCCCTATATCCTTGCCATGTAATTGTAGGTATTTACCTGAAAGAAGGAAAAGAAATAGTTCAAAAATGCATAGGAAGAGGAAAGAGTTGAATTAAAGTCTCTAAAGCTTGGAGGAGTGCTGTACATTCTGAGCTATTTAATGAGAGGTTATTGCCATAAATAATTCCTTTGGTGAGCTGCCTGTGTGAGAAAGCATTGCTGTAGACATTGAATCCGAATTGGAAATACAATGGGTTTTATCAGATTTATTTTCTTTTCCGCTTAGCAATATAGCTTGGAGAACAAGAATTATCTGACTATATCTAGAGGCCAAGACTAGAGGATCTCCAGAGGTCCTTTCCAACTTCAACGAGTGATTCTTCTGGGCTTCCAAAAATCCTAAAGAAATGGCTACATTTCAAGATGCACCTCAGCTTTGTACTAAGTTAGCAATATAGGGTCTGTATGAACAGAGAATATAAATCTGACCTGTCAAGGACCCATATGACTTAACATGTATACATATTCCTTCTCAATACACGTTGTTTGCAAAACATGTATTTTCACATGTCTGTCTAGGAACTCCCAAATGTATTGATGACTGCTGTTAGTATCATACATGGGAGACTGTAGATCCTAATCTGCTACAAGTGAAACAGCATGCAAGGGAACTAGTGAGAAGAAGGGAGGGAGTAAAAAACAGGAACAGGTGCCAACCGGGATAGGCTAGGATGGTGAGAGGAGGAAGCGTAGATCTGCAATACCTGTATAGTAAATACAAGTCTACTAATCTAAATAGTTTCTTTCCTGGGAACTCAGAGGACTAGTATCATTGTTTGCAGAAGTTTTTTTTGGTTTTGTTTTTCATTATTCTTGCCATATCTAGGAATTAAATTCAGTATTCACAATACTTGCCTTACCTGAACTCTGACAAGGAACAATATTGCTCCAATAGGTCTGTTATGCTTTGACTTAGTGGATATTTTATGCTAGGATATTCTGTCATTGCTAATGTGCATTTTTTAAAACATAAAGAAAGGGAAATTTGCTTTGTTCTTCTCTGAGAAGATCTTATTTGCTTTCTTTCTCTCTTTAAATATGTGCACAAAGAAATAATGGAACTATTGTTCACTGATAGCTTTCTTCTCAAAATCTCTAAATGGCTGATAATTTTATTTCCCTTTTAAATAAAATATATAAATTCTCATGTTTTCTCACCATTTCATCCTATCAGACTACTCTTCAATAGCATTTTTATTTGTCTCGAGGTGACTGGCTGGATGGATGATGGGAGAGCCGTGGATTTTGTCTGCTTTCAACACAAGGCTTTCAACACAGTCTCCCATAACATCCTCATAGGAAAGCTCTGGAAGTGTGGACTGGACGAGCGGACATTGAGGTAGATTGAGGACTGGCTGGATGGCAGAGCCCAGAGGGTGGTGATAAATGGGGTCAAGTCTAGTTGGAGGCCTGTGGCCCGTGGTGTCCTGCAGGGGTCAGTACTGAGTCCAGTACTGTTCAGCTTGTTCATCAATGGCTTTGATGAGGGCACAGAGTGCACCCTGAGCAAGTTTGCAGATGCTAACCTAGGTGGAGTGGCTGACACTCTAGAGGACTACGCTGCCATTCAGAGGGACCCAGACAGGTTGGAGAGTTGGGCAGCAAGGAACCTCATCACGTTCAACAAGGACAAGTGCAGGGTCCTGCACCTGAGGAAGAATAATCCCAGGCCCTGCTACACATTAGGGCTTGACCTGCTGGAAAGCATATTCGAGGAGAGGGATTTGGGAGTCTTGGTTGACAAGAAGTTAACCATGAGGCAGCAGTGTGCCCTCATGGCCAGAAGGCCCGTGGGATCCTGGCCTGCATTAGGAGCAGTGTTGCCAGTAGGTCGAGGGAGGTGATCCTGCCCCTCTACTCAGCTCTGGTGAGGCTGCACCTGGAGTACTGTGTGCAGTGCTGGGCTCCCCAGGACAAGAGGGACGTGGAGCTTCTAGAGAGGGTCCAGCGTAGAGCCACGAAGATGATTAAGGGACTGGAACATCTATCATACTAGGAAAGACTAAGGGAGCTGGGCCTGTTTACCCTAGAGAAGAAAAGATTGAGAGGAGATCTGATCAACATGTACAAGTACCTGAGGGGTGAATGTAGGATGGGCCAAACTCTTATTTGTACAGGCCAGTGACAGGACAAGGGGTAATGGGTGCAAGTTGAAACACAGGAAGTTCCACCTCCATGTGAGAAAGAACTTCTTTCCTGTGACAGGAAAGGGTGACAGAGCCCTGGAACAGGCTGCCCTGAGAGGTTGTAGAGTCTCCTTCTCTGGAGATCTTCCAAACCCACCTGGATGCTACCCTGTGCCCCGTGCTCTAGGTGTCCCTGCTTGAGTAGAGAAGTTGGACTACATGATCTCTAGAGGTTCCTTCCAACTTTAACCATTCTGTGATTCTGTGAAACACAAACATCATCCTGCTAGCGAGAATTTGTCTTCTAGTGTCATTATATTTCAGGTGCTGGTGAGTCTCCATACTGTCACGGTGCTGAACAGTTACTGCACTTGGACATGACAAATAGTTTATTTTATTAGAGGAAATTAATGGGCAGCATATTCTAGACTATTAATTGAATTCATGCTTATTTACAAAAATGCAATTCCTTCCAATGTGCTTGAAAGATTCCTTAAAGAACAGCAGCAACATATCAGCAGTTTATGAGCTATATATATCTGGGGTTTTGCTCTTATATGTTCCTAGAATAGGCAATATGTCCTAGTTCTCAGTAAATACCAGATTTTTCCTTCAGAATTACAGCTATTTGTTTTCACTTCTCTTTCTGTAGAAGTCTTCCACAAAAACATGAATAATAGAATGCTCACTGTCTTAGACCTTGTGTTGTCACTTAGCTTTGTTCTAAGTGATTTTAAAGGAAAAAACAAAACAAAACAAACAAAAAAAAACTATCCCTGGAACTAAGTGGATGTTTGTTAATATACTTCTTTAGCATGCTCTTCGCATAATTATCAATGATCAAGCAAGGTACACAGCAGTGGAAGATAAGTTCCTCTTTTGCTAAGTTGTGTGTAAAATGTGCTGATTGAAAGAGGATAAAATCAGTCAGATATTTTAGGCTTTCTGAATGACTGAAATTTCTGCGGTGATAAGGTACAGGCAAGTAATGATACCACAGATCTGTCTTCCTAAAGCAGTAAGTAATCATACCACCAATTCCATGGAGAAAAGCTTATAGATGATATGAGGAAAGAATTAGAAGCCAACAGCAGGAAGTCAATTCATGTGCATGCAACAATGATGCTCATCACAATTATAACATCTCTGAAGAATATG
This sequence comes from Nothocercus julius, assembly GCA_013398735.1. NCBI lineage: Eukaryota > Metazoa > Chordata > Aves > Tinamiformes > Tinamidae > Nothocercus > Nothocercus julius. The sequence goes on from VZSV01000030.1 coordinate 6,639,382, forward strand.
CTTTTCGTAGTTCTAGTCTTCCCAAGGGTATATCAAGCCTGGGGATGGAGCATACTTTAGAAATAACTGCAAAAAGAAAGAAAAATATGATTCAGTAGCAAAAATAAACTACCATGAAATACAGAGAAGAGGCATAATGAAAGTACTCAGACTGCAGGGATTGTGATATTCTCATTCAAAGAAACATGCACTGACACCGGAACTCTGACACCAAAAACTGACTCCTTAAAAAGTATCTGTCACTGGCAGTGAGCGGAGGGAGAGAATGAGAAAATGAAGCTTTTTATTTACTGTTGCACTGAAGAAAAGCATAGCAAGAACTGAACGGAACAACTCCTCACATGGATAAAATCAAGCACATTTGAACAGCTGATGAAAAAGTTTGTGCACTAAGAAACTGGAAGAAAAGGGAAGCAGTACTTGCTTAAAGATGAAAACATAGCTCCTTTCAGGTAAGTTGGGAGATATTCACAAATTGTCAGTTGCAACCTGGATCAGAAGAACTAGCAGTTGTGGTAACTCAATGACAGAAATCTTAAGGGATCCATCCCTCAGTCCATCAGCTAGGGATCTTTGTCCAGGCAATGGAGGAGACAGAGGAGTATGTGAAGATACATCAGCGATCTTATGCTGAAGAAATGAACAAAACAGTAGGAGCTTCTAAAAACAGGAACAACAGCATATTCTAAAAACAGGAACTCAGCCAAGAACAATGATGCACAGAATAAAACAAAAACCTGAAATCAATATTAAAAAACATCATCCTCTGGGTATTTTGTACACAATGAGAAAACAACAACCAGAGAAGAGGAAATCAGGAAAACTGATAGCAAAAGCAAGACAGAAAGAAAGGAATTTTCTCCTCTTAGTGCAGACCACTGAGTGGCAAGGACCAGTGCCCTCAGTTGGAGAGACTCAAAGGAACGGAGGAGCGCAAATATCACTCCTAACAGAGGTAGCCTGAGGCCACTCTTAGAAGAACATGGGAAGGTAAAGATTAGGCAACATATTCACAGGTAAGTAAATATGAGTCTGATAATAGCTGTACAAAATGTTAAACAACAGAACCGCATATGTAATAGTGGGACATACACCTCATATGTTACTAACAGACTTGAAGTTGACCTAAGAGAATTTTTAAAAAGATGATTGCTAACAGAGTGCTGAACTAGGAACATAGAAATATTTCAAGTCATGCTGTCTAATATGCTGCTTTTCTGTAAATAGATAAATAAAGGTTTATTTATTTATTTTTAAGACAAGATTTTTATGGTGTACTCTTAGCATGATGTGTTAAAGCAGTAAGAGTCTGAAATTGTTTGTGAGGAGACATTTTTAATTCTCCTTAATTTCCTGGTGAGTTTTATATGAGATATTATTTGTGATGCTTTAAATTTTTTGCCAGGGGTGCACAGAACACAAAGATAGGCTTTTTTTTATCTTTCTGTATTTGAATAAATGCAATCAAATTAATGGAGACAAGGGTTTCTATTTCAGACATTTCTGCAGATCTGACAAAACTCTTGCTGACTTCAGCCTTGACCCTAGAAAGAAGAGAAGCTTCATAAAGTGCATGTTTGCATTTTTATATCTGTATATCTTCATCCATTGGGAATAAAGTCTATGTTATGTATGTTTGTTTGGTATTTTTATCCTCGTTTCAGCAAGGACTATTTTAAAATAATCAAGAAAAAATGCTTATTTAGACAGGAGAGGTGTTTGTGTGAGAGAGAAAGTGGAAGGCATAGAAAGAGTGGTCTTCAATAAAGATTTTTAACCGATTTCACTAACAGAATACCTTATGACTACTAGTGATCTCCATGTGTATTTTTATCTCTGTGCCCCAATCCACAAGGAATGATTTCTACTTAGTAGCACTCATCATCTTGAAAGTAGATTTTGTGTCATTCCCTCAGTAACTTCACTGAGTGCCTATCCATGACTTATTTCAGGCTATATATTCCTTTTTTTTTTTTTTTTCTGTTTTATATACCCCTCTCTGTTCATCTCTTCTTCTGTCTGCCTTGATTTCAACTGTATTAAACCTTTTGTAATGTCTAATATTGTGCTAATGGGAAAGATGCTGCCAAGGTACAGTAGCACAGTGAAGGTCAAGACTGAATTTTAGAGAAGATTGAAAAGCATCGTGCAGAGTTCATAAAGGTAAAAACTAGATCTTAGATATCTACTGACGAGGAAGTAATTTTATTTTAAACATGACATTATATAAAACTGATTAATCTGTTATATAAACTTAGAAAATATTAGAGATGTAGTTGGATATCATTCATTAAAACCCCCACTGGAGAATTTGGTGCATGCTTGTAGCACATTGCATCTTCAAAAGGAACAGCATTTTTCTACAAATTTTACTCTGCCATTAGGTGTGCAGATGGATACTCAAACTAAGGCATTATTAAAAAGGTAAATAAAAAAAAGGCATGGTTTTTTGAAAGTAAATAAAGATTTTGTAGATTTGACTTGAACATGTCAAAGTAGGCAGGGAAGAACTTACACAGGATGATGCAAAACTTACTCAAATTTACTGTATTCAAATATTTTTTGAAAAGGGTTGCCTTAAACATGATTCTGGTGAGTTTTCTCATACTTGCAGTTAAGAACATTACGTATTTTCACATGGCTGAGTCACTTGTTCCAGTCCAGGCCCATTGTCCCTCTCAACTCCTAAATCAGTTCCATGAGTTTCTGTTACTAAAACTACGAAGATCTTCATTTATGAGCACTTGAACTATGAAATAAGAATAGACCTGAACTATAGTTTAATCCTCTAATGAAAGCAAATGCACATGTTTTTAAATTGCCCAAAGTTGAGAAGTACAGTATCTGTTCCTCAAACACACCTCTAATATTTCCAAAGATTTATCTTAGTTTTGCCATCCTTTCATATGGATTCTACTACCACCTTCATGCTTAGGAATCAATCTGTGATTATAATTTTTGCAATTTTTAGTTGAGTGAACCTATTATTGTATTTCTGCCACAATTATTAGACAACTTTGGGAAGGACGGAAGGGAAGGAAGGAACAAAGAAGGATGGAGGAAGGCAGACAAAGGAAAGAGGGGAAGAAAATCATAATCATCATCAATTGCATCCAAACAACAGTTTCCATTTTTTGAGAGGATTTTTTTTTTTTTTAAGTCAAATTCTGGTGTTTCTTACAAATGTTTAAAACTAGAAAGCTTTATGCACTCCTGCATACTTTAAAAAAAGCTTTGTTTTATTTGTTCTTTCTTGAGAAGAAGCAGAAACAGCTTAATCAAGTTTTTGCCATTTATCAATATGATAAATCTCTCTGAAATTCTGTACAACTTCATCCGTCATCATGTCTTCTAAAACAGTTTCAGTTTTAAGTTAAAATAACCTCAGATGAGCACATGATTGTCTCCTGTATTATAATTTGATATTTATTTGACTTTAGTTGGACTCTTAATCCTCTAGTCCATTCTGGTCCTATATAATGAAATTGTATGAACATATCATTTATTATTTCCTTTCCATTGTACTTCTGTAATTCAAAGGATAATTTCAGCTGCAAATAAATTACATACCAGCTTCTGGATTATTTTTCAGATTTATTGTTTATCTTTCTTCTCTTGTCTTCAAATAATGTACTTACCTTTTTTTTTTTTTAATCTCCCTGCTCTCCTCCAACATTGCAAACTTTTAGTTCCTCCCAATAGCATCTGAAAAAAATTGTGAAAAATACGACTTTCTCTCTAAGCACTTATCCTGACTGCTGCTATTGAGTGCTTTGTTTTAGAAGTTCATCTACCCCTCTGCTATAGATAGGAATGTTTGAAACCTCATGCAACTAGATTATTTTCCAATACTGTACGAGTCTTCGGTGCACTCTGCTATGGTCTTAAATCCTGTAAAGTCATTATAATGTCTCACTTCAAATCCCTCTTCAAGAGTCTCTCCATTCCCCAGATTTCCAATAAACCCAAAATAGGATATATTAATCATTGATGATTTTGCTAAATGGTTAAATACAAAATTTCTACCAATATATCATATCATTTTGCTTCTTTTGTGCTTATTCTTCCCTCAGTACACAACTTCTGTTGTACATTACATACATTGTGTGTATAGAAACAGTGTTTCTAGTTGCAAGGAACACCTTGTAAATTAAGTCACTGTGCAGTGCTAAACACAACAGTTCCTGAATTCTAAATGATATCTTTAGGTATTGAATTAATAAAAATGAAAACACCACATTATAACAGTAATATATATCTTCTTGCAAATTTTACCTTCTGTCTACTAAAGATGAATACTCCAGAACAGAGCTTTATTTTGAAGGAGTGTTTTAAATGATTTTTTTATTTTTAATTGCGTTTCCAGTTTCATGGACATTTCCATACTGCGAAGCTGAGTATCCAAGCTGCAATGTTCCGTATAAAATCTATTGGTACAGAATGTGTGTTGCTGACAACAGTTATCATTTAAAATGAGCCACTATTTCAAAAGCAAAATTAAAACATTTCTATCAACTTTTTAATTAAAATATGCACTGTTACTTCCAAACAAATGGACAACACACACACACACACACACAAAAGAGAGAAAATAAGGAGAAAAAGGAGTCTGGAAAAAAAGCAATCAGCAAAAACTCAAACCCACATTTTACTTTACTGGTTTAATAGGAATTATTTTCAGAAAAATGGTCACATGCCAATCTATTGATGAGATGCACATTTCCCAAAAGATTTTTCCACAGTTGTAAACAACAAAGCCAAATTCAACAATGGCATGTTGCATGCAAACATGGAGTTTAAAAATCATCCTTTAGGAAACAACAACACCAAATAAATTATATAAAAGCAAAAGAAATCTGTTGCAAATGAGAGAAGTGGAATTTTGGAACTGAAAGCTACAGCTTTGAATCAAATAGCATCTAGATTATGTAATGTCAATAGTGGAAATGGAGAAATTTATAGAAGAAACAGAGACATCTTCTAAAACTAATGGAACATTTGAACTGAATCCAAAATAAGACATAATTGTTCTATACTTAACTGTTTTTATTTTTTTTTTTCTTAAGTTCATAATAATGGGATTCATACCAGGATATAAGGTGCCAACAAAAGATTTTACAAATATAAAGACTGATCTAAATTAAAAGAAATGTACTGAACTGAATGTATACTGCTTCTGCATACACTGATGTAATTACAGGAGCCCTGCAGTTCTTGACATTAGTAAGGACAAATGAAGTTTTGCATGATTGACATTATTTAAAATATACCCAATTATTTTTAAGGTGTTGAAAATGTAATTCAGCATTCTGATTCTCATTTGTGAAAGTCCTATACTTATATTTTAAATACATATGCAATATCTCTACCTCCCACCTTCACACTCTGCCCATGGCTATTTTCTTATAGTTCAAGAAAGTAGACAGTTGCTGATAGAGAGTATAAAAACAGAAACCCATAGAAAGATCCTTCTAAAAAATGTGGATTTTGGTGATCCCAGAAGTTCTATTACTACAATTACCTTTTTCTCCCCCAGAGTTAGATGACTTTTGCACAGTTAAGGTTTTGCTTTTATTTTCCCAGAATAAAAATGAAAAAATATACATGAAATAAAAATGTTTGACATTTCAGACTGAAATTTAACTTTTTAACTGCTGACTCTAACCAGTTTCGATTTACTAGCTAAGAAAGAAAGCTCTCATGATTTAAGCTACAAAGCAACTGCCAGTCAAAGACGAGACTTATCTTACAGTCATTTGTTCCATAGATCTTCACAAAAGGATTTCCTGGGGTCTCTTTGAAAGTATCTACTATTATCTACTTTCAAAGAATATTAGAATTTGCATTCTCTAACTGATTTTATGAATCTCTCCTGTATGTCAGTATTTTCCAAGGTTTTTGTTTGCTTTTCTCCTTTTTTCACCTGGAAGATTTTAGTGCTGGTGATTTTATATTTATATAATTATCACCTGACTGATGTGGTGAATGTTTCCAGCACGGAGCAGACCACAGTATGCTGTATAAGACCCTGTGAGTGAGGTTATTCTGAATGTTGACATTGTTTTCAGAAGGAGATCAACATACTTTTTGTATGCATCCCCTTGAGGGTTTACTCCTTCTTTCAACTCAGTTACCTCTGCTTGCAATGCAGCATGGAAAATTTCCAGAATAGTCTTCTATGAAGGGGAAAGGACTAAAGATTGCTTTGTATGGGAGAAATTGCTGGCCATGGTCATCAATACAGAGCCATCTAGGAATATTTAATGAGTTTTTTTTCAATGATTTTATGCAAATGTATGCATAGAAATGGCATCTCCTATCAATAAAGATGTAATTATTTGTACATAAAAGTATTTCTCCAACAGCAGAGATTGAGAGCATTGCTATAATAGCAAATAGCTCAATGACTAGAGTACTTACCCACAAGGAAGAACAATAAGATTCAAATTCTTGCTCTGATCTGACAGAGCAACAACTTAAAAGTTTAATCTCTTTGTTCCTAAGTGAGTGACCTAACTACTATGCTATTCATTATTCTAGGCTACATATGCTCCTTGCCCCTGTTTCAGGGCACTCTTGGGATGAGACTTGGCTAGCTATGGATCCAATTTATCTATAAGATCACAGGGCAATTGAGATCGGAAGGGATCTCCCCTCCAGTCCTGCTGAAAGGAGAAGGTCAGACCAGGCTGCTCAGGGCTTTTGTGCTAGCAGCCTCTGTTTGGTCTTGAAAATGAAGGATGGCAAAACAAAAGTCAGTGAGGTGACTTCTCCCCAGTTCTGTCAGGAGGAAATCAAGTCACTGAAAGCTCCAGTAACTACATAGTATTGATTAATGAGAAACCTGTGGGGAACAATTTCTGCTCACAGAAAACACAGCTGAGATATTCATCAATTTTTGAGCACTTTACTTTTTTATATATATCACAGACATACCTAAAGCTAGGAAAAGGTTCTAGTTCTGTCCTAGTTCTGTCATCACACTCCAGGAAATTGAAACTGGTCAGATGGGATTGGGGCTCCAGGAGTCTGCTCACATCAATTTTTGCCAAAAAATTCCTCTTTCAATACTTTATCTATTCCTTATATTCTTCCACTGATTCTTCATTATATGTAATGCTTTGCATAATTAATTTGTAATCCTTTTTGTTACCTTGCTTCCGAGCCCCACACTACCTATCATTTCCCTTTAGCTGTTCAGAATCTGCCCATAGCTCTTGCTTGGTATTACATTTCCCTACTACCAACGGGTAACATTTTGAAACAAAATTCTTTGTACTTTGTTTCTTGGTACCTCTTGATGTGCAGGAAGTGTTCTCATAGTGCCACTTCATAATCCACCTCCCAAACTTTACAGAAAATCCTCCTTTTCCATGATACCTACAAAAAAAAGGGACTGTGGTTAGACCTCTGATGTGCTTAGATGCCACACTGAGCACAGTCTCATTTTCTTGAAGTTTAGTACTGTTTGAAGTGGATTCCAATTACAGGATTCCAATAAAATACTTTAGCATCATCAAGACCTTATGTCAAGATGCAGTTTGCACAGTCTAAGTAAAAGCCGGTTAAGTTCATAATTTAAACTGAATCACAGTTCTCTCTCTTGTTATGTTAGCCTTTTCAAACAAGGAGAGATTCTTTCACCTCTCCGGTTTGGCATTGACATTGACTTAATAATGTGAAAAAACACAAGTATAACTCAGAGACTTCATGACTTAACAGTATATGAAAGATTTAAATTTATTGTTGATGAGGTCCTTTCAAATGGCAGCCCAGCCATGATGAAAACAGAGACAGATGTTTATTATCCAAAAAAGATGAATTTAGTGGTTTGCTTTGAAACAAACTAACAAGGAAGGAAGGAAGGAAGGAAGGAAGGAAGGAAGGAAGGAAGGAAG
>VZSV01000030.1:6647454-6731319 GCA_013398735.1 Nothocercus julius
AAAGAAAGAAAGAAAGAAAGAAAGAAAGAAAGAAAGAAAGAAAGAAAGAAAGAAAGAAAGAAAGAAAGAAAGAAAGAAAGAAAGAAAGAAAGAAAAAGAAAAACAAGAATCCCTATAGTTCTCCATTCAGTCAGGTATTATGTTAGTAAACACAGAAGACCAAGAAATGAATCAATCCAGGCTCTTTGGTGATGGAGAAAGTTTGAATAAATTAACATCACAAATCAGCTTGATGATAGATTCACACATTTTCAAAAGGATTTGGGCTTGAAGAACAAAGCACAAATCTTCAAATCCCCAAATTAACACCTTAAGATATAGTTGTGATCCATGCAATTTTAGAAAAGACATTACAAATACCTGATTTACCCACAGACTTTCAAATATTCAGGAAGTCTCCAGAAAAGAAAATACATAATTCAGATTTACATATTGTAGCATAATTTATGGCACTGTCTTGCTTAGAAGACTAGTTAATCTTTCACCCTTGGACACAATGCAATAATTTCAGGAAGTATCACATATAGGTAAGATACTTCTGAACTTCATGTATATATAAAAATAGAAATTTCAGTGAGAAAAATGAATACTATCATTGAACACAGATTAGAAAAGCCATAAAGTAATAATACTCCTTTAGATGAAGAACACCATGGAGTTGACAAATGGAATAAATGTCATTTTTACTTTGAACAGAGAAAGAAGGCAGACTTGCCAAACTCAACTCCTGGCAGCTTACTAGTATCCAAGCCACTCAAATTGGCCGTTGAGTCTGCTGTAATGTTGAACTGGCAAGATATAGAATTTCCTTCTGTACTCTATCCTCCTTTGCAGAATCCACCAAACATTAATTGGTAGTGTTTGGAAGCACTTAGTGACCTTTTCCAACAGCCTTCCTTCTCCTGAGAGCTGAAATCGGCCTGTTTATATCCGCTGAGAATAAGGCTCTGACTCTCTATACTGGATTGCCCCAGGGAACAGTAATAGCAGATGCAGAGGCAGAAAAAGGAGCTGAAGAAATGCAGGCAGAAACTTTGCTGAAGCAGAAACATCACAGTCAGAAGAAGCAGTGCACCCTCTGCAGAAATGTCAAGCCTACTTTTTTTTTTCCTCTTTTTTTTTTTTTTTTTTTTTTTTTTTTTTTTTTTTTTTTTTTTTTTTTTGAGAAAGTATTTGTACTCTTCTTTAACTCTGTCGTGAAACTTGTGTGCACTGTGTTTGTAAGTAAGGTCTGTTGTATATCCAGAATGTGAATTGAGCTAGGTTTTCAATGGGTGATTATACAGAATAATTGTTGGATTTGATTCAAATCACCCCAAATTTACAACATTTGCCCAATCCATTTTGAGGTCTTAGAAACAAATTTTATGCTATTCTTATTTCTTTTTCTGAGATGAGATCAGATGAAAGGCTAAAAATGATTAGTTTTGAAATGTCCCTATTTTTGTTAAATTTTGACTGACCATACTGAGCTACAGCAAATCCTGAAGGTAATTATTTTCTGTTTCACTATATTTCTTGGTAAGCGTTTTCCTTTTAAATTTGTGAGTATTGAACACAAACACTATTTGCACTTTTTGCGTGCCTTGGTAAGATCCCCCTCTTTCAAAGGATACTGCATAGAGAACTTAATCCTGTCATACTTAATGTAGTAGGGAGTGGATAGCTCACCTTCCATCCTTGCACTTGAGGATTATTTCCTTTCCGCGAGTTTCTGTCATGGAACAGAAATATCCTGAAGAGTCTACGGAGGAAAAAAAAACACCACCACAATAACACATTCTTCCTTCTTCTAGCTTTCACTATAAATTCCTTTTGCTACACCTTTAGGAATATTTCCTTTTGAAAGATTGCTTTGCTAGCCACTGTGGGAATTAGGCCCAGCCTTCCCCTCTAAATGTGGGAGAGGAAAGGAAAGAGAATGTCTAAGAAAAACTAATCAGGGAACTATAATTTTAATTTTCTTGACAGATGGAGTTTCCTTCTTTACTCTCCTACCAATGAATCTGTAAATTTAAATGACTATCACATAGATAACTGATTTCATGACATCTCTCTTGAACCAGGGAGAAAAAAAAAAACCCTCAGCAAATAAGATTCTTATTGCTTGATGCTATATTTTTCACCCTTTTTTTCCTTTTTTTTTTTTTTTTTTTAAATTCCACTGTGAAAATTTGCATAAGTGAACATCTAAGCCTGCAGCATAGCAGGTATTACTGACTTACTGACTCAGTTACACTGTTTAATTTTTCAAATGTACATACCTATTAATAGAACAGTATAGATATGAATTAAAAAAAAATCTGCCAGTACAAAACATCTCTGTAATTTCGCAAGGGCTGATTCTGGAAAGTGAGTAAAGCTGTTTATAAGTCAGAGGATCAGAAGACTTGCTAGTATGTGAGGTGACTTCCAACTCAGTAGATTAATGATAATTGGCTCTTACTGAAAGGAAAATGAGGAAGCCTGAAACATACTCAATGAAGCAGATCATTGTAGATGGAAGATGAGGTTTGTTTGTGTGAGTGTGTATTTTAATCTTGCTTGAACAGTGTGATAAAACTTTATACATGACCTCTGTGACTTAGAAATGCAGGCAAAATGCTCCCTCATAAATGCGGAGCTAAAAACATTTGTGATTCTAAGAAGAGATACACACAGTAGCTCTCTTTCCACAATATCTTCAGGTTATTTGTAATGACAAGTAACATGAAAATGTGAAAATGAAGAGGAAAATTACATAAGCTGGCTAAGAAAGAACGCTCTAGAAGAATGCTCAAGAAAGGGATGGATAATGCATGCAGTAGCAGTTTTGGATTGCCAATGCTCAAATTTCCTTTGAGCCCTGTGGTTCTGTGTCCTAAAGATCCACCTTCTGATGGACAGTCAGTCATTTTCATTGGTCACTTCTCAATTATAATGTCCTATAAAGTGTGGATAAGACAGCTGAATTAGTAATACAGTAAAGTTTTCCCCCACCCCCTCCTAATAGTTTTCTTTCTATTGTCCTCAGGCTTTCACCATGCAGTGAGAGTAACTATATGACTACCAAACAGTGAAACATAAAAAAACCTGTATAATTCAATAGATATAGGTTGCAATAATGAGACCAAAAATATTGAAAGCACATAATAGCAAAAGCTATTAATGTAACTAAGAAGATAGCAGTCCTGAGCCAGCAACACATGCAACACAAAAACCATAAGCAAAGCTAGCTGAATACAGACCCATATACATCAAAGGCAGAAGAGGTAAACATTGTCAGTACTTAAAACCAATGTTTTCTTAATGTCCTCTTTGAGTTATTAGCATTTTCAAAAATCACAACACGGTATATCTTTAAAAGAAAAGATAAATGCTATGTATTATCTGCAAAAACAACTCACCCCTAGAAAAAACCCCGAATGCCCTCTATATACTGTTGATCAATCATCTATGTGTGGCCATTATTTTTGTATCATTTGTTTACCATTTCTTAATATCATTTGATATTAATCATATTATTATTAACATTATATTAATATTAATATCTTTTGTTACTGACAGATCTGTCTGTGTGTGGAAACAGGGCTCTTCCTACGAGACAGCGACCCTATGCAAAAGCTGCAGTCACTACAGGCAGCCTCTCCTCAGGTCTTGCAACTTCAGGAGCTACAAACCTGTCCCTGCAAGGCCCTCTTTCGTCCCTACTCCTGAGCCACCCACCTCTTCTGTTCCTTCCTCTCTCCCTTTCTCTTTTCTTCTGTACAGCACTCCTTTTCCATTCCTGGATATTCAGCTTCCTTGTGTCAATGCAGAAACTGAAAGCATGGTGAGTTAGAGTCTACTTCAAAGAGAGGGAGAGATTCAAGGACTGCTTCTTGTGACTTTTGGAAGGAGATGGGTGTTGAGGAGCCTGTGAAAGTTAAAATCCTATTCCCAAAGCAAACAGAGGAGGTGAAGGGAGTGATGACAAAGCAAAGTGGCGTAGACTGACAAACAATTCTCAATAATTCAAATTTCCTTGTAGTATCTTGAAAGACTACTAAAATTGCCCAACTATCTCTTTCCTGAAACTCCCTTAATTTTTCCCTATTTTCCTTCATCTTTCCAGCAACCCCAATGAGCTCCTGATTTCTCTATTAATTTCTTCCAGTCACGTCATCCTCCTTTCTCAGAGTTTGCTCTACTACTTGCACACAACTAGATTTTGACTACATTTCTGAGAAGCTGAGACATTTGAACAGCTTTTTTGTTTGTTTGTGTGTGCTTGTGTTTGAGATGGGGCTTTTTTTTTCATGCTTGTAGTCCCTTGATGCTCTGTGGTGGGTGCCTGCTCTTCTGGTAATGGATTGTGGTGCACACTACTGTCGGCCTTATGAAGTGCAAGAAAATTCAAGAAAATTTATAATATATCCGCAACTCAGGGTTGCTATCTGGAAGCTAATTTTCCTGCAGCGATTGGCCTCTACCAGCCGTTATTCTACACCCACAGGAGACGGAGACAAGCTTTAAGACTGCAGCTATTACAAGACGTGGATGAGATTCACAAGTGCTTTCCAGGTCTGTTTACACTAAGAGAAGTTGTCATGACCTTGCTAGTCAGAGTTATTTGGCTAAGATCGTGTTATACCTCAAGTGAGGTTGGTCATACCTGAGGCTTTTTCCAGATATCTTAAGGCCACAAGAGTCATCTGCATAGAACTAGAAATATTTAACCTGCAGTAACATTAAACTGGATTTTCAAAAAAAAAAAAAAAAAGCGATAGTCTACACTGTGCTGAGCACTCCATATAGTGCTAAAAGAAAAACAAACAAATAACCCTATATACAGTGACTCATGAAGTCTGTTAAAAATCAGAATATTAAACAAAATAAAAAATTAAAATTTGGAGCTGACTGACTCATGGAAATCAAAGGCATTGATTTGATAGAAGGTTTAGAAGGTTCAGATTTGTTTAAAGTGTTCAGTAATGCAGAGAAAGGTCAAGGAACTACTTATGAATGCACAGCCTAACCTGTGATTTAGGAGTGCACAGGAGAACAAAAGAAATATGAAGTATATAGCCTGTAGACAGGGAGAAACAGAGCTCCGGGCATATACCTGGCAGTAATTCCATCATGGCAACTGGATACAACAGAGCAGGCTCTGTAATAAAAGTGTGAGAAATGGATTGAGCATGTATTGAAAGAAAGGCATTTCAAAGCATGAAATATTTACATTTCATTCATCAAGAGTTAAATCCCTGCTACTCTTTCAACACAGCTACATTATGCCATGAATGCATCAACTTTGTGTAAATCTTGTTTTGCCCTGGGTTTATGACTTTACATATTCATAGCCTTAGAAAAGTTACAAATGAGACCAGAAACAAATTATTATTATTATCATTATTATTTTGGTTATTATACCTGAGGATAACAGTATTTTAAACCACATATATTCGGGAAAAGAGAAATACAAATAATAACAATAATTAAAAATACCTCTTAGATTGTGAAGAAGGATTTAAAATGATTATATTAGTTGACATAAAGAGACAGATAATAATTTATTTTAAATCAGCATGGCTTCAGTTATATTTAAGAAATCTCCAAGTATTTTCCAGATATATACAAAAAGAGAAGGTATAGAGGGATGCATCCAATAGAATAAGATCAAAATGATATAATATGCACATTTGATATTAGGAAATATGTTAAAACATTAATGTTAAATGTTAATAGTGTATCCTAATAGCATATCATTTTAGGGATGTATCTTCTAAAGAAATGAGAGAACTCCATTTCAAGTGCTATTTTGTATGAAACAACCATAAAATACTAAAATGTGTGCTATGGAAAATAGTCCTAATTAGTCCTAAAATGAGTTAACTGCTTTTTCCACTACCGATTTCATAGATTTCTTCTAACATTTGCAATCTGTGCTGTTTTAAGGGACACATGAATGTGTTTTTTATATAATAGCTGAGGTACAATAGAGCCTATATAATATAGGCTAAAATAGAAAGTAGAGGGGGGATAAAAAAAGGAGGCTATAGCTAATGAGAATGACTGTCAGTGGACAGAGCTAAGGGGAAAGCTCTACAAGACCCTCCTTGTAGACGTGCTTGTCTTTATTTACTGGTTAAGTATTTCAGGTATGTGAGACTAATTGAAGACAGGTAACAATATGGGCCCTTCAAGAGAGGCTTGATATGCCCAAAGTGCCCAGGTAGAAGGGATGAGAGGTACAGGTGATACAACAAGAAGGAAAGGAATGATCTCCAGCCATACCAAGCTGCTACTCTGCCGTTGTACCAGAAATTATCACACGTAACATACTCTACAACAACATACTCTGATGAGAAGAGACTTGAAAGAGCTGAAGGGCAGGTGCAGAGCTGGAAGGCACGTGCCTCTTTGCCTATTGCAGGGAACGTACAGCACAGGCCAGACAATAGCAGGTGTTACTTGCACAGTCAAGATTTTTCAGGTCAGTAACCCTCCCACATAAAGAAGCAGGTATTTTGGATCCAGTGACTTTTTTTTTTTTTCCCTTTTAGTTAATGAGCTCTCTCCATATACTGGGTTGCACTGAAAGCGGAGATCTGATTTTCAAAAGTATTTGGAATACTGTGAGGGAGATGATCTTTGTGTCTCTAACTCTCCAAAAAGAACTGGAATGATAATAGGTACAAAGACAGAGGACTCCACAATCATTCTCTTTTGATAATGAGATATTGATGAGGTGCTTTTTGTACCCTCAGACTTTCCTCTACCAGTTCAGTTGAACAAGCTTGAAATAATTGACTTCATCATTGCAGATCAATTTGATTAATCCTAAGATTTTGTTTGTGTTACTATGTGAGCTCCTAGTGGAGTTTTGCAAATAAAAAGACAAAATGGGTCCCTAAGAAATTAGGAGAAGACTGTGCTTTATGTTCTGAGAGTAACAGTTTGCTCACATGTTCAGTGTTCTTGCACTGTGTTGATGTTACGCTTGGTTGTACCAAAGCACATGGGATCAAGAATCAGTGAGGTTTTTATATATTTATTTATTTTAATCTCCTTTGAGGATGAAGTACAAAACACCTATTGAACTGCTTTTATTTTGTCATCTTTTTTAAGAGTTTGTCCTGAAAAGGAATGCTAGAGAATGGGTTGTAAAGACAGTTTATATACTCTCCAGACAATTTTTCTTGGTAAAGGCCAGATCATATAAAATGTAATGCCTGTCAGCTGCTGCTTCTTAAGGAGGAATGAATGGTTGATATAAGGTCCAAATTTCTGTTGTCCTTTTATTTTTTTCATGAGGCTAGCCTGCCAGTTGTTATATACACTTTGAAATCAATTGAAATTAACTGCTTTTGGAAACAATCACACAGGTTACATGGGAAAAGCAGCATAATTTTTCTTCTTCTTTTACCAGCTCTGCCATCTGCCCAAGTCTCATTCCTCTCCTAAATACACTGAAAGCTTCCTGTGGCAAGGGCACTTTAAAAATACATAATGACCTGATAGATAATGACCTGATGATAATGACCAGGATAATTGCTATACTTAGAATTCCACAGGTATTATGGAAAAAGAACAGAAAGATCAATTCTTCAAACTTTTTCTTTTTACCTCTTAGAAATACAGATAGCTTTCCCTTTTTTTTTTCCTTTTTTTTTGTGGAGGGCAAAAATCATCAAAATGTGTAAACTTTATCATCATTCCGAAGCATAAAAAAGGAGAGATAATTTATTTATTTAAGGTTTATGAAATTGTACTTAAAATTTATTTTAGAATTTTCTTTACTCTCCTTATTTCATCTTCATTTTCAATTCAACAACCTTAAAATAATAGAAAAAAAAAAGAGACAAACACAATAAGAGTAAAAGAAAAGGCCTGAATATTGTGAGCTAATCATACTTTTCATGTACTATTTTGTTGAAAAAAGCATAAAATCAAGTTCAATCCTGTGATTTTTTAATTCTATTTTTGATCTTCAAAACTGCATTTCTGCCCTAAACAAGGATTTTACCTATACAGGAATTTCTTGGTCTTGAGTTTTTCCTTTAGATTCCTCCTTTAGCTTAAAAATCTCACAACTTGTAGTATGAGATGAAGCTCAGCTCTTCTTTTTTTTCATGTTATTCTTGTGATAGCTGATCTCCTCAAATATTACTATTTGGAATAAAGTTGCACACAGTATCTAAAGCTATCATGAATTCTTCTCTGTCCATTGCAGTATCAAACTGTATCTTTCTGTTGCAGGGGAATGTTTGATACTGGTTGAACTATGAACCGTTTTGGTGAACAATACCTACTTCAAAGATGCTCATGGTCAAAGAAACCTTTCAGAGGGAAAAGGATGTCTGTTGCTCAAGGTATAATTGTCTTCTTTCAGAGTAACTTATTTTTTAATTTGAAATAAGTACTTCAAAGAGATTCAAAGTGGGCTATCAATCCTTTGAAGCTGTCAAAAGGTAATAATTTAGGATTTCCATATCAAAGAATTTTACATCTCAGATATAATGGAACATTTCCATTGAAAACCAGAAGATCCAGTTCTGAAATGACAACAAGAAAGCTTCTGAAGGATTAACCAACAGAAGTGGCATTCTTTTATTGTTCCTTAGTGAGTGTTTTGACCTATATATATCCCTGGATTATCTGAGTTTTTTGCAATAGATAAATAAAATAAAATAAAATAATAAATAAATTAGGTGGCAGAGTGAATTTCATATATTTAGAAGATATTAAGTAAAATTAAGAATCATGATTGCATATATATAGATAGAAACCAAAGAAATGTTTCTGTCTCATTTTAAAACCAAAACTAACCTTAACTAACCCATTTTCTCCTTGTAGCAAGATCTTAAAATTAATCATGTTTTTCAGCATACTAGAGAAATTGTTTTAATCAGAAAGCTAACTTAAATAGAAAAGAATAGCTAGACAATAATCCAAAAGCATACAACTAATTTATATGCATTTTTCAGAAAACATTTCTAACAAATCTTACTAATATGATAGACTGTAAATAGTATTTGGAGAGACAAATTACCCCAGAGGAATGTGCTTTGATCTGCAAAAGAGGATCAATCACCTCAGTCTGCAGTATGCTAAAAGAAATTTTTTTATATATATATATAGTTTCACTTCACAGGAATCAGGTTGAGATATATATAGAGAGAATAATAGAGAAACTAGAGAGGCAAGGAGATTTTATTTATAAATTGCTATAAATAAAGTGTAGAGAGACCTGAATCCTGGATGAAAACAAGCAGTAGATATTCCTATAAATTTATTATTAATGAGCCTTTTGACAAAGTTCATTTTGTTCTATACAAACATTCACACTTGACTCAAGAACTAGCTTTTCATTTGTTAGAGGCCAGCAAGGTACTAGATAGTTTCTTATTAGGAAAGAAGAAAGAAAAAAAAAAATCTCACAGAGGAACAGCTCCCCAAAGTAAGGGAGATGTTACAATTTGAGTTCATTCATTACATATTCAGAAAGTTACAGGACAAAATATAAGCCAATTTTTCAAAGGCCATCTATCTATTTAAAATAGCTATTTTTGAGCATTACACCTGTTTTAATAAGCATAAGTACTTTAATCACTCAAATAGCTCTTATTCTAGATGACCAAACACAAACAACAAAATGAATGAAAATTAAGGAACATATTATATTGCTAAATAACTTTAAATCAAAACAAATCAAACTATGAGCTTTTGGTTATTATTTTGTTTCTGATAAACTTGTGTTAATTAACTATGACTCTGATATCAGAAATGATTATTAAACTTTGGAGAAAAGAATGATTTAATGGTAATAATAATATACTGTTATTTAAAATGGTATAATAATATATAATAATATAATAAAAGTATTGGTATTTCTCTGTCTTGTTCTCTTTTTTATCTGATTACTTATTTTCAGGAATTTTTAACTGATATCATATAAGAAGGAAAAAAATATTGGTAAGCCTGTAAGAAGATGAAGTCACATGAGAGAATTAAGAATAATTCAGTGGTACAAAACACAGAGAGAATTACGGATATTAACACCAATACTGAAGTAGCTAAATTCTGTAATTCAGTTTTATTTCACTTTTGCCTTAATGTGTATTGGAAGCTGACAGACTGGTAAGTTCGTACTTGGCCAAGGAACAATATTTTTTTTTTAATCACTACATCTATTCTGTGTCAAAGTTCTTCAAACTCACGTCAGCGTCAGAAATATATTTTGCTTTCAGTGTTTTTTTTCTTATTTACTATTGTTGTATCATAGTTTCATTCTAGACTTTAATGAGCTAGTATGGTATACAAATCAGAGCAGAGTTAGACAATATCCTTTTAATTTAGGCAAAATACCCTCATACCAAAAATTGAACTGTAATAACTTTTAGAAGAATATCACATTGCTAAACCAAAACACTTGTTTCCCTTTGCTTTATTCCCCTCGTGTCCTGAATCAACTTACTTCCGACCCTAGCCAGTATATGGTTCTTATGTCTAAATTAAAAGAAAAAAAAATTATTTGAAAACAAACAAATCACAAGCTATTTCCATTTCTTTTTTCCCCACAGAATGCTCACCTAATATATTTTTACACAGTGAAATTAGTTGCATTTCCTTGTCTCTACAAGGAAAGCTCTGGGCTCAAAATAGTTTAAGCCATTGATTCTGTGAACTGATAAATCTGCTCAGTGCTCTGGCCAGGGAGTGGAAACACAAAACCCAGCATCCTGGAAGTGCTTTGGCCAGTGGCCACTGCCAGCAGGATGCTGCTGCCAGAGCGCAATTCCTATGGTGTGGGAATGCTAAACTCTTTTAACGATTTCTGCTCTTCACTGATTTTCCTTCCCTGAATGTGACTTTAAGGTTTTGAACCTGGTTGTGATTCTTAAGCCCTCTAGAGAAGGCGCTGGGAAACTATGGTCCCCTCAGCCTGCGTTCACGGCGCAGGTCCAGTTCTAAGAGCATTGGAGGCTTTGAAAGAGGGATCCAGGACAACAAGAGTCAGAGCTTGGAGCCGCTTGGCAGCCAATGGAGCTGCTGTGACTTGTAATATGCATTTGAGTGTGTCAAAGCAGGGATCACTTCAGAAAGCGGGTGAAGACAGGAGGGCAAATCAAGGAAAGAGTGGGGTTTCTTTTCCCAAAAGAGAAGTTGCAGGAGAGAGAGAAAGAAATTACTCCCTCCACAGGTTGCTATGCAGTGGCTCGTACGGAGAGCCTGGCACATCACTAAGGTTACAGTGCATAACGTGTAAGGTTACCACCATTTCCAAGACTTTTTAGTGAGTGTGGGCTCTGCTGGTTGGCCTCATTGAGTAGTAGTGCTTTTCCACTTCATCCCTCAGTTTTATATCTCCTGTGTCATCATTTTGGGCAGAAGAAACTTTTAGCCCAGGAAAACAGCTTTTCTTCTTCTTTTTCTTTTTCTTTCTTTTCTTTTTATTTCCTTCTTCACAGGAGCTGAGCTAATTCATTTGAAAATAAAAAGGTCTCCATTTAGGATCCCACACTGCGAGTGTCACAATTTATGTCGATTCACCAAATTGGTGGCTGCCAACAAGCGGCTGAGAATTGCCAGATTCAGCTAAACACTTTGGCTCAGCTAGCATCCTCCCATGGAAAAAAAGTCATGGGATGGCCAAAAATCCAGCAGAATGATCTGCAGCTTTGAGCCACAATTTCCACTGCATCATGTGCCGAGGAATGTGGGGGGGATGGTGTGGACACCCACGGAGCAAGAAGGGAGCACAGCCCAGTGGGCCTGCTGGGACTGCTGCGGGGATTCTTTTTTTCCCGTGGATTTTAGTCCCGGAAGTTTGCTCAGAAAGGTGCCTTGGCCACACATAGGCCCCAGACATGTCTCATGTGTCTTCCCAGACTGCCCAATCTCTGAGGCTGCAAAGAGGCCGCAGGGGAATTTACAGGTGCAGAGAGGGAATGGGGTAAAGTGCCTCTGCCAATGTCAACACGAACTACGTAAAGAAAATGCCTGTGGCTTTCAGTAAGGAGGAATTTTCTCCATTTGAGCAATGCCCCCTCCCTGAAGAGCTGCACTTTCTCAAAACCTCTGCTTGCATGTAATGCCTTTCATGAGACTTAAGGGATAGATAAGACAACATTACTTCACTCCCTCCCTCCTTCTGACAAGATTTGGACCAAGAAATTGGATTTTCTGCTCCTTTCAACCCCTCCGTGGGAGGAGTTCGAGGAGATTACACAATTATTTATCTTATGCAATTCACTGTCCTCTATGTATGGTAGAAATTCTTCCCGCAGCATGAGTTTTGCAAAAGCTGCATGGAAATAAAAGGACACAGATTTCTTTTAATTATTCTGGATCGTCCATCCCAGCTTAACACAGAATTTTATTCTTGTGTTGTCAAGGACATCAACACACAGTTCAAGGTTTGGGAAGGGAGGGTGGTGAGGAAAGCAATGAAAGATGTTTGTTCTCTTTTTTGGAGATAAAATAGGAATCTACATATGAAAGTTTATCAGAATTAATGCACTGAAATAATTTTATGCTGGCTAGGAAAGTATTCTTCTCAGTACTAATGTATTTGACATGCACATTCTTAAAGGAAAATAGATCTACAATATCACCAGCTCATTTCTAACTCTTTTAAATATATTTCTGTTTGCAGTTTGTGTCTGTGATTGATTGCCCACTTACAGATGTGCTGTTACATCCCTCTCTTTCTCATTCCCCTCTCTACAACAGGCAGATTTGGATGGCCAGAAAAAACAAGGGTGTTTCTTTAAACTAGCTACCCAGTTATATCCAGAAAAAGAAAAGAGTTGCCAGGGAGGGAGATTCTTAACCCATTTCCCAGCCAGAAAAAAAAAAAAATCTACCAGCAGGAATTGTTCCCTGCCCAGCCAAGTACAAAGTTCTTTATTTAAGAAGCCAAGGACATCCAGAATGTCACCATCTCTCTTTTCCTTTTTTTTCTTTTCCTTCTTTTTCTTTTTCTTTTTCTTTTTCTTTTTCTTTTTCTTTTTCTTTTTCTTTTTCTTTTTCTTTTCCTTTTCCTTTTTCTTTTTCTTTTTCTTTTTCTTTTTCTTTTTCTTTTTCTTTTTCTTTTTCTTTTTCTTTTTCTTTTTCTTTTTCTTTCTTCTTTTTTCTTTTTCTTCTTTTTCTCTCAAAAGAAATAAAATTATAACTCAATCCTTTCTTTTCCTTTTTAGTGTCTCAGATTACTATAGTGATGATTTTCAAGTGTGCCTGCACTGCAATAGGTAGATTTAAAAATAAATAAACAAAAAAATTCAGGAGGGGAGAGGGAAATTCTCTCAGCTTTCTATATCTATGAAGTCCCTAATTATGAAACTAAGCCAATCCTTATAAAATGTATGTTAGCATGATCTGACTCTTAAAGTCTAGTGCAGTAAACATTATTGATTCCTGGTGATTCACCCTCATTTTATAGAACAGTAATAGACAAAACCCGACCCAGCGTCTGAACATTTTCCAAAAATTAGTCTAATTGAAAAAGCCAAATAAAGTTAACAAATAACAATTACCCAGTTAAAGCAGCACTAGATCAAATAAATAAATAAGATTAAAGCTCTTGTGTCTATTATTAGCAGACTAAAAGAATGGAATCAAAAAATTCATCAGCGTCAGACAGTAGATTGATAAGATCTTGCTGCAGCTATGCCACAGCCTAGCAATTGATTCACACCAACATAGGCATGCAATAGAAACTTATTTCAGTCAAATTTTATCTGACTTTTTTTGCAACTTAAAAAGGTATACATTTCAGTATTAATTGGACAGATTTCATTTTTGTCATGACAGCATGTGTGCATGCCAGTGGGAAGACTTTCCCTCAGTCTGTAGTTTACTAGCAATTACAAGTAGTACTACTGTGAAGCCATGAAAATAGCAGAAATTTTTAAAAATTAAAGAAATGTAAGACTAAAATGTGCATTGTTTTATATCCTGTTTCCTGTTGCACAGATGATACAGAATTCATAACAGATGCTGAATATGCTATCAAAGTGACAAAAAAGGGAAGAGACGGTGATCTTTGACCTCAGCAGTGTCTGAGAAAATGTCACTGCTTTCCCATTGCTTTTTTATGGTCTACTCCTCTATTCCTCATAGTTTTGTTACATGAATAGGTGCCATATTGTAAAAAGGGCAGTGAAAAATATGGGAAGGCTACGTTGATGAGAATATGCAACATTCATAAGGAAATGTCAGCAATAAAAGACATTTACTGAAGTCTGAGCCTGCCAGTCTGAGTGAAATTCTTATGCAGTTAATAAAATACCTTCTGCAACCAACCTTCTGCTTCCTGAGTCTCAGATCATGGGCCATTAGAGCCAGAGGAATTTTGCCATTTATTTCACTACACCTAGGATCAAGCTCTGAATGCTTACATCATATTTTCCACATCATCTGATTTTGTTCCGAACTAATACACTGAGGTTATAATGAGTGGTTTTAAAAAGTCAGCATTTAATCACACTTAGTTGAGAATTAGATCCTACTTACATCTAAAAAGTGCGCTATAGTATCTAACTCATATGTAACTGCAGTATACTCCTCCATAGTATGTGCCTTTATTTTTCAAGGCAGCCATTTTAGGCCAAAGAACAAAAGAATACATTATTTTTGTTTTTTAGGAAAACTAAGCCTATGGCCTTGCAATCTAATTGAAACGACAGGAAGAGGTCTGAAAAGGAAGAACATTGATACTGAATATGGACTAGTATCTTGATTTTAGCACAACTAAATGTCAGCAGATCTACCTGTAGGCCGGAAGAAACAACAACAACAAAAAAAAACATAGGCAATATCAAAACATTTGAAGTTGTAGATAAACACCCACAATATTTCTGAAAGCTGAAGGAAAATAAAAAAAAAAAAAGATGGTCAATAAAGCCAGTCCCAGAAACTGTTAAAGCTGAAACAAAAAGCATGAACAATAGTGCCATGAACATTACAACTGCCTCGGCATGATTTCATGAAACCATTTAAGGTAATGTGGACCAGGAAAACATGCTGTTGCAAGCAGACTCCAAAAACTTTTAGTTTAATTCTTGCTCATTGAATTAAATAGCAGAACTATAATTAACTTTGGGAATTTCAACACTGAGCTTGCAATTTAGCAATTTAAGAATAACATAGCCAGTGCATGTAGCAGATTTTGCATAAAACCATTGGAATATAGAACATTTTAGCCAGGAAAATGAATTGTATTTGACAAAATAAGTGCTCTTCTACAATTTCAAAAAAAAAAAAAAAAAAGTTGAATTTTGCAGTAATTTACTGACATTATATAATCTTACTCAATTTTTACAATTACTTGCAAGAAAACCCAGTCTAAATTCCTGAACAATTTTAAGGCTGCTGAAAGAGTATACAGCAACCAAGTCCCACCGGCTGACAATTTCTTTGAATCTAATTTATGACTAGAATGCTGCGTAGAATCTGCAAGCTGAAAGAAAATCTGAAGAACTAATCTTTGAAAAGCCCTGTGGAAGGATACTTAAATTTTATGCAAAATAACGTAATGTTGAAAAAAAAAGAAAAAAAAAAAAAGGTGAAAATCCCTAGCCTATCTGAAGAACCATTTTATCATCTCTGATCTTGGACATGCAATCTGCTTATCGCAGGAATCCTTGTAATCCCTTGGTAGTTGTAGCTCTTTAGCAAGTGACCTGTTATGAAGCAGTTGGAACTAAGAAGTCTGGAAGGAAATGAAAAGGCTATCCCATGTTTATCACAAAATTGAATTAGATCAATCCAAGAGCTATAGTAGCAACAGACTGCTGGTTTTAGTAGAAAAGCATTGCTGATGTACAGATTTTAGATTATATCCCTTCTGGCAATGCTGTAAACTGTTCTTGTTCCTCATAACCCAAATGCAATTAATGAGTGTCATTCGGTCAAATGTCAATTTCTATAGAACAGGCTCTGAACTAGAAATATATTCAATTGTACAGTCAATGGAAAGAAAACAAGAACTTTCAGGGCATATTTCATCACTTCTCTAAACCTGACATCTAAAGATCAGCAAATTATGTTCTTAAAATGCCAATTTCTCTTTACTCTGTTTAAAGGGTGTCTGAGGTGACTATATAATATGTAAATGTTTATACTGTAGAGGTCTACTGCTAGACTCTCTATTAAGTGGTATGAGTCTCACTGATCTTTCTGGATAGTTTATCATGATTTTATTCCTCATGAATGTTGTGACAGATACTGTGGGGAACATAGTTTTTGCAAAGAAAGCTATTGAACACCTAATCCCCTATTCTAGAGAAAACACAGAAAAGAATCAACACCTGCATCTTGCTTTTTAGCACCCTCTGAAAATATTAAGAGCAAAGTAAATGAGGGTCAATGAGGGCAAAGTTTGTCTCGCATTTGTCTTCTTTTTTTTTTTTTTTTCTGGTTCAAAAGATGAACTGCTAAACAGTCATTTTCAGTCTTGTTCAGTCTTCCTATTTTTCTCCTTTCTGTTTTTAACTCTCCTGCTGGCATTCAGCTTTCTCTACAGAGGATTCTCATCTATATCAAACCATTAATAACTAGCACAGGGATAGTAGAGGTAGTAGGGCTGGTACTAGTTCGGACAATGGTTGTAACTTATAGTGAGAGACATAATCATGGTTATATTCAAAGTGGATCCAGAAGTAGAGTTCCACAAATGACACTTGGGATTCAATTACAATCCTAATACATCACAATAACATTTTAATGTTTCATTTGAAGTGTTTTTTTTTTTTTTTTCACTTCCTTGTTGTAGGCAGCTGTTAGCATGCAGGTCAAATTTTATAGACGCAGATATATATTCAATGCATTGCAAGGATATAAATATAATTTTGCCAGCCTTGATTTTCTTCAGCATGAACAGTTTCCATTATTTCTGACTAACTTTCTCTTAAAATTATGAATCTTTCTTCCAGTCTTTTACAAATGTCCTGTGTATATTTTCAACTGTTTTCTTTTATTGATCTTTAATGACTGAATAAATCACTTTCCATTTCTCTGAACTTTTACAGGGAGGCTTTTACACTAAGGAGGATGGTGTCCGTTCCCACCAGAACTTTATAATCCTTTATTTTCTTTCTGCTTTTCATTTTCTCTGTGCCAAGTGTGGAAGGTGCACGTGTCAGCACTAAGCACCACAGCACTCCAGATCAGAAATGAACACCAGGACTGGAAATACAATACTTACAATATAGCACCAAAAATTGTGTTTGGTGTATCATCTTAAGAGTCCAGGGTATCTCCTCCCAAAAATAGTATAGTTCCTTATTTCCCTGTTCTCTGTTTAAATGACAACTTTCAGAAAGAGACTGAGGACTTGTGGATTTGTAGAATTCTGTCTCTTCTCTTTAATTCCCTTTAAATACACATATTATTGCAAACCTTAAGAAGCTATCTTGTTTCTCAAACGAAGTTAAATATCTAGGCAACAAAGCATATAATTTTCCATCTCATTTAGGTTTTTTGAACTAAATCCTGAAGAAGTCTTAGAGAATTCTTTTTTTTTTTTTTTTTTTTAAACCTTGCAAGTGTTTTCCTGTCTGTTTTTAAGGAGTTTTCCTGTGATCTTCAATCTCACGGATTTGCAGAAAAAAATATTCAAAATATGAACCAATATGAGGTTTTGGTTTAAAATAATTGTTTGCCCAAAGCACCTCACAGCATGAAAGTACACTCCCTGTTAGGAACACAGCTCCTCTTGGTCACTGAAGATTGTAATCACAGGTACTGAACTCTCCTATATGAAAATATGCATGACAGCAGTCAGGGGGGACCAGCATCACACAGAATGTGAGAAAAATTGTATGTCTCAGTGCAGAAAAAGAGACACATAGCCTGGGAGAAAAAAAAAAAAAACTCTTTTTAAGCTTTAGCATCTCGCCCTGTATTATCACTGTCATATCAAAGTGAATTTCCTAAACTCCAGTCCCACATAGGTGTAAATATTTTGAAAGAGAATTTGGGAAATTTTTTTGCTAGTAATTATCAAAAAAGAAAGAAAAGGTTCAGGAGTCTTCTGAAAAATTTATTACCTCTCCATTCTCACTGTGTGTAAATATTTAAATTAAAATATTAATAGAATTATGAATCTATTCTATTCAAATACTGTACTTTTTAGTAAAATAGAAAAATAAAATAAAATTAGACTGTGCTATGTTTTTCTGATAAAATGCTCATGGTGAGTTAAAATTAAACGAGGCAGTTTATATAGACAGAACATATAGAAGAGTATGATCTTTCATATAAGTTTTTCATAATAAATGTAGTAGTTGTGAAATAAAATTACCTTCTTTACAGTAGTGTTTTACTAAATAAGTATTCATAATTGCATGCATTCATAAATGAAAGAATAAAATGTTCTAGCATCTGTTTGTGACTCAGTTGAAATTCTAATTTTAATTTAAGTCAAAACACATAAGAAAATGCTTCAGTGTGTAGAAGTTGATGCAGTAATTTCTGTATGGCTCATTCAATCCTACCTCCAGATGTAATTGTTAGAACCATTCATAATGTGAAGGTTTATCATCTGCTTTTTAATGCCTTGGGAATCATGTGGTAATTATTTTTCTTAATAAGATCCTTTTTCTTTTTTCTTTTTTTCTAATAGTATATTGATTAGAATAAAATAATTTTATAGTAAGAGTTGTACTGTTGTACTTTAAGTGTAAAATACACTCTCCCCCCATTTTTCCTCCAATTTGTCATAACAAATAATTAAGATATTTACATCTACTTTTTTTTTCTGTATCATAAGAAGTTGGTGAAATTGCAGTCCTTCAACACGTCAAATAAGTGACCTATTTTAAATAAATACTGTAAACCACTTCAAAATCTAGGCCACATTTAAAGAAAAATGTTTTAATTTCCTCTTAAACAAAATAAATTTCTACTAATTGCTATTAAAGCTGTTAAAAAAAAATCCTTATAAATTAATCTCAGCTGTAAAATAAGAGTTGTTTTGCATATCTTAAAATCATGGAGCTCATGCTTTAAGAAAAAGTAAGTGTTAAAAAACATTATTCAGAAATTTCATTAAGAAAGCTCAAAATTACAACACTGAAACTTAGTAATTATATTTTGGAAAATTATGCTGGACTTCTGGTAGATTTTCAATCTGAAGATACAATTCTTCCCTTCCACCTTCTCTAGCTGCATGCTCTGTTTCACTGAGACTTTCATCATATGGCAGATTTTGCCATGCTAAACCCAGTTCTTTATTGTGCAATAATTTAAATCTTGGCAAAGATGATACAAGATGCCTAGAATAATGTAAAGACCCAATCCAAAATTTACTAGTGGAAATGAGAATTTTTAATAAATTTTTGGGACTATGATATAATCCTCATACAAACAGAATTTTCTGTCTGATAGTGTTTTATACCAGTTTTTCACCAAAAAAAAAAAAAAAAAAGGCTTCTGTGAAGCAGAGAAAAGCAGTGAAGGATGTGTCCCTAGTCCCATGTTATGTTTTAGCATTTAACTCCTTTACCTAACTAAGGTCTATGGATGACCCTTTTATAGATTTATTTTGTAGTTTCAAAAAATCTGATTAAATACTACGCCCAAAACTAGAATTTTATCTATTACTTTAACTACTTAATGCATTTTCCTTAATCACTTATAATTTTGAATGATGCTTGCATATCTGCAAAATTTTTAAAAAGTATATTTTCTTGTCATATGATATTGTCATATGAATTTTCATTATTTTCATGATCCAATTCATCAATTAATCACATAAATAACTCCTTCATATCAGCATCTTTGAGTGTTTTCCCAAATTTTGACCATATATGCTTAAATGAGACAAAGCACTGACGATGTTTGACAGTAACAAAATGTATAGTTTAATATAATCATGTTTAGATGACATTTACTACAAAACTCAGAAAACAAAATGTTTAGAACAGATGTGCTTAGAATAATTGAGGGAATTTGAATTGAAAAGGTAAACTCTTTTGTTTTATACTTTCTCTGAAATCAAGTACTTTAGGGACAGAGTAGTCTAGCAATTGATACAGAATGAGTGAAAGTATTTTTTTAAGTAATTTAGAATATACACTAGGATAAAATCCTGACCCTATTGAAGTCACTATCAAAAAAACATTAACTTCAATGAAGCCAGGATTTTATCACAACTCTTTTAAACTTAACCTTTCTTTATGGAGCTGTTAGAGGCCATTAATATCCTCTGGGTCTTGATCCACATAACAAATAGCTTGATGTCTGTCAAACAGATTATGCTTGTGATATTCATCTTCAAAGGCAAAATGAAAAGGGGAGAATTTTAGATGTGGCAAAAGACACATAAGTGGTTCTTCCATGATGAAGAGAAGAGCAGAGCAATGGAAACAAATCTGTCACAGAAGAGTATGGTTATCTGAGTGTATCTTACAAGGGTAAATCAAGAGAGAAAACTAATGTGTTGGTTGGTGATATACTAGATCCAGTTACACAGTACAGACCTCAACAGCAGCATTAGACATAGATCCAAGAAGCAACAGATTAATATCTTACTGATATTTGAGAGAATATAAAGTTCTCTAGCCCTTGGTTACTTCAGATAAATTTATTTTACCAGTAAAATATCAACCCATCTAACTTCACCTATTTGAATCATAGAATTTAGAAATTAGTCCCTCAATATATATATTTCCTACACTGGGGAGATGCCAAGGTGGACTTTAAGTAAGTTGATATATTCTTTGGGACACTTTGATCTTTGCCTGGCAATTTAGGACTGTCATATCTATTATCTTTTCAGTCACCTGAATTAGATGTCTAAAGTTTGATGGGATTAATACAATTTTTAGTGTTTGATAGACTTTAACTAGGCATTCTTGCTATTTTAACCATTTTCCAATCATTTACAGGCTATGTAGGATGCTACTTCTCTGTTTTGCTTACATAGTTCCAGCTCTGTTGCACAATACATTAAACATTTATTCAGAATTCTTTACAAATTTCCATTATGGGGTAAATTAGTAGTATACAGGAACACAAGAGTGTATGATGATAACTATACTTTGCCTATCTGTTAGGGTCTTGTATTAGAATATGATTAGAATACTACGGATGAAAGTAAACCTTGACCAGTTCCTCTCAGACCAAGTTGTCTTCTTCAGCAACAGTCAAAGAGTGGACTAGCAATCTTAAATGTCCTGTGGTTCTAAGGATGCTTTGTTACCATATGCCAAATATTTCAACTTATTTTTGTTGTGATATTTAATGGTTTATGAGTATGTGCAGGAGTGTTTTTATTTTTATTTATAAAAAAAATATTTTTTTTATTTACATTGATTAATTCTTATTTAAGGTGTGTGTGAGTCATGAGTTTCATTTCTCTGCTTTGTGATATTTGAGATTGAAAATTTGAAATGTAGTGATTTTCAAAAGAAAAGTTGAACATAATTTAAAGCACTCAGCCTGCCCTAGAATCCAACTCTTTTATATTTTATATTCTAAAAGAACTTCCCTCTTTCCCCTGTTGCTGTATAAATTCATACAAAGCAGGAATAAAATGTCTGAGCTTTGATCCTACAGTTCAGCCCATGTGGGCACTGCTGATCCAATTGCAGGATTGTGGTCCAACCCACAGGAAACAATGAACTGCTTGAACACAAAAGGCTGTCACTGATCTCTGTGGGTGTTTTGCCTCAATAGAACCGGGCGCTTAAGTAATAGAAACAGAACTCTAAATCTGAAAAAAAAAAAAAAAAAAAAAAAAAAAAAGAAAGAAAGAAAAAAAAGGACATGTCTGGGGTGTTAATTGCTTTCTGTTTTTAATATTGGAAATGTATCATGTCATTTAAAAAAAAAATACAGAAAGGCAAGAACAAAGGAAATGAAAATACTTTTATTCCAAGCGGAGGAGACCATTCGGTTTGTTGGTGAATCATTTTTCCCATCTAGACTCGTTATTTTCAATACATTATACAATACTCATTTTAAGTCTCAGAGAACTAAATGTGGGCGAATAACACTATGTAGAGATGGAATTGTATTAAATAATGATGAAATAACAGTTTGCAATGGTTAGTCCTAAGATATGAGAGTTGGGTCTCACCTAAAATTTTTAATTATTGGCTCCTCCAGCAACGTATTTAATGACTTTGGTATGTCTGGTATAAATTGCACACCCCATATTATGGATACATAGGTATAAATATCAATATAATTAATTAGCTAATTGAAGACTGACCTTCCCTGAGTCTATAAGCTTTTTGCCAATAGGTATAGAGTGTTCTAACACCATCTGATCCAAAGAAATTATTTTATGCACCTGTTCAGTTATTTGGTAGGATTTGCTTTGGCTAGTTCTAAGTAGGCCAGGAACTGAATCTGAAGTTTCCTGTTTTTCAGAGAATTAATGAAGTCTTTCCATAGAAAATCCCATTGTCTTTTCCAAATGATAATCATCATCTGATTCTGGTGAAAAATTAATGCCCTAGTTGCCCTTCATTGTGTCCTTGCTACTTCCACTCACCTGCTTATGCTTTTTTCTAGTTTGAAAAGAGTGTCTTAAACTCAAGCTCAAATCCCATTTGCACAAAATGAAATGATTGGCCATATGCATGAGGACAGTCCTTCATGAAAGCATCTAATGCATCTCAACTATTATCCTGCAGCCTTTCTGTGATGGGATTTGATGAAAGGCAAAAAAAGGAATTAAATCAAATATATATTTAAAAATAGAAGTATTCTAATCTAAGAAAAATAAAATAATCAATTCTGACTATGAATTGAATATACTTTCTTTGAATGTGCACTTCTATATCATTTTGTTCTGACCTTCTTAAAGTTTAATCTCATCTAAACAATTCTGTGGGGAAACCCTCTTCTCTAAAGTTCTGATAACTATTCTCTAGGGGATTAAACCA
The DNA here is from genome assembly GCA_013398735.1 of Nothocercus julius. Classification (NCBI taxonomy): domain Eukaryota; kingdom Metazoa; phylum Chordata; class Aves; order Tinamiformes; family Tinamidae; genus Nothocercus; species Nothocercus julius. The sequence goes on from VZSV01000030.1 coordinate 6,670,317, forward strand.
GGACTTGGTGACAATAGAATAGACTGCAAAGATTTTGTGATTTAGACATAAACAGTGAAATTCAGATCCATCTCTAGGAGATTTAGATGAACACGTTATAAATATAAAGCTAACAATCCTGTAATAAAAAAAAAAGGCAAAACAAGCAAAAATATCACCTTTCTCATATTTCAAATATTTTTGAAAACACATCTAGGCCCCTCTGTTATTCAGACCAGACCCAAAAGTAAACCCTAATCACAGTAACATTTTAAATGATGTTTGTTGCTGTTTGAAGGAAGGGCAAATTTGGTAAGAGATGAATCTCCTTGCATTCCAGCCAATCCTCAAAGGTTAGAGGGACTGAGGGCAACTGGACTCATCTCTTAATAGGGATACTGTGGTAACTATAGGCTCAGCTCTGGCAGTATTGGATTCACAAACAGTCTATCAACGATAGGTCCAATTGCCTTCAAAATAATGAATCGGGTTCACAAATAGCATGATTTATTCAAATGCAATATTTACAAAGCAGGTTTCAGATGTCCATACAGGAAATTCTCTGCTACAGTGTGGGATTCTTTAGCTAGTGCCTAGTGTACAAATGTGCAACAATAACTCACTCAAGAAGATGGGAGAGGGCTCTCAACCTCGAGGAGCCTCCTCAGGTGGCATTCCAACCTAACAGGAGGAAAGGGGTTCAGCCCGTTGACTGATCCAGAAGTTACAATGGAATCTTCCCTCTTCCTTCTGCCTTCTTCCTTCTGCCTTCTTCCTCCTATTTCCCTCCTTAGTTCGCCTTTTATATATTTTCTTTTACATTTAGGCGTACATTTAGCTTGAGTGACTCCTGTCATATTTACTTTCAGTATTGATTGGTTTAAAAAGTCTCCCAAGTCAATCAAAAATCTAGAGAGCATACGCAGTGAGGAGTGGTCATTCATTGGAGCTGGGTAACTTTTGGGATGGGGTTGTGCATTCGTGTTATAATGAGATTAGAAGGAAGAGAAGTTTGAGCAAAAAGTCCTTTGGAAGGAACTGATCTGCCACCTTTGTTGGCCCAGTACCAGACATCTTATTGTACTACTGATGTGGCTTATGAGCTGCATGGTATGACCAGGTTGACACCTCTGCAGGGAGTACAACAGAGTTTGGTCATGGCGTCTTCACGCCACTCCACCCTCCGTTCACTCATCGTCTGCACGGCACCATCAAATTACCACCTTCACAGGGAAGACAACAAAGTTTGGCCATAGTGTCTCCATTATGTTCCACTCTGCTCTCACTAATGTGTGCTAGGATGGCAGATTGTGTTGTGGAGGAAATCATGGAGAAGTAGATTCTGCACACATCAGCCATCCTGGAAGTGGTAACAGTCTCTCACCTCAAGCAAGCCTCTGTAATGCCGTAACTTCTGTTAGACCCTAGTTTTTCTCTAATTTCCCCTTTCTCAAGCAATTTTCCCACAATGATTCACCCAGAGCTGCTGCCTTGTCCTAATGGCAGACCTACTTCAGACAGAGATTAGGAAACTTGTTTTTCATTACTTGAACACACAAAAAATGGGATATTATTTCCTGTAATAAATGTTCACTATCTGTTAGGTAATTCTGTATGGGACTCATCCGATTTTAACCATTTAAAACTTTAGAATATACTTTAAATGACTGGTTCATACTTCCTGTGTACAGGCCTAGTTTACAGTTCTTGTCTAAAAGCTCTTCCTGAGATTAATTTGTCCACATACTGACTTAAAATAAAATGGTTTTAAAATGGAATGTGCTGCTTTTCCTGACTCTAACTGACTAATCCAGAATACATGCTCAAATTCAAGATGGCTAATAATGTTTTTCCAGCTTCTTTTCAGAAAACAGTCGTTCCAACTGTAATCTCTGCGGAGCAACAAGATTGTTTAGTCTGGGAGTAATAAAATGAAGAAAGTGAAGAAAGAGAGAGCCTGCATTGTAAGTTGCTGCACCAATCCACCAGTACTTAAGTGGGAACTGAGGAATATTTGATACAGAAAACCTCTGAAAAGCCAACCTCTGCTTCAAAAGCCAGAAAGATATCCTAATATATAATTTTCAACTCTATTTATGTTCTTAGATATTTTCGAGATAAAAGGAAGCTTTGTTTAAGCTGATAATGAATTCACTTAAAAAACTTTTCAACCTCATCATTTCTCTGATCTGGTTGCTCAAGTAGCTTTATAAATGTCACTGCCAGCACAAGGTGGCAGGAGTTTCAGTGGCATCCATCAGTGCTTCCAACAAAGGAAGAGTGAAACCTTTCAGTGCCTCTTTACTGGATTTAACCCAGGTGTCAGTGACACATTGGGCAGCAGGTATAAAAGCGATGCCTTAGCAAATAATTCAGTCATTTGGAGGAAACAGAGCTATATAATAATTTGCATGTTCACTTTTTTAGCAGCTGTTTTGACATTTAGGCATACTACCTTTTTTACACCGCATGTTGTGGTGATATATATGTTTCGTTACTATGTTTCGTTTGTCTACTTCCTAGAGGGTAAAATACAGGTAAATGTTAAAAAAAAAAAAAAAAGAAAAAACAAAAACACAAAAAACAGATCTGCATAAAGGTTCTTTAGCTGACTTTTCTCTGAGCTTCAGTAGGCTTAGTGACATAAAGAAAAATGTTTTTATGTCTTTCACGCAGTACTAAAAGTTGAATCTTTCCCCTATTGTCTTCTTTTACTTAAATACAGTTTTCTCTTGCATCTTCAATGTTTATTTTAAGCTGAAGTGTGCGTGTATGTTTTAGTAAGTGATATATTTAGTAAGTCTGATATATTAACAATTCTTTTGGCATCCGTCAAGGCCACTGGACTGTAGGATAGGCCAAAGAATTCACAGGGAAGCATGCCCTAACTTTAAGTATAGTAACGAATTACCTCAAGTTTGATATTTTGCTTCAGTTCTTTAAAGCATCACATACTTCTCTATGCTAGTCAGCTACACAGAGGTGAATTTTCACAAACAGAATAGGCTCTAAGTTTTTTTAAAAAAAAAATAAATTGTGTTTGTATGTGTGATGGAAAAGAAAGGCCTTGGATGTAGGAGCCTCTCTGAGACAACACTGCATCCTGGGAAGAACTGTGAAAGATTCTGTGCAACATCGACACTCTCTGAATGATAAACAGAGCAGTATAAGTCAGCCCTCTTAAACAGGTTATTGGTTTCAGAAAATCTCAAGGAACAGACCCACCACAGTGCAGATTAAAGAAACTATGTGTTGATGCTGTCATCCTAAACAAATGTATGGAGTTGCTATCAGATAACTAAGAGAATCTACAATTTTCCACAGAACAGGACATTAAACTATTTGTTATTGTCAGTGAAATATTAGATGTATTAACATTATACTTTGCTTGTAATTTAAGCAGATTTCTTTTTCTATGTTTTAACTAGATGCTCATTCTTTCTGTAATCTCCTGGTACAATACTAATGTTGCTACGTAAGGGTTAAGCGTTACCAAGCAGTTTAAGCAATTAAATACAGATTCTGACATATATTCTTGAAGTATAAGCAAAAATTGTTTTTGGTGACTTCATATTAATCAAAAAATTGTAGAGAGGAAGAGGAACTGTTTTTACTAAATTTTGATATGAATCAAATCTACAGCATCAAATTCACTTTAGTCTCTACTGTTAATTACTCAGATCCAGTAGCCAAGTACGTAAGCATAAATATAGACCTTTGCCATTTATACCATTTTTGCAACTAGTTAGAAAAAGGCCTTGGCTAAAATAGCTGAACCAGCTCAGAGTCGCATGGAAATGCTGCTATAATAAGCTAGCAATAAATGACTGGCCCTAGGGAAGGACGAGAAAACAGCAGAGTAACTCCAGGGAGGACTTTGAGGTACACTGCTTGCTTATTACATATCCATTCCTTAAAGCTAAAATCATATAGGAATGTAGGGAGAGGAAAGTATAAGAGTTTTCTAGGGCATGCAGCTTTCCTGCAACATAGTGAACAGGGCAATTCAGGATCTGATGTAGGAGAAAAGAAAAATTGGTGCTGGTGTAGAGTGAAAAAGAAGAGAAAAGGCTAGGCTGAAGGACTGTCAAAGCCTGCAGAGTGACTCCCAACTGACTCAGCAGGCTCTGGATCAGCTCTTTAAAGTGGACCAAGAAATTGACAGAAAATAGGAAGGAAAAGTCAAAAAGAAACTGAGAACTAAGGTGAGAGTAGGATAGAAAAGAAGAGGGGAAAATTAATGGTAGATAAAAAGTTTTAATAATAAATAAAGAAATATCATCTGAAAAGAAATCCAAAGATCTTTTCAGTAGATGTATTCTACTGCAGTAGATTATATATTCACTTTCCTTAAAAGAAAATCAGTTGGGACACACAAAAAGATGTTCTGGGGAAGGAACAGCTATGCTGAGAGACCTGTCATCCAGCAGAATTACAGTTGATTAGAAAAAGATTGCAAACAGCATGAGAAGCTGGCACTCATTTACAGACAAGGGCAACTGAGAGTTAACAGAACAGGATGATAATATTACTCTTGTCAGAAAAGATATCTTTATCCCACAAAGTGAACTGGATTTCAAAGTTTTCCCATCCCATTTTTTCAAATAAGTATTAACAGTTGCCTACAAGAAATGATCATTGCTTTGACTTTTCTGTATTGTTCTAAAATCATTGTCTAAAAGGATGTCTTTATTCTATGTCAAAGCATCCAGCTTGCCAGTACACACAGGATTTAGAGACCTTTTTGAATTCCTCAGTATTACTGTGAATCTCTGCACAGAAAAAAAAAAAAAAAAACATAGCTGCTGAATGAAAGACAAATATGAACCCCAGAAAGATATCAGGGGGTTTACCACTCATTAAAGCACTAGACTCAGATCAGCTGCTATATAATCCTGTTTCTATCAGTGGAGTCAATGCTGCTGAATTAGGACTTCTACTGCAGTGCTAAAAACTACTAGAAAAGGGAGCATCTGAGACCAGGTTTATCCCAGCTCCCACTGGTATATCTATGTCAATGAAGGCAGGAAGAGAGGTAAAAACACAAAATTTTTCCACTGAGTCCTCATCAGTGTTACTTTGCCAGTACAATACACCAGAGCCCCAGCAGTAGTGTTCCTAGGGTAGATAGGACCTCATATTTTATGGGTGAAATGTATCTCTTTCAGAGGACAATTCAAAGTGCTATGTGCCATTCAAATGTTAAAAACAGACATTAACAAATGAATTTTATTCCATTAGCATAAATGTGATGGTTCACTAACCTTCTATTCCAAATCCTCTTTTCCGTTTTCCCCAGAAAGAGCCTCTTTGTTGACAGTCGTACTGCTCTGTAGCCACTACAGTAAAAGAATGTACCTATACAGGAATAAGGAGGTACAGAATTTAAGGTTATTATACACATGTTGTATTTAGAGCAACAATTCATCATTTCATGAAATGTTTTTCAAACATCTAAGTACTACAAATGCATGGCTTATTGATCATAAAATTGATAAATGTGTTAATATTTTATGGGAGAAAGCTAATGTATCTTGCAAATGACAATAGGACGGGCTGTCAGCCACCACTTTTATAGTTGCAGGAGAACACTGGGTCTGACTTTGGATCCTGCTGTTTGAAAGATAAAGTGTTTTACAGGCTTACACCATAGTTGCTCTCAGAGTGTGCTATTGCTGATCATACTAAAGGCAATATTCCCCCAGTATGTTGCTGGGTGAAAATCATGGTGCATATTTGCTTACTGTTGCCATGTGTGGAATGTTTGTGGAAAATCCGAGCTCAAATGCTTGTGAGGCTGCCAGGTAAAAGTACTGAAGAAAATCCAAGAGATTTCAGTCAGAATAAACAAACAAACAAACAAAAGTGAGGATGATTAAAGTACGTCTAACGATTTATGAATCAGAAAGCAGAGACAGAGAAAACAACATAAATCATTTATCATCCTATTATTATAGCAAGCACACAAAAGGCAATAGAGGCTCTGCAGAAGACATGAATCAAGATCTCTGCCTGAAAAAGCTTATAATATAAATTTTAGAAGTGGCATTGTAAGTCATGATAAATAACTCGTAGGGGTTGAGCAAGGGTTACATTTGATTGATCGCATGCTCATCCTATTTAGACGTTGGATGATTATGGAAGTTGTTTTTCTAAAATATACAATGTGAGTAATATAAAGAGAATAATATCTAATCTTAACTTCTCTGCTGTGAAACACAGAAAGTAAGTTAATTTCCAATGGGTTTAAATAAGAGCAGAGCAGCATCTTAGTGAACGAATGAAAGCATTTGCCATTTGCAACAAAGCAAGCTATTGATGCATATGAAGAAAAAGGAGTGAATGGTGTTAAGTAGTATATTAGGCTTTTTTTTTTTTTTTTTTTTTTTTTTTTTTAATGTAGAAGGCACTTTGGGGGTGAACTGCCACTGTCCTCACCTTGCCTATGCTTTGCCCTTTGCCTTTGTCCCATGGCTTTGAGTCTGTGCCCATGGGAGCACTGGGGTCACCTCATCACTCCTTGCCACTCCTGACATTGCACTCTGGAAAAGGTATATAAAATACTTAAGACAAGGTCAGACAGGGGTGCAATGCAGAGATCCAAGATGCAATAGTCACAAGGGAAACTGATTGGCCATCAAGGGAAAAAACCTCTCTGAGTGGTTAGGTACAAGAACAGATGGCTCAGAGAATCTCCATGTATGTACCTCCATAGAGCAATCTGCTCTCATGCTAGAGATTACCCTGTTTTCAGCAGAGTATTGCTGAGCTGAGGCTGAATGACCTACAGACCTTTTCAACCTACTTTTTTTTCTGTGCTTTTGTGTTAAATAATGATCTATCCTTGACTACAGAAGCTTAAGATATGTATCAAGCCTTCAGCTTAGCAATGGTTCATAGAACAGGTGCCAATATGCCAAAGGTTGAGCAAAAGATAAATTAACACTTTTTTTTTTTTTTTTTTTTAAAGGCAGTGCAAGTCCAAAGGAGTTCTACTTGCGACAAAATTAAAATTTGGTCAATAATTAGATCCCCTAGATATTCTTACTAAATATGAATATAACTTCTAAATATACCTCTAGTCTTGTTCTATTAATGATTAACTATGTTTTAAAGCTGTCTTTGTTTCATGAATTAGAAAACTGGAAGAAAATACTAGAACCCTTTTATTTCTTAAATATGGAAGAATATGGAAATTCTTTTATATCTTAATTTTAGTTGACACTAAGTGGTTTCCACAGTTTGAACAACAAATCACAGAGGAATGATACAAAATAAAAATAAAAAAATCACTCAATCTTAAAATGGGTTTAATAGCAAAAAAAAAAAATAAAAAAAAGAAGAAAATAGCTTATATTCTCATACTACTAGAGTAAATTAATAGTCCTACTTGTGAATAAATACCAGTGTAAATACTGTGCAATTTAACTAAGGCAATAAAATTCTGAAAACCAGCATGCAGAAATAGAAACTCCAAAAGCTTATTGCCTTGTTATATCCTATTAAACCTATCAAAAAAGACCTGAAGTATAATTTAGGATGAGCTATTTTCACCTCCATACAATTTAGGAGTAGATAGTTTAACTCCAAAATCTTAAGAATATTAAATTATTAAATCTGACCCCAAGCAACCAGGAAAACAAAACAACAGCAAAAAAACCTTAAAATTCTTATTTCCAAATTTTTTATGGACTTTTCTTGTTGATTTCTTGAGGCTGAAAATGATTGCAAATTATCACAGATAGTGCCTGACACAAACCTCTTAATTTTGAGGAACGGATACAAAATCAAAATCCATTTTCAAAGTTAAAATTTTCAATGAGCCACAACTTCTAAAATTTAATGTGAGTCCCTTGATCTATCATATTTTGAATTTTGAAGGTGTTTAATTCCAGATGGAAATAAAAAAAAAAACAAAAAACAGAATTCTATTGTTTGTAAAATATATCATAAAATTTTTATAGTTCCACAAAATTTTGCTTGCATCTCATGTTAGGCTGGTAAAAATATTATTCTCTTGCTTATGAAAAAGAAAGATCAAATCAATTGATCAGAAAGACAATTACAGATGAAGAGTGGAATTTTGAATTGCAAAGCATTTGGGAGGCCATATTCACTTAATATTATATCATGTTATACAGACCAGTTGCATTTACAGCCTTGTCAGCAGCTCTTGGGCCTGTCCACCATGTAGCACTGCACAGAGACATTAGCTTTGTAATCAGCTGCAGCACTGATGCTGTCCTGCATTATTAGTCATTTCTTTGAGCTCTGTTGCTTCCAAGACCTTGGCTTCTGTTTCTACATGATGCTGCTTCATTCTACTTAGCTGCAAAAAGCTCAGTGGCACTGCTGTGCCACATTCCTCATTTCAGAGACATCTTTAGAAGACTGCCCTCTTAGTATAGAAGAATTTAAGGATACACAGTTAACTCACAGTTAACTTTCTCCCTTATACTTTGCACAATCTAAACTCTGTCAGGTACTAAAAAAATATACTGTTAGAAACTATGATTTAAAAATATCCAATAAAAAGGCATAATTTTTTCATTTATAATGATGACTTGTAATTTTTCTATGTAATTAGTGGAATCTGTAATTTCATTCATATTTCCTGCTTTGAGAAAGCCCTAATCACACTAATGCCTGTTTTTTTGAGGAGGGGATATTTATTTTGTTGTTGTTTGTTTTCTTTGTCTTGTTTTATTTTGTTTTCCTGATGTGCTGTCATTCCTTTTCCAGAGATTTCTAGTGACATCTTGGAAACAGGGAGCAATAGCACTGAATTCCTTCCACTGAAAACTTCTTATCAGTATTTCCTGATTAGAGCCACTCAGCTCACAGTTTTTTTCTACTTCATAGACATAATCATATGGCAGATTGTGTGTTTCTTAAATCGATCTTTTGTATGAAGTTGATCTCTGAATCTGGAAGATTTCCAAATTTACTAGAGGAAGAAGGCCTGTGCATGAATTTCTGTTGTATGAAATCTCACCATTGTTCTTGAGACACTTGATTGTAGTAACTACCCTTAAAGACAGTAAAGAGAACTCACAATAAAAGTGAGTCACACAATGAAAGTAGAGATTGAAAAAATTTATAAGAATTTTATGTCTAGGATGCATAGGATTTGGGAAAATGTATATACCCTTCCATTCTTATCCCCTACTTGAAGAAGACATAAAAATACTTGTCCCACTGAGGAGAGGAAAAGAAATCACCCATATAAATTCATGTCTTGCAGGAAATACTATGTGGAATAATATGGAAGTGCTGCCAGGACATGCTTCTTCTTCCTTCACTATGTGGTAGATTTGAAGGGGAAATTTCTGAATGCAAGGAGATGTTTCATAGCACTGAAACTATCTGAAAAGGTAAGCATTAAAAGTAGATTTAGAGTGATTTAATAAGAAAATAGTATATATAATTGAACCCAGAGATTATAGATGTCTGTGTAAGATTTTCTTTTTGACTTCAGTGGTCTTTGCATATAGCCTGTAAAAGACATTTGCACTCCAAATAAAATTTGTATTCAGAGTTGAAGATTTCAATAGGAAACATATTTCTACATTTATCCTTACATTTCTTTACTAAAATCAATCATTTCAACAGTTTGGGTTTGAATATAAATACTTGATTGGAACTCCAACAAACCAAGAAATGCCAGATTACAGATTACAGTCTCAGCAAATAAATGACAATTCAATTTCTTTCTTTATGTGATAGATCCATACAAATGATTCTGATATTCTTAAAATTCATTTTGCTTGCTTCAGCTAAGGAAAAAAAAAAAAAAAAAAGGCATATACACTCTGAGGAGACATGTGGATAAGATTTCTCGACCACATTTTTGTGCTACTGCATTGCTCAAGGAGAGCAGAGGAGAGGGAGCTGCCTCAAACCAATTTATGTGAGCAAAGGATTAATGAAAATGCTAGTAAATTATATAATGGCTTCAGGCTTGAAAAATGCAAGAGTACTCTTTTTTCATAATGGATCTTTTGAAGCTAGTTTTATGCAACATTCACATTTTATTCAACTCTACATCAGAAAGAAATCCCATATTTGACTGCTGAATATAGCAAATGTACCACTGCAATAGTATCTTTATTATATATTTTTTTTTATGTAGTAGAGTCATAAGGACAATGACGCATACCATCTAGAAAAATTACCCTTAAAAAAACAAATTTTAACTAACATTTCTCCAGACGACAGCAAATGTTACTCATTTAAAACTAAGTGTCAAATGTAAAGCAAGAGGGAAAGAAAGTCTCAGTATTACAAAATAATGTGTTTTTTTGGCAATATCCTGCTCTTTTTTGCAATATAAATATTTTAAAGAATTGAAGGCTTTTCTGTATGGTTTGATTTTTAGGAGAGACAGAAATAAAAGTCAGTTACATGAGAGAGAACAGCCTGATATCGACAGTAGTCACTTTATTACTTACATATGAAGTAAACACGTTAAGGGCTCTTCAGAGGTCTCTTTACTAATGTGATTCCTTTATTATGTGACTCTGTGGGTAAAAAGATATTTTGAAAGGTTACTTCTGTCTGTTGGAATGTGATCCCACAGCTCAGGTATGTGCCACCCTTATACATCCTTGAACAAATGTTGATTATGCAGTTTTAGCTAATGTGTAAAACAGATGAAAATGTGGTCCTGCTTTTCCTTCCATGTTCTAAATTTCTATGAAAAAAAATGAGGAATGAGAATGGGTCAGCCCAGTACATGCAAAAGATCATCCTTATTCATTGCCTCTGACTGATAAATATACATTAAGAAGCAGTATTTTAATATATGCTGTATTGCCACCTTATGTTAAACCATTTGTTAAATTAACTTACATAGAACTTGGAGAAAACACAGTTATTAGGAGCATGAGTTTGAAGAAGTACCAGGGAATTAGCCTAACTGGAATGCTACCTGCACTTCCAGCTCTCTGTTAATAGTTATTTTAATAAATTGCCAGTCAAATTTTACAAACATTAAATCTTCATGTGTAATAACTAAGTACACAAAACATATAAAAAAAATCATTCACAAAAATGAGAAGCTTGTGATTTATGAACAAGCAAGAACCACACCCAAACAAAACAAACTGACAGAGTGGTAGAACTTAGACCGCTAGGAAAGCAAAGTTTGAAGGAAATCTCACAAAAGCACAAAAACAAGAATTGTTTTTGTATACAGAAGTGGATCTTTAGCATAACAAAGACAAAAATAAAGGGGAACAGGAAGTGTAGAAGAAAGGGTTGAGAAGTACTGGTAATAATTCACAGACCTCAAAAGTAATTGTTGAAGTAGGTTTTTTTGTTTGTTTGCTTGCTTATTCATTCTGGGCTTTCATAAAACAGAAAAGCAAAAAGCAAAATAAAGGGAACAGTACCACCATTACAAAGCTGAGGATGTACATTGGCATTGTCATGTAGTTTTAGCAATATTAAATACTCCCTAATTGGAAACAGAATGTTTTAGGGTATAAACAATTACAGTTTCTAGGAGAAAGAGTGTTGAGTGAGAGGAGTAAACCTGAGGATGACCATTTGAAAGACCTAAACTGAGAAATACAAGTGCAGCTATTCAATCAAGGAACACAGCAGGAGAACAAGGATAGCCACTGATGCAGAGTTTCAAGCTAAAGGAGACAAGGATGCAGACATCTGCTGAAAAAAACAATGTTGTGAAGGTCACAGTTCAGTGTATTCTGTGCAAAGGGACAGGAAAAAAACAAGTGTGCAGAGGGCAGGGGAATCAGAATTATCTTATTTCACTAAAAGTTAAAAAACTAAAAACAACAAAAAAAAAACCTCTAGTAGAGTGAATGTAGATAGAAAATACCAGCATAGGTAACTATATCATTTATAATATTATCCCACCCAAAAAATCTCAGTATATATGGGCAACTAGCCAGTAACCTGCTCTATGAGATTAGTCACCAGTTTGATTTCAGCTGAACTGTGCAATGGGAGTCACTCGGAGATGTATTTCTGGACAAGGGAGAAACACTCCAGACACTGACTTAACAGAAGTAGTTCTTTAGGAGATGCTGAGATAAAACCAAGAAGAAAACAGTTCATCCAAATTAAACACACCCTGACAACAGAAAAACTCTGGCCGGGGCTAGAGAAAAATGACAACCACTAAAGAGCCCTCTTTGCCCACTGAAGTGGCACTCAGAGCAGATGTTTGTCTAACTTGTTACAATAACAGGTATGCTGCAGTCTCTCAAACCCTATTTGAGTGGGGAAAAAAAAAAAAAAAAAAAAAAAAACAGCCCAAGACACTGGCAACAGATCTCACTTCCTTTAGCACATTTTATTTTAAATGTCTGTCTTTTACGTCCCATTCTAATGCTTACTATAGGCTTTGGGGAACTGATTTGTGGTCTGTAATATTTAGGATGAGTGGAGAAGATGTTCTCTGAATACAATTAGACCCAGCTTCTGTTGTCTTTACTTAGCTATGCAGCCCCATTCAAGATGCCTTAGGGTAGCCTGTCTAGACATTCCAGAAAAGCTCTTGTACCCTGTAGATTTTGCATCATATCTTCCAACCATGCTGTGGATGTCTTGAATGCCCTATGCACCTCAAATGTCACTAGGTGCCTTTGCTTAGGGAAATAAATTGAGTCTGTTTCAGTGCACAACTGTAATTACAGGGCTTCTGTAATTGGACTTAGATAGTCTCTTCCTTTGTTCCTTAGAGAAAAACACAAAAGTAAATAAAACAAAACAAGCAAAACACTAGCCTCAAAATGAAGCAGCTTTTATAGTTATATAGAAGAGAAGATAGAGCCTATGAACTTATTTCTGCATCATCCCTGGGATGCTTTGGCATTGCTTTCTACAGATGATAAAGTTCTTCATATTTCAAGATCTCAGTATATTATTATGCCACTTTCTGTGGGATGAATTCTCTGGAAAACGCTGAGGCAAAACTGGGATCAGGAAACTAATAATACTTTTTGCAAGATATGAGACACTTGCCTCTGCTCTACAGTACACAGTCCAGATAATTCTCTACAGATTGGCAATTTGAGCAGCATGTTTTCTTTGGAGTACTCAAAAAGCAGAATTAGAAATAAAAAAAGAAGGAAGATTATGGTGAAGTCCTGTGGAACTTGCGTGTACTACACCAATCAGTTTTTAGAGAGTGGCTGCTAGTTTTTAAGTGCTGAACTCTGGCACTTAGTTACACTGGATCTTGCCATCTGTGGTGTCATTTCTACATTTCACTTTCCCCCAAATGTTATGCTTGGCTTCATTCTAGTTCATCACGTTTTAGGCAGACATAAGCTTCTTTGTCCACTAAATGAATGCCATGATTTTTCAGCCGCTCTATTTCATTGCCCTGTGCTCACAACACTTCCCTAAATAAACAGTTTTGAGTCAGCCCCAGCTACCAACCAAACCTTAGCAGGGTTTGGTTGGTAGTTAGCTACCTACATCATCACCTGGGGAGGCTTACTAAATCACCGAAACCTCCCCTGAACTGGTTTTGGATAGCTGGAGCTCTAGGCATTCATCTCTCTTGTGAATCTGCTTAATCACATGCCTAGTATTAACTGGAAAAGTCTGTGTAACTTCCTTGAATTCCCACAATCCATTAGGTACACTGTGTAAAACAATACAATCTTTTGTTTTCAAAGCAGCCCTGAACATCCACATGAAGATGAACCTATTTATTTAGACACTGTGACTGTGCTCATGCTATCTAGGTCTGTTGTTTTCTGCTTTCCTGCCAGATATACATTAAACACAGGTGTCACATTGCCACAGCTGTCTGGAGAGGGAATAGTTCCTGGACTATCATATCTTTAGTAATACTTGTAGCTACCTCTAACTACAGTAAACTCTACACATATCATTCACCTTTAAGCAATACTGAACTAACAGGCATCTAACTTACTTGCTGTCCATCACTAGTGCAGTTTTCTATGAATGAACTTTCTCAAAATTTAACAGAAGCCCTCCACACCTCCAAATATTTATTTGTGTTCTTCACACCACTGATATAATGATCCTGTTTTCTATTTAATTCCAGTAGCAACAATTTAGCATGAGAAGTATACTCTACCTGAAGCTACTATCCAGATTTGAAAAATCAGGCATTTAAGCAAATTTGAATCTCTTTGTTTCTATTGCATAGCTAATATAGTCCTAAGGAAATCAGGTACCTTCCTGAAGGCAAGTAGGTAGAGTTGTCTTTACTTCTGTTTGAAGGATCCCACAGCTCTTATTGCAGTTCTAAATGCGACTGGAATACTGCTAAGTGATTTTTAGCTCCCACCTCACGAACAAGAAATCTGTGATGAGAAGAAGATTGTGAGTTATCTGATGCAATCTTACCTTCAGAGTCGTAACTCATGTGTTGCACAGATTACAGGATCTGTCTATGAACTTTGGTTTGGATCCTAAAGTATGATAGTTAAGAATCTCAACCATGCAGCAAAAGTAATCAATATGTAGACTTACTGTTTCAATGCCAAATGGGTGTGAAATCTTTATAACTGTCAAAGAAAATCTCAATCATTGGCAAAGAAAAACTGAAGCATTTGGGTCAATGTTACCCTTCATTCCTATAAAAACACTATTCTCTGTAAATAGACAAATTATGCTTTAATGAGTACTCACCAAATTACATTTTAGCAGGAATTTTCAGATAGAAGTTTTTCCTGTATCTAGGAATGGTAGCTCTTTCAGTAAATGCTTGGCCCTTCCTTTGTCTTTCTTGCCTTTGATTTTCTGTTATACTACCTTTTTTTACCCTAGCTGATTGCTTTCTTTTGGCTCATGATTCTTCCCAAAAGAACTTTAAGTCCGTATTGAAATATTCGTCTTATGCTTCCAGTTTATACTCTGTAAGTCTCTGCTGTCCTCTTTCAGTTCCCTTACTTCTTTCAATTCATTTGCCACTTCAGATGGTGAATATTTCACCATGGGTTTGACCCCAGGTGCCAGGCAGGAAAACTTTGTTTTAGTATATCTGTAATTGCTACCACAGGTTTCTCTGGAGCCATCAAAAGTAATTTTCCTTGGACCAAGAGAAGAGTAGAAAATAACTCTGTCACTGCAGGAACCATAGCAAGAAATCTTATTGATTCCTCTGCTGGGTAGCTGTTAAATAGGCTGTAGCAGTCCTGGATCTGGTAAAGATCCAGATCCAATCACTTTGACTGTTCCTTGACAGTCACTCCTGTATTTTCAACTTAATCCTCATCCATCCTCATCCACAGCCACTTAGCAAAGTTATGGTGGTCTGGACTAGAGATATCACCCTCAGTTTGATCCTCTATGACACAAAATAACTTCCCCAGAATTAGGGAATTCCATTCTTTCTTCCTCTTCCTGACCCTTGATATGCAGGTGCAAGGGAACTTGAGGTTCTCCTCTCTTGTTCTCTTAAGGCAACTGGCACTGACTGTTTTCCAGGTACAGAAGAAACTCAGCAGGACCTTTCTTTGGCTGGGAGTCACACAGTTCTGTGCAGTAGACATTAGAGATATTTGCTCCTGAATGACAGTAAGAGATTGTTTGCCTCTCCTTTTCTCCCTCCCTAAACTCTTAGCCAATCTTGTAAAAAGTTATCTTACTGTCACATTCCAGGGTCATTGAACTATCTTTCCTCTCCCTGATGTGGCTTATTTTTTTTTCTCTTGGGCTTTTTTAGGAACCCTCTTTTTAATTCTTAGACCAAAAATTTTCATTCTCACTGTGGAAATACTGGATCTCCTTGATTCCTTATTGAATATATTTGTATATTCTTGCCTTCTCTTAGTGAGTAATGAATATTTGCTTAAGTCATGCCTTTTCTGGATACCTAATATGCTTATCTTGGACATAATGAGTCTTGATCCTGCTCCTTTGCCTGTTATGCATCTGCTGCTGACTTCTGTATCTCCAAGAGTGTAGGAAATATATTCACCAAATGAATTTCCCAAGCCTATCAGCTTTTCTATTTATTGCTCAGTCAACTCTCACTTGGATGTGAGTATTATCTTCCTTGGACACAGCTCTGACCCAGCATGCCTTTTACCAGAGCGAGCCAAGCTTCTACTTGCACTCCAGCAGATATAATTATAGATTCAGAGGCTTTAATTCTAGTGCATCCAGCACATACACAAATTACCAGTACTTAGCAGATTTTCTGAGTATGTACAAGTCAGCTCTAAGACCATGTACATTAAATAGCACTTTCTGACATCTTTTCTGATGTGAAATGAGTCTAATGTGCAGGAAATCTGATAGAACACTGCACAACAGGACATTGGTTTGTAACAGAACTTACAGCCCATTTGTGTTGAGAGGATGCCAAGGATTTATACTAATTAGACTGAAAGCTATTAAATATGTTCTCCATAATATTTAACATAATTTCCTAGAACAGCATGTTGCATCTCTTCCTGTTCCAGACATTTATATTCTAGTTTCCTCTGTTCCACATTCATTAAAGCCAAGTAACACTGTTTGCATCAGGTATTGTTGCAAAGCCTTTTCTTCCGTCTTATGCAAACCTCTGTAAAGAGAGTTTAAAATTTTTGTTTATTGCAAAGTGTTTTTTCAGTCACTTTTCTTCTACTTTTTAAAAGATGTACTAACTTGCTGACTTTTTCTCCTATCTCTTATAAATGAAGAGTCCTATTAAAACAGAAGTTAATTTTCTTCACCTTAGCCTGTAACACAGCACCAGTATCACCAGAATATACTCCTGTGTTTTCCTGTGACATTATTGAAATTAGATGTACCATTGATATGGCCTCATCTTGAGCTGTATGATTGATTCTACTCATTCAGGCTCCAAACATAACAAAAATGATGCTAATTTGAGTTAGGAGATTAAAAAATTGTTTAAAGGTTTTGATATGAAAAGTGATCGAAAATATTATGACTATATCAATTAAGGAAGATAACTATCAAGGAGCATGACTATCAAGGAGCATGAGTTTATTAAATAATGATCTGTATGAAAAATATTTATTTTTCTGCATATTACAAAATTAAGGGGTATGTGTGGTAACTAGAAGAACTCTAAATTGGAAAATAGAAGTATCTTTAAACAAGATACAAATAGCATGTAGAACTTAAAATCATAATTTTACTGCTTCAAAAACCTCAACATGTATTTGGAGTAAAGTACATTTCTGTATAAAAAAGGCTGCTTGAATTCTAGTTCAGATTTGTCTGTGAATAAATATTGTTTAAGAATTAAAGTACTCATGCATTATTTAAGGCTGTGAAAGGTTTTGGTCTGACTTTGGTGTGATCAGTCTTGGACCCTGTGTGCATAATAAATGCAATTCCTCTATAGAAAAAGTTAGATCTAAAATGGGAGCTTGATGCATTTACGAGTACATGACATGACTGCTGAACTGGACAAAGAACTGGATTTGCTGACTCAAATATTCTCTTAAAGCCCCATATTTTAATATTTTCTTAAAAAAAAAAAGTATCAAGAAGAAATAAATGAATAATAATTATCTTTTCTTGATGTAATTCATAGGGCTGAAAGGAACTTTAAGAGGTCAAATAGTTAATCCAAGACAAGATTATCTATATCTGTATCATTTTTGCGTTTCTGGGACTATTATTTGTCATAAACTGAACATGAATCCACAATGTCATTCCTTTGTCAAAACACAAGAATTCTGCTGGAATGTATGCAAGACTGGCAAGGTCCCATTTAAGAAATAGCGTTCTGTTTGGTCTGAATTTCAAGAAAGTGAACCCTTTCCAAACACCCTGGATGAGGACAAGAAATCTAGGATACATGGCTTATTCTGACAAAAAAAGGGAGGGAGAAATTACTGTTATTCAGTCTAAAGGACAAAAAACTGCCATGAAATTATGATAGTTATCTTCAGATAATTAAAAGGCTGATATAGAAAATTAGAAAAGCACTTTTAAAATATTGTTATTTATGTCATTCACTTTTATCTATATTATAATACTCATTGTCAGACAAGTCTTATCGTATTAATAATGCTCTGGTTTATTAGTGTTTGAAAATCACTGAGATTTGAATGGAAAAAATATATATCATCTCTGTTAACTGAGTTGTTTCCTTATGTGATTAAATAATAGTTTTGTAAACCACAGATGAATCTGTCAAGACAGACAGACTAATTACTTTCCATGAACAAATAAACATCTGAATTGATAATGAAAATATTACATCAAAGTCTTTTAGAAATAATCACAAAGACAAATTTAATTTCAGAACCTATATTTTTTAAGCTGATGAAATGTGCTGATGTTATAACATTTTCATACTGTGTTTCATATATGTGTTTCAGTGTGTTTCAGTGAATAAAAATTATTCCTCTGAAACCTACATGTTTCATTATTCTTTATCAAGCAGATAAACCTTTAGGATTTTCATTGGTTTCTGTTTGTTAGCACATTGCTTAAGAGTTGTTTTAATATCAAATAACTTTGTAATTCTCTAACAAGCTTCAGAGTACCAAGTATCCCATATGGCGCTGATGGAATTTAAAGAGAACACTTTATTGTTTAATTCTTATTGGATATTCTCCTTTAAAAGTTGATACTCCAGTACATAACTCTGATGGGACTGGAAACATGAATGTCAACAGTACAGATTGCTTGAAGAAATTAAAGAAATTTGTAGAAAGTAATGTATGAAATCAATATTTCTTCCACAATACAAAGTATAATTGTATAACAATGACTGTTGCATTTCTGCGTTTAAGCCCTATTACTCCAGGATATTAAATTACCAACCTCAAAACAAGCAGCCCCTTATCACCTAGCTAAGTGAGTGGGCAGGCATTACTGCTCACAGATCTCTGCTGTCCAGGCAGAATTTAGACAAATTTTAATTTTCATTCTTCTTCCAGACTTTTTTCACTTCTTTCTACAACACTCACCCATTTTTCTCCCACCTCATTCCCCTGAAATAACCAATCCTTGAGGAGCTTCCTAACCAAGAGGAAAGTCCCGCGGGTTTGACAGCCGTATGTTCTTACTGCTCTCAAGATGCAGGGATGGGATTACCAATGAAGCTGTTTATGAATTTAAACACCATTGTGAACCTGACCAAATGATAACAATCTCAGCATTTTCAGTTCAAACTAGAAAGTACATAACTTTGACCCTAGTTTTACTAAAACAGCAATACATGACAAAGACAATACTAATAAAATGCAATTGAAGAAAAGAAAGACTAAAAGAACAAAAATGATATACTATGTATATTAGAGGAGACATAAAAAATTGTAGTCCTGGGAACCATATGAATGACTAGCTAACAAATAAACTCTACCTTGCTTGAGCTGTAAAATCTGTTCTCTTGGAATCTACTATGCAGCTAAAGGTACATGAATTCTTTTAACCTGCATGCAGTGCTCTGTTTCTTGATCCCTTTGCACATTTTCTCTTCTAAACCTCACTTTAATACCTTCTAGTCCTCTTTAGCCAATGACTGACATTGCCCTAAAAGTATTTTGTGATAGTAATATAAAAATATTATATAAAATAAAATTGTTTTGCAATAACCCATGGAAATATAATTTAGATCAAAATCAAATGACTGACTTTTATTTTCAAACAGATTATCTTTTGTAAACAAGATGCATAAGCTGAAGAAAGATTTACTTTGGGCTAGTGATAAAAGAAATACAATATAGTCACAAAAACTTCACATGTATGCTGGCACAGGGAGAGTTTCATGTTGCTACATGCTAGGCAGGGAAAGTACAAGACTATGAGGTATTTATATAGAAATACCTCATAGCTGAGCAGAGAAAAACAAAGAGAAACAAAAATATGTTTGACTTTGATTTTTCAGAATAATTTCCAAATCAAAATGACCACAACTAGCTTAAAAAAAAAAAAAAAAAAAGAAAAAAAGAAAAAAAAAAACCACAAGCAATATATGTCAGGAATTTATTATCTCCTACCAATGTGTTCCAAATATTCTGGTAACTTCTGTTTTAGTTGAAAAGTCTTCAACATTTAAGCCCTGGCTGTCTCCTACTCTAACTCCTCATCAAAGCATGATCTTTAACCCCTTAAGTATAGGGCTATCCACTGATAAAGCAAATGGGTAGCTGAAGTTCTGAGGAAATTACTGTGAATATCTACAGGAGGTAGTCAGATGAAAAAATCAACGTTGCAATGACCATATTCAGGTGTAGGTCTAGGTCTGGGTCCAGTTGTTTTAGATATCACTAGATGGCAGTGGCATACACAGATTCCTATGTCCTTCGTAGGTGAGCAAGCGTTCAGCTTTGGGAAGATGATCTATCATCATCTTCCTGGCTGTTCAAGGCTTAATGTGTAGGCAGTACCTTAGAAAGTTACTTGTGCATCTCAGTGGGAGTTAAGCATTTAGTTTGTTTTTGATCAGATTCAGTTCTAGTTGTAGTTTTTTTATGCAATATGGATTAGATGTAGACTGAGATTTCTGAAATAAGGCCTTTGACCATGTGCTTTCTGACCATGTTTAATTAAACCAAATGCATTTCCAGTTTAAATCCATGGAGTGATGTTCTTTAATGCTATCCATATTTCTTGCACTTCTGCCTGTATTCTACTTGCTAGTGAGTTATTGCCAACAGATCTTCTGCTGTCCTCTACATATATGATGGTGTAAAGGGTTGATGTTTGGAGCAAAAGTAATAATTTCTAGTCTTTTAAGACAGTTTTATTTTCTTCAAGTTTATATATATAATTATTTATAAATATATATGTATATATTTACTAAATGAAGAAGAAAATATTTCCTTTCCTGTTTAAGACATTCACCAGGGAAATGGGTTGCCAATGTTCCTGCTTCATTGTATAAACCTTATTGTAGAAGATACGTTAAAATTAAAGAAAGGATGAAAAAAAAAAAAAACCTAGAGGCCTGGCAGTGCCCTTGGGATGGTCAGTCTGACATGTAAGATATCTCAGGTCAAATCTCTCTTGAAAGTCATACAGAAAAGCAATCTGTTGATTTGGGGATAAGCTGGAATATGCTGAAGAATAGGTACTTTTTCTTCTAAATTACATATCAGTGAGATTTATTTCCCTCTGACATCTACAGCCTTTTTTTTTTTTTTTTTTTTTTTTTTGAAAGAAGCAGAATATAATGTTCCAGCATTTCCCAAATTCTTCCAGTATTCTTCATCTGTATTTAATGGAAATGATTTACTGAATTTAATCTCTGTAAAGTAACTACAGTCTATAGATGTTCTGTCTAAAGTAGGTGATACACTTTACCCAAAAAACTGACAATGAGACTGAAGTACAGAATTGCTGAGAGGTTCTCAATTTTTTTTTTTTTTTTTTGGAGTAACAAAAAATCAGCCATGATTCAGAGCCATGTCAACTACAAACAAGACCAAGAAGTAGTGTGAAACCTCTAATGACATTACAGTACTTTTATGGTGAAAAATGGAAGTGTCATAAAATACACACAGGGAAACACATCATTAACAATCTCAGAAATCAATAAATCTGATGTCATAATTTAAAAATAGATTTCACTAACATGTAATAGATGTGCCAGCATGGAACGACTCCATATTCTTCAGATTTGCCTATGTTCTCCTAGACATCCTAGTTTTCTTATATCCATTGTTTCCAAATTAATTTTCTGTCCACAG
The DNA here is from genome assembly GCA_013398735.1 of Nothocercus julius. Classification (NCBI taxonomy): domain Eukaryota; kingdom Metazoa; phylum Chordata; class Aves; order Tinamiformes; family Tinamidae; genus Nothocercus; species Nothocercus julius. The sequence goes on from VZSV01000030.1 coordinate 6,691,913, forward strand.
TAATCTGAGCATTGAGGTCATTCATTTCATCTTTATCTATGTAACGTTTACTTTAAGGACACATTTGAAAGCTGTTACAGAAGAGATTTCAAATTCTGCCATGATTATTATTAATAAATATTTATTCAACGTCTTGCCTAAAGAAACAACATCTCATATCAAAAGAAAATAAACATACTTAATACCAAATATAAAACGTAATAAGATTTGAGCATTAATATAATTCTGAAGAGGAGTTAAAAGATATCGCTTCATTACCTATTGCACGCAATGACAGTGCACCAGAATGCACCAGAGTAATGCACCAGAATAACCAGCTTCAAGACCAACCAAGTCATTTTCTTGCATCCCAGTTTTGTCAAGAATGCTTTCATCTGGCTCCAGTCACTACATCTTAAGCAATGAAGATGACTGAAGGATCTAAAATATCCATTAGCTGCTGCTCTAATCATATTTTCCAAGTCATTTCTTATTTTCCTGCTGATATCATAAACAAATTTGCCAAAATCCATTTTTGTTCAGAGCATGATAGTTTCAATCTGCAGTGACCTGTTAGAAAGAAAGCTTCTATTACTGAATTCAGCCTGATTGTATTTTACAGGCATTAGCAGGTTAAATATCTGGAAGCTTTATTTTAAAACACTCAAGTGCAACCCTTCCCCTTTATTTGAATAATTGTAAGATTAATGTTAGACACAGTGGAATACGTTTTCATAAAGAAATATCTGTTTCTTATTGTTTCCTACAATAGGAGCAGATCAGGTTGGACACCTGCAATTACATGCACTTAAACATTTTCAACAGGTGGATCTTCTGAGAACAAGAGAAAACTTGACAAGCAAGTCACACGAGGCATATTGTGACTTGTGAATATAATAAAGAAAAAGAAGAGCCCTCTGATCCAGTTCATGCACTGTATTTGGTTCATATATTTTATTGGTCACTATTTATTCATCTTTATAACTGATAAAGAAAGAAAATAACTTTTTTTTTTTTTTTTTTTACTAGTGAGAAGAGGAATGTAAGAAATGATGTACTTAAGGGCAGAGACAATGAAAGAAAATGGTTGGTACTTTGAATGTGAGGACAGAAAACAGTAACTAGTTTACTCTTTTCTAAATCTAGAAGGATTAATTACCTAAGGAGCTAAGAAACCTGTGTGCTATGATAGACTAACAAGTAAAAAATGTGGGAGAAAGAATGAAAGAACTGAAAACACTGGAATAGCAACAAATGAATGCGTATTGATGTCACCCTAACTCAATAGGAAAACAATTGAAGTAGGAGGATAAAAGTATTCAGGGACACAGCCTTACCTATGAACACATAAGGAATAACTTTAATTTAGTTAAAGAAAATAAGAGAAAAGGAGGTAAAGGATATATAAAAAATGCAGTGGCCAGCTGGGCACTCCAAGCTTGCACTACACATGTCTAAGATGCAACAAAACTGCACATTACAAATACTGCACACTACAAATTTATGTCTTACAGTTCTTACCAATTCGTGAAATCCATGGACTAGAATTTAGTGGTCAAGTCTTTTATAGACCCATGCATACATACATACCACAAACAGAAAAGCACGCATATATAGGAATTACTTTTCTCTTTCTATCTATATCTGACATGAGTTGAGGTTCCATGCATTGATGGAAATCACTTAACACAGTGTACAGGAAATGCTGAAAACAGCACAGGAAGTGGAGCCAGAAATGCGCTTGTGGGAGGAAAGGAGAAAATACCCTTGATTCATGGATTTCAGCATTAGAGGGTTTCTAGGCATTCCGCTACCTCAAATACATATTCATATCCTTGACATGAATCCTTTAGCAGCTATGTGAAACAATAAAATTGCAAAAGGTGCTCCAAACCTTGAGCTCCAGAGAGCAAGGTAATCAATTAGGATAAAAAGAACTAAGGAAGCTGTATGTGTTGGTCTAGTCCTGGATTTTTTCATCTGCCTCAAACACCACCCAATGTCAAAGACAACAAAATAGTTCCCTGGTATCACTAGCCTGGTGGGTTACGTGCTGCTGTAATGCTAATTACTACTCTAATAGTCCCCAACAATAATTTTTATGCCAGACAAATGCAAAAAACTTAGCAGAAAAGCTAAGACGTAAACAACTTGGATTCACATACAAAATTGATGCAATGTCCACCAAATGACTTGTCCAATCTGAATGGCTTAACGAGCCTTTTTATTTTAACATAAATATGTGCAAAAGTTACTCAATAAATTAATTCCTAGTTATTATATCAAAGATTTTTTTTTCTGCAAGAGTTGATATCTTGAAATACCCACCTTTGAAAATTCTGTTTTCTATTTTGTGTTATTTCCCCTGTGCAGACATGGTGGATATTCCTGTCTTATGGCCAGAAAGTTCGTGGTTCTCAGTTCATATGTTGGACTATTCTTGACTCATATTAAGGGAATTCTATCTGTCTGCCAGCCATGGCAGGTCATCCTGTGTTGGTTTCTCTGAGAAACCCATTCACATAGACTAGAGAAAATTACAGCGTCCAACAGCAGTGTAGATGAAGCCTTTGAAACTCAAACAGGTTCTCCACCACACTGGAATATCCTTCTTGCCATGAGATTTTTGTTTCATAATGCACTATAGACTTGGTTTATTTCATGTGATTATATATTTTCTTTCCTTCAGCACTACTGAAAACAGAAGGTTCATTTCTCCATATTTTTTTTTTTTTTTCTGTGAATGATATCAAACTACTACCAGAAAGAAGTCATAAAATATATTGTGGGGCACTTGAGAAGAAATTTTTAGAAACCAGTATCTTTGCAATTACAAATCATACTGCTTGGTTTCCTGCTCCTGTTTCTGCCTGGACCCCTTTGCTTCTGAACATCATTTAATTGAACAGAGTTTAAATCTTGCCTTACAAACCAAAAGGGGAGATTTCTGGGCAGAACTGAAGGACTGGTACCATTTTTTATCTCAAGTGTCATGCCATGGCCAGACTAGCAGACATTCATCTTTCTATGCTGACCTATCATTGGTTGCATATTCCCTCATATAGATGCAGGTCATATTTACAGAAGGAATTCTGATGTTCCTGTAGTCATATTGTTTCTAGAAAAGATATTTGAAACTTGATGTAACTTTTCTGCTGGGATATTCTGGAAAAGCTGATTTTTAAAGTATCTCAAATCAGTACCACTTATAAGGAAATATTCTGAGTTCTAATTTTAGCTATATGTCAGTTTTTCTGTTAACAGGCTTGTTATCATATCCTCACCAAGCCAAAACCTTGTTGGTTTCCATGTGAGGAAAGCTATTTCTGTCATTAAGAGGAAAAGTGTAATCAAAGAGCCTGAAAATCACAAAGCAAAATGCAGCACTCGGTTTTATATACAGCCTAATATTATAGTTGCTGGCTAACAGCACTTCATTGCTCTCGTATTGCGAATGCAGTGAAATGCAGTAAGACATGACTGGATTGAAGTTTGTGAAAGCCTCTGTTTAATGGTTATCAGATTTGAACAGAAGGTTTTCTATATAACTCTTTATGAGTGTCACACCCTCAAGCTAGGGATTACAGATAAGCTGCTGTCTGTTAGACTACATTGGATACATTAAAGAGTATGAATGTGAATCCAACAAAAATATAATGGGAAATTCCAAACTTTAGGATTAGGGATGCATTTGTTAAACACATGCTATTTGAATTCCAAATTATATTTTCACAACAGACCACACATTCTGTTTATTAGCTTATGAAACAGAGTTGATCAATAGAGTTTCTTTTTCAGATGCTGGTTTAATTTGCAATGATTATAGAATTTTGGATGGAAAATATGTGCCTTTTACTTTGAAAATGAAATTTATGGACTTGCTTATCTTATATGATTATATGCTAACGCTAGATTCTGGTGGAAGAAGGGACTTAATTTTTGAAGTAGCACTTCTTTTTTTCATTTCTTATTTTTTTTCTTGCTTTCTTTCTTTTTGTTTATTTCATTTCTAGAAGTCTCAGTCAGTGTAACAAGTCAAGCATGCGGAGATTTCTTTAAAGAAATCTTACAATAAATTGCTTATGTGAATTTTAAAGGCAACAGTGAGAACTGGCTTATAATACAGGTATACTCTTACTGATGCAGAACTCTTGCTGAAACCAGGGCCTAGGGTATTTTTGCTTGTTTGTAGGTTTAACTTTAGATAGAAGCCAAACTCTAATTATCCTGTTTGTTACTAGTAGGAAAGAAATAAAAATGAATAAAGTAGGACTGATCAGGTTTGAAGAACAAAATATATTGAGATATAAACACAAGTTCTTTAATAAAATGAAAGGTGTCATCAAAAGCAATGAATCTGGGTATGCCACCACTTAGCAACTTATCATTTGGATGATTTCACAGATCACAAGTCAAATGAAATTCCGTTTCAAAACTGATGCAACACAGTTTGCTATTCCTTCTATTACTTACTACCTCTCTTAAGAAATAAAATCCATAAATCAGTTCATGACTATATAAGCATTTTCACACTGAGTTTTTTAAAGACTTTGAAGACATCATTTGTTTCAGAGAGGAATCTCAAGGAGAAAATACATCTGAGGCTTCTTCAGCATTTCAAGGTAATGACATTTCAACATGCATTTAAGAATGTGGCTTCATGAGCAATGTAAGCCAAACTAGATCTGTACTGATGCTGAAAGTGGATATTCTGTCTGCATTGAGACAATTTTCTGCCCACCCTAAGACAATATTTCTGGTTCTTACTGTTCTAACCAACTCTTGTGGAGTCATATAAAGGAGCTCTGCTAGTGTGGTATTTAAATATTTTTATAGGGTTAATTTTCAGCTGCATCAAAGAGTTTAAGTGTTGCCTTTTTCTTATAATCACAAGGTTTATATCAGCAAAGTTGTTGTAGATAAATCTAAGCAACTTCAGCTTACTTTTTTTTTTTTTTTTTTTGTAGGTATCCATCAGTAAAGTAATATATGGCTTTTATATTGCCTATCATTTGTGACAACATCAGCTGAGCTTAATTGTTTTAAAATTTTTCTTTTTTTTTTTTTTGAAACTGATCCAATGATTTGATCATTTTTTGAAATATTTCTATACCAACTCTAAGAAAATAAAATGTGCTCATCTTGTTACCTTTGCAACCTTTTCACTCTTCCCTTTGCTAGTGTTTGTTTCTTTGCAAACACTAAATAGTATACATCTTTTATGTATTTGGAAGTAAGCTAGCGATTCATAGGAAAAGGGAAAATTAGCTATACAATATATAAGAAAACCAAATCACTGTATCAAAATTTGGAGCAGATTCATTCTCTTCATCAGGTTGAGAAATTTGAGCCCAACAACAGAAAGGTCCACCTTTACATGCAATTCAGGTCTAAATAAAATTATAATCACATTCAGTCATAATTAGCTGTTTTCATGTGTCTTCTCCACTGAAAGAGAATCACTACAGCAGATAATTGCAGCAGAGAATCATTGCAGCAGAAAGATAATCATTGCCGCCTTAGCTGAATAGCTAAGGCATATGGCCTAGCTGTGTCTAGGCAGGCTCTGCTTTTTCCTGCCTGGCAGTCTGTGAAGCCACAGGCTCCTAGAATAGTCAGACTTTACTATGAAGCCAATTCAATATCCACATCCCTGTAAAAGAGCTTTGTTGCTGCTAGCTGAGACGGGATCCAACGAAAACTTATATATATTATTGCAGCTGTACTAACGCTACAGATGATAGCACTTTCTCACTCACAAGCTGTTGACTAAATTATCTGCAAAATCAGGGTGCTCCATCTCTTGAAAAGTGTCTCCTACACATTTCTCATAAATGTAGGAATAAAAGGAATTTCTAATCACAATTAAAACACATACAAATATTAATCCAAGCACACAGAACTCAGTCTGAGGTATTTAATGCATGCAGCTGCTGAGAGGACACATTTCTTGCCCTCCACTGTAGAACAATCAAATATTATTTTGAATTCTAAGTTTTTAAGGAATTACATTTTTTTTTTAAATTTGGCAAAAGTCAATTAGCATTCATCAGTAAAATCTCTAAAAGATTCTGCCTGCAAACAGCCTTCTCAAACCTATGCTAGCACTAAGTACAACCAAGCCATGCATGTGCAATACTGTGATTCCACAAAAACTTTTACAATTAAAAGCTGTAACTGCAATGGGTACATAGGCAAGAGGGTGATGAAAGGCTGCGGCAGCAGAAAAGCAGACCAGTGAACTGGAAAGGAAACAAGAGACTAGCCAAACAAGAAGGGGCTGGAGGATTTGTTGGGCAAGGAGACAGGATGTCTACAGGGGTGAGGCAAACACTGGAGAGATTGAGGCTGTGGAAAGAGACCTCTCAGTGTTCAGTTCCTAAGGTTAAATCAAAGGCTGTAAAGAATTGGATGAAAGTTTTTCAGATTGTCTCAAGGTCCCTATTTTTTAAACCAGCACTGATTTTTTAGCTTCTAGTTCCCCCAAGTTAATGTGCCAAGTTTCTGTCCCTGGAGAGACTCTTTCCATCTAAAGAAATATATGTTGTTTGGCTATAAGAACTGCTTCAGAAAATGAAGCTTTCCACATTATAGAGACCTTCCAAGATGTTGGGATATATCCCAAAACATAGTTCTAGGAAGTATTATCATATTCATCTCCTTACCATTATCAGATTTATCTTTTATATTTTTAGCCAGGACAGTTGTCATCTGGGACAGTCCCAAAACATCTTGGAAATTCTCAGTTCCAACATGTCTGCTTTGGCAAAGCATGTGTGGGCTAGTCTTAATCATAATCAATAGTAAAGTTTTTAATGTCTTATAAGGCATTTCCCCATTGGCAAGAATTCAATGACATACACAAATCTTAGTTCCAGGACTGTCACCAATGATTTAAAATGGGAAAGTCTTTGGACTGGTATTTGTAAGAAGCTGTAGCTGGCTGCTTTAACCTTATTCACTCTCTTCACATGTAAAGAAATTCCACTTACTGGTATTCTCAGTCCTGGCTGAAATAAAAACAACAGATCCTTAAAGAAATTTTCTTTCTTTTTTTCTTTTTTTTTTTTTTTCTGCAGGTTAGATAGTATAGTTGTACCCATGCATGTTCTACAGGTGTTAACACAACTAAAGAGACTGAACTGGAACCTCTGAAATTAGCTGAAAGACTTTTTTTTTTTTTTTATTCTTCCACTCTCGAATAACATTTTTTTTTTGATTTTCCACTCTACTAAACCAAATATTTAGAATCAGTATCTGAGAAGAGATTATATATACCCCAAATCAGTGCATGCTCACTTCGCCAGTGTTGCAGAAGACATCCCTGCAGTCAAACTTGAAATGGGCTAAATCCAATAATTCTATCAGTGAGGAAGCAAACTTCACTCCTGCAGTGAAGGCTTAGTGCTGCTGCGTTCTGAACTTTTCTGGAACTATGTGAAGGCCCTTCTGACATTGCAACAAGATGAAGATTCAAAAGATTCCAGATCAAACTAAGGTTTCAGACTGCAAAAAATTATTTTATCATGCCATCTGCCTGCAAGAGAAATACTTAAAAACTGAGTCCATTTTCCTGAAGTCTTTTGAAGGGTAACCAGCAGATCTCTTAGGACATGTACAGTTAGAGAAGGCATGTTCATTTCGAAAGAATTAATTTTGTCCTTGAGACTGATGGCAAGGACTCTCTGTCTGTCAAGTTCTCTGAGATGTGTTCTGAATTAACTTTGAGTAGATTTTTCAACTCATTGAAAATGAATATCAAAGGAACATTAAGTTTGCAAAATCAAGCATGTAAAAGGTGGAAAATGCCAAAAATATGACACTGCATATTCAGAAGTGTCTGAAATTGAGATTGTTACACAGCCTTAATTCAGTCCATTGTGCACTTGTTAATCTCCAGATCCTTAGTTGGGGTCATAGAAGAGTTGCATCTTCAAGTAGTAGAGAACTTAGTTTGGTATCTAGTACTGAGATTTATTAATCATATTCCAGTATGTAAGAAGCAAAAGACTTCTGTCCAGCATGGAGAGAAACAACACTTTTGTTGAAACAGGCTTTTAAGGACCCATTTCTTCAGCTTTGTCCCCAGTGTTTCCTACCAAACCATTTCCAGTTTTACTTTTACTGACATAGTCTTCTCTCTAAATAGAAGAATGACCATACTTAAACATATTTGTTTCATCAGGGAGGGAAAATAAACAAACAAACAAACATAACAAAACAAAGAGGAAGTCTGCTCAGATTTTTCATCTGGGTACTAAATCAAATTTAAAACCTTGCTTATGTCTGCTGTCGTGTTGACTGCAGAGAGTTCCCAGACTATTTAATTTGTAAATGTCTCCTCTCTTCACCTAATAATTCTAATCTGTCTCAGAGTAACAGAAATTTAAATGCTAATTTGAGCTCTCTTTGCTGATCAGAATAGTTGCTTATAGGTTAAACATCTTGTTTAAATCAAGGAAATAATTAAAATAGATAACAAGATTCAGACTACATGAGTCATGTCCTGAGAAGCTACAGTACAGAATAACAGAATCACAGAATGGTTGAAATGGGAAGGCATCTCTGGAGATTATCAGGTCCAACCACCATCCTCAAGCAAGCTCAACTAGAACACATTGTACAGGAACGCCCCCAGATAACTTCTGGATATCTTGAAGGATGCAGACTCCACAGCCTCTCTGGGAAACCTGTTTCAACAGACAGTCACCATCACAGTAAAAAAAAAATAAAAATCCTTTCCTCATGTTCAGATAGAACTTTTTCATTCTTCACCTTGTGCCTGTTGCTGCTCATCCTGTACTTGTACACCAATGGAAAGAGTATAGCCCTATCCCCCTTAAGCTTTCCCCTCAGATATTTATATGCATTGAAAAAAATATATACTCCCTATTCTCTTCTCCATGCTGAACCAGATTCCCAGCTCTCTCTCCTTTCGCTCATATGAGAGATGCTCGTGTCCCTTAATCATCTCTCTGCTGGACTCGCTCCAGTAGCTCCATGTCTCTCATACTGTAGAGTCCAGAATTAAACACAGCACTGCAGATGTCTCGCCAGTGCTGAGTTGAGGGAAACACCTCCCTCAACCTGCTTGCAATGCTTTCTTATGAGGTCCAGGGTTGCAATCCTGTTTTTTTGCCCTGCTCTCCCCTCATAAGATCCTCGTAGGATCTCATGGTCACTGCAGCCATTTCCAACCAAGCCTCCCTTGTTTATATGTAAGAGAACTAGCAGAGAATCTCTTGTCATTGACTGCTCTGTCATTTCTAGCCAACAATGCTCTCCAGGAATGTTGCACACATTGCTGTGTTAACTCTCCAGCAGATACTGGGATGGTTAAAGTCCTCCATGAGAACCAAGGCCTGCAAATGTGAGGGTACTTCCTCATCTTCTTCCTGATCAGCTGGCTGGCAGTAAACACCCATAGCAGCATCACCTGCCCCTTAACTCTTCTCCAGCCTGCCCCTTAATTCTTTTCCATAATTAATTAATTCTTCTCCATAATTCTTCCTCTTCCATAATTAATTAATTCTTCTCCATAAACTCTTGTCATCCACCCCTAGGCAAAGCTCAATGCGTTCCTGTTGCTCTCTCACATAAACACTGACTCCCTCTCCTCACCCTCCTGTCCTGTCCTTCCTAAAGAGTCAGTATCTACCATTCCAGTCATATGAGCTATCCCACCATACTCCTAATGAGATCATACCCTGGCAGCTGCACACAAATCTCCAGTTTCTCCTTTTATTCCCCATGTTTCAAGCATTAGTTTTCAGGCACTTCAGAGAGGCAGCCAACATGTTAATTTTCCAGACGGGATGCAAGAGTTTTCCCTTTTGTAGCAGTGTATGCTTATATAGCTATTACTATGATATATTTGTTAAGGTATTAAATTTTGAATTCTGTGACTGGTAAATCTCCTAGTAAGCTTCACTGGTTTATGCTTAGCTCTTCCTAATACTATTCAGTTAGTCAGAAGCTACTCAGTATTTTGCTTCCTTGGTTTTGTAATGGTGCATGGAGCAACAGAGAGATTAAAAGTATGCCTGATTAAAGTATAGTTATCTGGGGATTCTTAAACTTAATTCTTCAATATGGTTAGCAATCTTAAAGATCAACCTTGATTTCAAGAAATCAACACTGATTTCCCTCAGTGATTTCGCTTGCTGATTGTATTCAGCATTAAATCAGAATGCAGTGTTTTGTATTTGTCACCTGGGAAATCAGAAAAATGCAGTTAATCAGAGACAGTAGTGAATGAGGTCAGTCTTGAAGACGTATGCAAGTCTGTTCTACTGCACTAAAATGAATCGACTCCATCACAGTTCACAGCTATCTTTACTTCTGTAAATCTGATCCGTGAGGCTAAAAGCAAGCAACCAAAAACAAGTAAGTCTTTGAAATACATATCATGGAATACCACTGCATTCATTTCATCCTGACGCAAATCTAAGTGCTGAAATCTCTACATTTTTTTTTTTCAAATATGAAATTCTTCTTTCCTTTTAAATCAGCACTAATTTTTATCTTTTCCCCCCTCCCTCGAATAAAACTTGCAAAATATGGAATGAATGCTAGAAACCTACCTCTAAACATTGTTTCAATTAAAAAAAAAGAATCTATTTTGTAGTACCAAGCCATTCAGACACATTAATCAATATCAATGTTCATCACATTCATAACTAACGATATGGCATCAGTGCAACTCCAGCTAGAATATTGTGTTACAATCTGGAAGCAATTTATCAGGAAGATAGACACATTGGAGTGAGCTCAGAGAAGAGCAAACAAAATCATTATGGAGAAGGGAGTGGCAAGAATGGACTAGAAATACCGACAGCATCTACCATCAAAATACTGACATTTACACTTTGCAGATAATTAATCAAACTTTTAGTACCACAGAATTTTAATGGCCACCACTGTAGTTTAGTTAAATAGAAGATGAAAACAGCCTTTACATAAGAGCTGGGCCTGTTCAGCCTGGAGAAGAGAAGGCTGAGAGGAGACGTGATCAGTGTCTAAAAGCACCTCAAGGGAGGCAGTGAGGAGGATGGGGCCGGCCACTTCTCAGTGGTGGCTGCTGATAGGACTAGAGGAAATGGTCACAGAAACTGAAACACCAAAAGTTCCACAGGAACATATGGAAAAATTTCTTAACAGTGAGGGTGGCAGAGCCCTGGATTAGGCTGCCCAGGGAGGTTGTGGAGTCTCCTTCTCTGGAGATCCCAAACCTGCTTGGACGCAGTCCTGAGCCACATGCTGTAGGTGACCCTGTGTGTGCAGGGGGGTTGGACTAGATGATCTCTAGAGGCCCCTTCCAACCTTAAGCATTCTATGATTCTATGATTCTATGAAATGGTGTGCATAAAAGGGAGCTAAGGAAGGAAAACACTAAGCATTACATCAAAGGGTATATTATATCAAATATAGCATGATATGATTCAGATCCTATTTTTTAAAAATAGGAAAATATATGTTGAATAGAAGAAGTAAATTCTTGAAACTGAGTATTGTCAACTTTTCCACTGAATTTGTAAGGATGATGATAGATTTCAGCTTCCAAAGCTACCCTTTGTTAACTGAAGAACACACATAAAAACTTTGAAATTAAAGATAAAGTGACTTCTAGTAGCACAGATGTCCCCCTCTCAGGCTAGTAGAATGTTTTTTATAATGCTCAGCTTAGCCCTTGCTAAGTGCTAAGCTGGAAGCTAACGGCTAAAACACAGCGACTGTGATGAAAGCATGAACACTAATGGCACATTAGTTTAAAATAGCATCATATTGCTGGAGTGCTTTGTCTTTTTTTGTTTGTTTGTTTTTTTTTAATCTATATTTCTGATATATTTCTGATATATATCATATTTCTGAAATGTTCTTCTGTGCTACTTTCATTATTTTGCAGGCCAAAAGCATATACCCTTCTACCCATGCTTTATATATAACTTAACTATGTATATGCATTTATGAAGTATCCCTTTCCTCAACATTCTTCTACTGCTTGCAGTTTTTGTTTGTGTGCTTGTGTGTGTGTATGTGAGTGTATGTGTGTGTGTGTAAATTACTTATTTCAGTCAAAAAAAAAAAAAGAGTTATACGAGAAAGAAATTTTCTTTTCTTGCACTTACCATATGTTCCTCTATGCACAATTGCTTTATTTCAGCAACAGCAGGACTACTGACTTTTCAGTGAGATGTACAAATTTCAAGACATTTTCCCAACAGAAAATATACCTAAAAATTCTCCCAATACATCACAAATCCTCAATTGGATTGAGCACAAAGGTAAAGGCTGTTACAATTAAACGCCAGAGCAAAAGAGAAAATGAGTAACATTCTGAAGAAAAAAAAAACACATGTTGATTAATGTAAACTCAGTAGAAAATGTACTCAATACTGCAACACATATGGGGTTCTAGCAACCTATCTTTACCTGGGCATACACATTATGTTACTAATAGCACATACCCGAGAGAATTATCGATGTCTTTTTTTTTTTTTTTTTTTTTTTGAGAAACTAATAACATTCTTTTTCTAGCATATTAGATTCCATGACAATAGAAACAAGGACATATAGCATTTACAGTAGCACTAGGAAAAGTGCACAGACTCAGGTAATAAACTTTTACAACTGTTGCCTCCCGCTGGTCGTATCAATTATCTAGACAGAAAGGTGGTGTATTTTAAAACTCTGAGTCTAATTTTAACAGTAAGAGAAGTTACTATTTAAACTAGTACCTTTATCTTTTGGTGATACAGGATGTGACACAGATGAGAATTTCCTTTTCATGTAATTTGAGAAAAGATTAATGCTTTTTCCCAGGACTATATTTTAGTTCTATACTTCTTCAATGAGAATTACCACAGTTGAATCTTGGTGTTAATTAAATATTGATGTTTCCTCCCTTAAATTGTTAACAGATACTACATCTACAAAAACTTGTGCCATTAGCTCAATGTATAAATGAGGAACAAATTAAGAAAAAAATAAAAGTATCTTATGAAACTGCGTCTTTAAATGGTATTAAAAATTAATATATCAAAGACATTTTCTTTACCATTACACATTATGCTAAATGGCTACACCCAAAGCCATCTGTAAAACTAACAGAACTAGTGCATATTCAGCTGTTCCCATCTGATCAACAGAAATTATTTCGTCTTTTATCCAGATGTCAATTTGAAAAAAAGTTCAGCAAATCTAAATGTAATTCAACGTATGAAAGAAACTGAAGAGTCATCTAGAAGAAATATGTGTTTCAGAGTCATAGAATGAAAAGATGAAAAGGAACAAGACAAATGCCAATGTTACCAAATCTGGCAATGAAGGGTTATGCTTATATTCTACTCATAAATGTTCAACTTGAATGATAAGAAGCAGTTTAAACTATCCATGTGCTAAAGAGCAAAACAAATGTATGTGATGTCATTTAAACATACATGTCCTTTTTAAGTTTTATGTTACTGGAACCAAAAAGCTTAGCAGAAAAATTATCTCCTGTAATCTGCCTGTACTTGCAAGACCAGAGCACAAAGGACCAATCTAAGGAGAACGTATTTCTCAGTAAAGGTCCTGACACTCTGGATTTTATCAGGACAGCCTATAGTGACTGGAGGTAATGACTAAAAGAACAAAACATAAGAAGCCTATCAACAATTTTACACTTCATACATTGAAGTTTCCTGTGTCTTCTCAGATTCTTTTAGAGAAATGAAGATAAACCAGAGGATCCCTTCCAAAGCAAATAATTCTTGAAGGATGCAGGGTTATTTGGGATCAGGCCTATGACCGTATTAAGCACAGTATTCCTATTCATTTCCACAGCTAGCAGAATTAGTATTAGCATACTGAAAATCTTTTTGCAGTGCTACTTTCACCTTGAATGCCAGAGTAAGTTTCAGATAAAACAAAGCATTTAGTTGTCGGACTTTGTGTGTGTGTGGTCCCATCTGAGAAATCTTACATTCAGTGACCTATGATTCAGTAGAAGTTTTTTTTTTTCATACTGTAATATCCAATAAACAGAACATTCATGCAGGCGCCTCACAGCACTCTGCTGCTTTCAAGCCAGCTCTTAAGCAGGCTAACCTGGCTGACCTTGAAGGTGCCTATTACCTTCCTTAGAATTAAAGCCTGCAGCTCATAATCCCTAATGGCAAACTATGTGGGGGAAGTGAAATGATTCCTAACTCAGAATCACCTCCCCCTTTACTGCAAACTGTTAGTACATTTAATTTTGTCAATACAGAATTACCGAAATATATTAGTCCAACCTCTTTGTACACTTGCCAAACGACAAAGCTTCTGCCATTCCACCAGTAAAATGTTCCTTATGATATGCTAATATTGCAGGGAAATGACTATCTAAGTCTACGTAAAAATATCCAAGCAAATATTAGATACAAACCCAAGTCTGTGAGGTTACAGCTGGCAGAAGCAGGACTACAGAAGCCTGAACCACATACACTACATACACTGCCAATATTGCAAGCCATCTACATGGCAAACCAACAAGAAGAATTTCCTTTCTACTTTACCTGATTTTGGATTTCCTTTTTACATGTAACATCTATGCACAAACTTCTGGTTTTAATCCAAGGGAAGGTAAACAACTACTTTACCATCTGTGAGCTAACCTAGGTGAAAGATTAGTTTGATTGCACCTTTTATAGCAAGTCATGTGCATTTCTCTATTTACCTGTGCCAAGTGACTGTTTCCAGGATCTGGTCCAGCCACTAGACATTTCCACTTGCAAAGGGCACCATTTATAGAACAAACGAATCACAGAATGGGTGAAATCAGAAGGCTAGAAATAAAGGCTAGTCTAAACCAACTGCGCAAAGCTCAGCTAGAACAGGATGCTCAGGACCATTTCCAGAAAGGTTTTGGGTATCTCCATGGATACAGACTCCACAAGATGTTCCAGTATTTTAACACCCTCACAATAAAAAAGTGTTTTCTTATATTTTAGTGGAATTTTCTGTACTTTGGTGTGTGCCCATTGCCTTTTGTCCTATCACTGGATACTAAGAAGAGGCTGACTCTGTGTTCTTTACTTATCTCCATGGCATATTTATACACATTGGTAGGAGCTCCTCTCAGCCTTCTCTTCTCCAAGCTGAGCAAAACCAATCCTCTCAGCCTCTCCTATTTTGAAAGATGCTGTCTTGCTTAATCATCTTCATATCTCCTTATTAGACATGCTCCAATATTTCTGTGCCTCTCTTGTACTGGGAGAGCCCTGACCTGGACAGAACACTCCAGTGCTGAGACGAAGGAAGGAACAGCTTGCTTCACCAGCTTATAATGCTTTAACTAATGCAGCCCAGGAGCCTTGTTATACTTCTTTGCTGCAGCCTGTCAAGGTCACTCTAACTAGTAGCACAATCACCTGTTTTAGCTGTTACCCTCCCAGTTTTGCATCATGTACAAAATGGCTGAGGGTGCTCTGGTACCATCAGAGAAACTCTCTATGTCAGTAATGAAGATCTTAGACAAGAGCAGCCTACTTATTGACCACTGGGGTTCATAATTTGTGACAGGCCTCCAGCTGAACTTTGCTATTGATGACAACTTTCTCAGTATGTCAGTCTGGCTTCTTTTCAGTCTACCTCCTTGTTCATTATCTGGTCTTCATCAGTTCATCTGTGTGGATGGTATGGTGGACTGCTGAAAGCTTTATGGAAGTCAAGGCAGATAATATCTACTGCTCTCCCTTCATCTACCAAGACAAGTCATCTCATCACAGAAGGCTACCAGGTTGGATAATCAAAATAACCAAGAGTAGATGTTCAATGACATTGGTTATACTTCTGGCTTGCGAGTGTCCTGCTGGGTTGCCCCTCCAACATACATCCGTGTGGTTAAAGTTTCCCCAGAGGATGAGGGCCTGTGAGTGCAAGGCTTCTTCCAGTTGTCTGAAGAAGACTTCATTCATTTATTCTTTCTGATCATGTGGTTTGTAACAGATACCACAATATCTGACACCCACATTGCTTTGCACACTAATCCTGACTCACAAACTCTCAGCTGGCTCATCATCCATCCCAAGACAGAGCTCCATGAATTCCCACTGTTTCCTCACATCAAAGACAACTCCAGCTCCTCATCATTCCAGCCAGACCTTCTTGGAGAACCTGCATTCATCAGTGGAAGCCCTCCAGTCATGTGAGTTTTTCCAGCATATCTCTGGGATCCCCATAAGATCCTAGGCCTGGATTTGCACACAGACTTTTAATTGCTCCTCTCTCTTAGCCAGAGACCCAGAGCATCTCTGACTATCTCTGGGTCTTACTGGCATGTATACTGCAGGATTTAGTTTGATGTACAACACAGAAAGCCATCTGAATACTAGCTATATATCTGAAAAGCAAACATTTTATCAAGTAGTTATGTTATCCTATTTTTTGCAATGAACATTGATGGCATTGGTTATATACACATGCAATGGTCTGCACACTCCTTAACCTTTCTAATTAATGACTCGCTATTATTATTCTCAGCTATAACTTATTTCAGTTAACCTAACAACAGTGATATATTAGCATATTAGATCACCAGATCTAACGAACCCAACATACACCATGCAAACCATCATTACTAAAAGATTCACTCATAAGTAAGGGATTTTAGACTGTAGCACTGTCTGTTTCTTTCCCTATTTCAATATTCTCTGTTTCAAATAAAAACTTTCTATTGGTTAATGCATCATGATCATTGAAGAATAAGTGTAACTATTCAAATAAGCACAAATATCCTACACTAGTAACACTGGAAACACTGATTTTCTGGCATTTCAAAATTGCTCATGGTTAAAAATTGCTTTATATTCCAGGATCATCCCCTGAAAAAAATATATATATTATATATATATTTCTGTTCTTTCATACTCCTGTTGTTTCTTCTTCTTTTTCCGTGCTTTGGTAAAAACAGGGAGAGGATGTGCTCTGTATTTATCAGAAAAAGCTGAAACTCTTAACAGACAACACCTGACACAATCCCCAGAGAAATCACCATGCTGACAGTATTTTTTGTTATCAATATGTCTAGGTGCTAACAATACTGTTTGGGATAGTCCGTTCCTACTTAGCGGGAAAGTGTTAAGAATGAGGAAGAACTGCGAAGGAAATCAGACTGATCTCAGTTAACCTCAGTTCATCTCACCAAACCCTGTTCCAGCGAACAATAGCTGTTTGCTGAAAGCAAACACTGAAGCAGCCCTAGGAAATGAGATGAGTAAGCTGAAAACCATAGAAGTTTCACTGACATATTCCAGAATTCCATAGATAAGCAAGGGCTCCACTGAATCTCAAAGGAAAAACAGTAAAGAATACAGGGGGAGCAGAGAGGGGGGGGGAAAAAACATAGTGCTACCAGAAGAATTGCTGGAGGCAAAATAGCTCCAGGGGAGGGAGAATGTTAATAATTGCAGTCATTACTTTAAAAAAAAGAGAACTTAACTTTTTCTTCTCTCACTGTGTCCTCCTTTTTTTCTTTTCAGCCCTGTTCATTCCACAGTGGAATGTAATTCAAAACAGGAATTATTCTTGGTCATTATTCACATCAATCACAGAGGAAGGCTTTGATCTTGTGCTCTGGAGAGGACTAGGCAGAATATGTCATCCTTCACTGTGTCAGTAATCCTACTGATATCAAGTAAGAGCAATGCTAGAGGTAGAGTGACCAGACACACAAATGACGTTGACATTTAAAATCAAATAACAGAGCACTTGTATTTTTTGCTCACTTGAGTGGTGGATGGGCACATATTAGTTTCAGTACCATTATTTGCAAACGTGTGCTTTTTTTGTGAATGAAAAAAATTCATGTCTGGCAATACTTTTTGCAGAAAGATCACTTGCTCTTTTTAAAAATTTTTAAAATGTTTTTATCAGTCTGAAATAGTCCACAAGGAAACAGAAATCAGTTTCTGCAGAGAAGTTGGTACCAACATATCTTTGGTGTAACTTTTCTTTCTGCAGTTATAAATGGCCCTGCACTTGGAGGATTTTTTACTGCGTTTGCCTGACATACAAGGGGAATGGGATTCAGAGGCCTTGGAATGACTTTCCTTGTAATGTCTAACTTTACACAAAGTCCATTTGTTTCTTCTGATGCTATCGAGTTTCAAAATTGGCAGAGGAAAAGAGAGGAGGCAATACAGAAAACTAGAACAGCAGATTACAGTTTACTGTCACTGTACTCGTGCCAAACTCATCTAGGAAAACATGACATAGCATTATTAAGCTTTTTGGAAGATCACATAGTATGAAGTGATCAGATATCATTCCTGGACTCTTCTAATCTTTTTTTTTTCTTCATTATTCATCCTTGTTCCTGATTTTTCAAAATATCTGTGTGAAAATATGTACGTTTACCTTTGTTTACATATTTTAGTTTTGACTAAATAAACTCACAGAATAAAGTATGTTGGAAGGAATGTCTGGAGGTCATCTAGTTCTATACCCTGTTCAAAGGAGGACCAATTTTGAATTTTTATAAAACTTTGAAGATGGATCAGGCTGCTCACGACTTTTCTACACATAAATTTATTTTAAGGGCTATCTGCATCACTTTACTTTTTCATAGTAGGCAGGTTGAGTATACATGAATTTATTCCAGCGTTAAATCAAATATTAATTGTGTATGTTGATAAGAGAAGGACACAGATTGTTGTTGAAGGTGGCATTATTAGACTCTCTAAAACTTTGAATAGTATGTCTTTCTTTTCATCAAACTGTAGTTTACAGACTTCTTCCTGGCACTTAGCAGTCGTTTTTAGCATAGAATCCTGCTGTTATTGTTCCTGAGCACTGAACAGCACTATTTTTTTCACAGCTCGCCATGTAAGAATGTGTCTGAGAGATCAGCACCAATGCAGTGCTGTCATCATCCTGGCAAGTCCAACTAAATCTGTGTAATATTTTAATTATTTTAAATTAAGTTTGTGAGATCAGTGAAAAAAAAAGCAAACAACTTTGGATAAATTTCCTGATATTTTGAATAATGTATTATTTTCACTGTTATGAGGTGTCTCTTGTCTTTGCTAGCAACATGAGAATTGTATTAAATGATCAGATTATCAAGCCTGAAGCAAATTATTCTCATGATTAAGAAATGCCTGTCCTACCTGGAGACTGCATATGGTGATATTAGCAAGACAGATGTATTGGCATCACTGTGCTCATTACAGTATGTGTACAAAGAATCACATCTCCAAATTCTGATTATGTCTAACAAGTATTCTGTCCTGCATGGCATTGTGGGTCTTTCTGCCCAAAAACTTCCATATAATTTTCTCTGTATCAGAGAATATTGAAGATTGAGATTGTTATTCAGAAAGGAGGACATCACCAAACCAAAAGAAAAAAAAAAAGTTATTATTACAAGTGTATGAATATATATAGTTAAGATTAAATGAATTATCTGTATGCCGGTGTATCATTTGCTATTTTTAATGAGGGGTATTCACAGCTTCTATGAAGTCTTAAATCCCTTACTTATCCTTACATGACTATATGCTTTTTTGACTGGAGTTAATGAAAAATAAATTTGTAAATAATCCTTCTTTTAAAAATACATATTTGCATTACAGTCTGACTGATTCTGCACATTGTTAATAAATTGTATGCATTTTAGATCAAGAAAAGAACAGTCTTTTCACTTGCTAGATACACAATCTACTGAAACCGTGAAAGTAACTGCTAATAAATATGGAGTTGCATTAATTTCCAGAGATATGTGTTATGGATTCTCTTTCTGGTATATTGAGTTAAATATTCCATAATGGCTATTTGTTCATCGTAACAATAATGTTTAATTCAGCAATTTCATTTCTTGTATCCCTCCCTATGAGGAAAGTAAACTAAATAAAATAGAGATAACAAAATTATTTTCTACTAAATATGTACAGGTTGAATTTAATTCTGAGTTAGAAAGTCAGTTTCTTTCCTTTATAAAATTAACAAAGATATATTTATCTCTTACTTCTTATTTCCTGATTTAACATCAAACAATGCCGATCTCTGGGTAGCAAGGCCTTAATGGAAGGAAATTAAACAAGAATCACTGAATACAAATTGGACTTTTCTGCTTAGTGAATCCTCCTATGCTTATTAAAGGAAATTGTGAATATTTTTTTGGGGGAAAAAAGTAGTCCTTAGCACCTGCATGTATTTGTTAAATTATTTTTGAATATGAAGATAAATTATGAACTTGAAAGCCCACAAACCAAAAAGATTGAAATAGAACACCAGTTCTCCTTTAAGAGAAAGCAACAGTTGTAGCCATCTTGACCTAATATTTCCTTTGTCAGTTTTGTTTTCTGTTAGCTATAGAATTTTCTAAATAATATTTCATTAGCTAAGAAAGTTCTCCTTAAGGTAAACTAAAGTTTAATTTATTTGCTTTTAATACAGTAATCTTCAATGTGATAACTGTTTTATATATGGCAAATCATATGAAAACTTAGTACTGTACTATTTATATTAAATTCTTGCTTTCCTAGAGCAAATTCTCAACTTTAGGTAGCCCCCACACATACTGTCACCTGGACAACAAACATTTTGCAATCAATTTTAATAGGCCAAATTTTGTTTTCTTCATGTTTATTCAGAAGCCACAAAACAAACAAGCTGGTATTTGACCCACACTGATAAATGAGGGCAAGTCTATTAAAGGTTTTAGTTATCAAAGTCCGTCTAAGATACCTAAATCCCAAACTGCAATGTCCAACCGGAGTTGGACATTTTGCTGCTCCATTAATCCTCAAGCTACCAGTTTCCACACGTTCTGTGTATGCCTAGACTTCCCAAGGTTGAACAACTCAGAAACCAGATCATGTTTGCAGCCAGTACAGATTCAGAAACTGCAGACTTAGGCTGTCTGCTGGGTTCAAGCCCGCAACTGTTTGCAGACCACATCTAAGACATTTCATAAAATACAGTGGTGACTAGATCTCATTTTTTTAAAAAGCTGAATCGGAAAGGGAGCAGCCTTGTTCCTTCTAAATAGTTAATGCTTATAACTTTTATCTAGTAAATGGAAGATATGAATATAGCTTTCCTTTCAGCTAGACAGACGCCCAAATTACGCTCTGTAGAAGAAGGAGAAAGGTTAGAAAATTATCTACCATTCTTAACAACACTGTTCTGCAGGGCTAAAAAACTTAAAATCTTACTGAGGACAGAAACTGAGATGAACCATGACAAGGGTTCTGTTTCTGCTTGTATCATGCATCCTTTTTTTTCTAACCAACTGGATAAATAAAAAAAAAAAAAATGCATGCACACTTTTACCTACTTGAAGGAAATGTCAAGAATTCTCTGTTTTCTCTCTTTCTAGCCTTGCAAATGTTTCCGTCTGATATGGTCTTTCTTTCATTTGCTGGGAAAATAGTCTCAACACGGTTACCCTCTGTTAGGTCCTTCTTTTCTCAGTATCTCATTAGTGGCTACCTTAGGGACTGACAAACTTCTATGGTTTCTGACAAACTCTTTTTGCTGTATGTAGTAGGTAGCAAGTTTATACATGTAACAGAGATTAGGGGTGTCCTATATGTTATATGGTACCTATCAATCATTGCAGTATTTCGTATTGTATCTTTTTGAACAACTGGGTTCTAGTTTCCAGGCTCAATTTAAGGCAGCATATGTACATTTCTTCAAGGAACTGCAGTTCTTGAAAAATACCTAATCTTCACCATTCTTCTAAAAATATGCTCTTTTTATAATGTGTTTATTTTTATTTTAAAAGTCATCTTAAGAGAAAATACTTGAGAAATGTAATTGGAAGCAGCAACGAGTATTTTGCCACTATGGTTATAATTTTCAACACATGTAAATATATGTAAAATCACAAACACGTTTTGTATGCTCTTGAGAGGTCAAGAACTCAGGGGAGGAATAATGTGTATGATTATAATCTACTGGACTTGCAGAAATAAGGCAAAGGAGTTAAAGCAACTTAAATGCAATGTTTTGAGCACAATATATTGATTTTTTAAATACTTTTTCTGTAGTTGTACACAATAGCATCTTTGTAATATTACCTCCTGTTCTTCTCAGTAATGCTACTTACAGAAAACTGATTTTCTGTATGCAGTCCAGCAAATCAGGTTGCTGACTGTAATGTTAACAGAATTAATACATCTAAACACAACACAACACAAAAAAAAAATCACATTTGAAATATTTAAGATTTATCTTAGGAAGGTGAAAGCACATACTTTCCCTATCAGGGAAAAAAATTTTGGTAGCTCAGTTACAGGAATTGAGAACTTGCAGTGGACTGACTGTCCACAAACAAGAATAAGAACTTTGCCCTGGATTGGTTAATTTTTCATGGCATTGTAGCGGTACATAAATGACACCAGTGATCTATTATGGCTCTATAGACATAGATAAATATCTATATAGTCAGATGTAGACCATTTTGACCAATCTGCCTGCATTCTCAGCTGTGAGAACATGAGTAAGTTCAGACCTAGAAACAATGGCGTCATGTACACTAGTATGCCAAATGTGCAATAGATTGAACTATTAAAAGTTTAGACTGATTCCAGACATGTTTTGCTTGTACCAAGTGTCCCCTAGATAATGCCTGAGCAATGGTTTGGAGGTCAGCAAGCCTTCCTCATGGTGCCATCTGGATGTAGTCAAGAAAGATATGAGAATTTGGATGTATGGATATGAGCTGTTTCCTGCTGGGTGGCCTAAGGACCTGGCCACTTTTTTAAATATAGGGGAAAAAAATAGTACAGATGTAATACAGGCAACAGTTCGCACTGTACTGAACCTGTAATAACTTTCCCTTGGAGCATGCAGCTACCTCTACCTGTAGACATGCCTGTAGTGCTTTACAATCTCTAGGCTATGGAATTTTCTGTAAGAAGGAAGGAAAACTATGAAGTAATAACAAAAACAACAATCAAACAGCTGTTTATATCACAAGAAGGAAGTTAGAAATTAATATTTGCTTTTTTTTTTTTTTTTTCCCACACTGAATGGACTTATTTAATTATTCCTGAATTTCTTTGTAACTGTGGAACATTCATTGTCACACAAAAAGATGAGTTTGCTTTAGCCAGGAAGATGATAATTGCCATGAAAGCTCCTATGAGTTGTATCAAGCATGGAAAACAGAATGACTGCTTTACACTGACTGGTTTTGCTACAGCTGAGCCAAGACAATCTGTGCACCGATTGCAAAGGAGTTACAAAAGCAGCTACAAAAGTTACAAGTATATATATATTTATATATATATATATATATATAAAACTCATGGTGGTCTAGTTATCTATCACTTGGAAAACAAAAGGAGCTACTCACACCACTCCTGCAAGGCAGCAAAATGTGTCTAGACACCAAGTTTTTCTTCTTTTTCAGGATTTTAACAGTATCATCCACCCTGATATCTATTTTTTGCCCCTCCTCCCCATCACCTAAATATTGCTGCTATGGCAATCTGTGTTCAGTGAGGTCTATACTTATTACTAGATAAAATCTGAATAATAATACAGGAGCTACAAAACATGAAGTATCTTTTCTTTCTAATAGTTTTCAGTATTATGAGACACTGTTATGAGACACTGGCATGAGAATGTCTGCATGGAAGGCTTACAGGGTGGCTAAATAATCCTATTAATTCTAAGTAACATTCAGGAGAACATTCATAGCCCTATAGTTATTCCATAGCATGGCACTATTACCCACTTTCCTCAGTGTTGCAGATGTATCAGAAATAGGATGATGCATAATGAAATCATTACTGCATTTTAGCATGCACCATGGCTCTAAACCTTCACAAAGGGGTCTAATTCCAAAATGAAATTAACTGAGCAGCCAAACCACATCCCATAGGAAGGGTGAGATGAAGCTATATTTTTCAGCTGCTACTTTTTTAACTCAGATGCATTTGGGCACAGAGGTTCTGGATAAAACAATGGGGATTCTCAGAAATTACAGATTTAATGTAACAGTCTATGTTTTGGAAATTTTTATTTTAGCATAATTTGTGTAACATTAAATAGTGCAAAAACATGTTATGACTATTAAATGTAGCTGCCTAGACCAGTCTGGTTCCAGAGTAAGTACAGACATTGCTCATGGCTGCAGACACAGACTTGCTTGATGAGCCTTGAGTTCAAAACATATAAAATGTTCCTCCTGTAGACAAAGCTAGTTGTCAACCATCTTGCCTTCTGAAACGTTATTTTGGTTCTTGGGAATTGTCAAGATAACAGACACATAGAATCACAAAAGAAATGAGATTGGAAAGGACATTTAGAGAACATCTGGTCCAACCATACTGCTCAGGCAAGCTCAGCTAAAGCATATTGTACAGGGAAACCTCTCCCAGAACAAAGCCACCCTCAAGACAAAAAGAAAAAAAAAGCTTTTCCTCATGTTCAGATGGAACTTCCTGTTTCAGTTTCTGCCTGTTGCTCCTCATCCCGTAACTGTGCACCACTGAAAAGAGTCTGGCCCTATCCTCCTTAAGACTTCCCTTCTGATATTTATATGCATTGATAAAAAGGCACCCCCAGGATTCTCTTCTCCAGGCTGAACCAGGGCCCACCTCTTTCTCCCTTGCTCATATGAGAGATGTTCCAGTCCATAAATGATCTCTTTGCTGGACTTGCTCCTTTAGCTTCATGTCTATCTCTCTGATCTCTTTTGAGTTGAAAAATCTATCTGATGGTAAGAAAAAATCAATTATGTCATCACTGGATTCCTTATTTTTTCACTTGCCTTCTTCTAAATGATGTTATCTGTTTACCTTATTATTGAGGCTGTCAATATTTAAGTATTTTTTCTTTACATACAAATAGTTTTAGGGGCACTTAGTAAAATAACGATCTTACCTCTTTTCCTTCATAGTTTCTAAGTATTTATTTCTTCTCTCTGATATGATTCTTCTATTGCTGAATGAAGGCTTCTCACATGCTTACTCACTTAAAAAATGCCTTTCTCTCTTGCCCTGATAATGCTAGCTCATTATAATGATGGAAGTGACAATAATGACACTTACTCTTAACTTTTTCAGAAGCCTCTGGGTTATATGATTACTTTACCTAACACACTATATAATCCAGATTTTTAAGGTAAAACAGTAAAATATCTACCAGCAATCAGATAATATGAGCAATTAATTTGATTTTAACTTCAGAGCTTTGTTCATTCCCCATATGTCGTCAACGAGGTTACCAGGCACAAGGTATTGCCACTGCTACATTTCAAAGAATGGTGAAAAGGTGATGCCAGCATGTACTTTCCTACAACACATTCCTCTGAAGACTCCAGATGTTTTGTGGTCACTCCCAGTGTGAAAAATGGCATAAAATCAAAATCTATCATGCCTGTCGTCATACTTTTTGCTACATACATATTGCTATATTACATGAACAAATACAGAAGGTTATAATATAACAGTTCTGGAAAATGTATTTTCAGGTTAGCAACAACAAACAACTTTGAAGAATAAGCAACAAGCAACTTGTTAGAGACACATCTGAGATTACTTTTTCTTATGCTAGTCCGTTAAACCAGTGCTACTTTGGAGATGGCTGTTTTTGAAAATTGAAAGAAAACAGAGGGCTTAGGACTCCTCAGCACAGATGTTCCCAGCTCTGTCAGACAGAAGGGTGGGCGGTCTGGATATACGTGCATGACTATGCATGAGAGAAGAAGGGGAGGAGAGAAGGATGGTCAGTTGTTTCTTTACCAACTGTTCTTCTTTCCTGTACACGTTTGGAGGGCTCTGTCTTTCACAAGCAAAGGGACACCGGCTGAGAAGGGGCACCTACATATATATTTATCATTCACAGTGACTGAAAAAAATATACATATATAGCCAAATGATAACCTACTTTTCTGAGTCACATTTGTTCCATATTGTGAAGTCCTCATTTACCAATGACAGTCATGAGCTAGAAAAGCTCAGGATACTAAAATGGACACCAGAGATCTATTTGAACACTTATATGAATTGAATATATAAGAATATATGTGAATCTATATCAATATATGGATTTTAAGGCTTCCAATAAGATGACTATTATCATTGTTTGGGATTTTCTGACAACATGCAGATGTTTCTGTTCCTCTGTTTTCTCTTACAGTGAATACTAATTTGATCTTGACTACTAAAATATTTTTCTGATCATATTTTAGATATGCTTTCCTTCTGTTTCAATCAGGCTGACTGAATCTGAATGTGTGAGAATGAAAGAATGAATGAAGTGTTGCTTAATATAATTGTGGAAGGTCAAATTTACTATCTAGAACAAAACGGATTCTTGGTAGTACTGTAAAATCTTCAAATAACTAATGTCACCACTGTAAGATATTTTAGCCAATATATTCATTAAACAAAGATACCTTATTTGTGATACAGGGAAGGTCTAAAAAGATTATTCTGGAAAATTAAAAATCTATCTTACTTTTGTTTGTTTTTACTCCTAGCATTACCCATAATCAGCTTTCTGCTTCCTTTATATATTGTTCAGTAATATGAAAAATACTAGAGTAACAAGGAAATGCTTAAATTCAAACACAATATGCATCGATTACCTCTTAATTCACTAACAGATTTTTATTAATGTCTTTACTAAGGTTATGTTCTAGGACTTAAATTCCTTTTTTCAGGACATTCACTTTCTCTCATCTTTTTATTTAGAACATCCCGTGTTCACATTATCAGCTTCTTTCACTTTGTACCATTAGTTACTCTTATTCCATTTGAGAAATCTATTAATGTGTTAGCTCTGTGCTTTTCCTTTTCTAATATTTATATTTTCTTGGAAATTGAGGACCTCATCAAAGACAGCCTAATTCTGTGAATAAGAGAAGAATTTAGATGATTTTTGAATTCTGATAGACAAACTGGGTCAAATTTATAGCCTTCTCATTCCTTTATTTCCTAAGCAGAATGCTGAATTTCATGGCATGCAAAAAGAACATTTTTTTTTTCATTTTTACAGTGATAAACCAGTAATAAAGAGATTTACCTATTAAATTTACTCATGCGAATAGCTGTTTAGCACAAGACGATAGTGCTGATATGTATGTATCAAAAGTATGATATGTACATTCCTTAACCCCTGCTGTATTGTATAAATAAAAGTATTTATACAGACCTATCAATTTTCATATATGTTAAGATGTGATATAGAAGTCTCTGGACCTTGAGACACTGAGATAAAGGATGTTGCTCTTATTTCATCTCTGAATACTAGAAAAAGTCCATTTTACCATGACATTATCTTAGTAATTTGCTTTCAAATGTAAAAATCTAAGTTATCAAGACCCTTTTTTCTTTTTAGTTACTGTTCTAAAATTCTTCTTGCTAGACAAACCTTCTCACATGAAAGTTTTGTAATTGATGATACCAGATCTGAAACCCACAGATATTTTTGTTCTTACAGGATTATACCCTATAGAAGGAGGTCTTAAAAGAAATAAATATTTAATGGATAATTAATGAATAAAAAAAGCAGAATGCCCAGCACTTGCCTGAATTAGTGCTTCCAAAAAAATCAATGGAAAGATTCACATAAGCAATTGCTACTTCCAAAACAATCTTATTAAAGGCCTGTCAAAATAGTAAGTTGAAAACAAAGTATTAGATGTTGTAACTAATACCTCTTGCCTATTTATAAAAATGACACTCAAATGGCAGAGAATAAAGGAAAACTCAATTTCTCCTGTTTTGTTTCAAAAAACATATCAGTGATAATAAAGTGAAAATAGGAAAAAAAACACTACAGTCAGAGAGAAGTGGAACATAGCTTATATGTATCAGTTCAATATCTTGTACTCCTGCATTCAGTGCTAAATAAAGTCATTGTCTTTTATCTGAAATCAAAATAGATTGTTTTTAAATGAGCTGAAAACTTGTATAACTTGCTCTTGAGTTTGCTAAACTTGCTGCTTTTGCTCTGCTTTATTTATTTATTTATTTATGCAGAAGCTGAACCATATGTATATTGCTTCAGGTACCTTCAGAAAGCTGTCTCAAGAATCTCATACAGATTTTATACTATAAGAAACTAATTGGTTTAAAGAAATAAACTGGTAATACAGTAACACACATTTTGGTCGGTCAGAGACCAATTAATTGTAGAAAGAAATTATCTGACACTATGGATGTAACTTATACCCCCAAAATTGCTTCTATCAAAGGAGCAGAGCACAGGTTTTCATCTGCTGAAGTGCTGAGTAAGGTACTGGAATACAAAAACAGAAACAGAGATAGAAAGAGGAATAAAACCCTCATAGAGATAAGTTCTACTTGAAATTTTGTCCTTAGTATTTTCTCAAGATTCCTTCCAAGACATTTCCAAGTCATCATGTTTAGACAACATATCTTGCACAATTTTCCCTCTAAATGTCAGTTTTCATGGTCAAATCTTTCCGTGGGGTATTTTTTTTTTAACAGAGTCCGTTCCCACTGGTCATCAATAGAGGCTCAAAAAAGCCCCAAAACATGTCTTGGTTCCCTACTATTCCTTCTTCTTACTATTAATGTAAGATATATCTCTGTATATTGAAACTGTTTGCCATCTGAAAAATGTATTTCTTAGCCAAACCAGATTGACAGAAACGATGTTTTTGATTTATCTTGCCTATATTAGATGCTTAGTTTTATTTGACACCCTGCATACCTCTCCCTCTAAGCAAAAGTGTTCCAAATTTCTCTGTGAAGTAACACCAGAGCTATTCAAAGCATCTTCTAGGTTCTGTATTATTCGTAATTCTGCCACTACACATTCCAGAATCATTATGAGAAGAAACATTTGTCATGTAAATACTATGTTTACTCTGCAGTTTTTCATTTATTCCAAGCATTACCCAGAGAATGAACCTCACAGAAATGACAGAAGATAGATTAGAGTGGAATAGCAGAGGTCTCGATTTCACTGTGCAACGTTTCCACCTTCTCCCATCAGTTAATTTTTAAGGAACTTCATCTAAAAATCTAGTAGGAATCTTAACAGTAAGAGCATCAGATTTTAAAATTCTCCAATTTAAGGAAGAAAGAAGGGAGTGTCCTACCCTATTAAGAGTGTGATATTCAGTTACTGAATATCACTGCTTTTGAATTTTAGAGTATCTTGGCTAAGAGAAAATTCCACATTTTGAGGAAACTACACATGCTTTAGAGATTTTTTTTTCTCCTTTGAAAGCAAATATTGTTAAAAGATAACTCCGCAGACAGCTTAGGACCATACCGATTGAACGATGCTGAAGTGTTCAAAACAACAGTGTACCATTCCATGATTTCATGTTATTTTGACAGCACTGCTACCCCACCATACTCCCAGCATTCATTCGTATCAAAGAAAAGGAAGGGAATCTCTTAAAATAGGATCTGGAGAAGACAAACATAACATTCTTCCCTTATCAGGAAGCTTAGTAGAATACTCTACCAGGAAAATACTTTAGGTTTTTCTCAAATTTCAGTAAACAATATCTTGGAATGACTCTGATGTTACCTTCCTAACAAGACAGCGTATTGCATAGTTTCAAGATACCTGAAAATTGTAATTTATATCATAATCCACTGAATTGATTTTATCATGATTAGTTCTTATTTTTTTTCCTTTTTCTGAATTATGCCACTAGAGCTTTACTGTAGGATTTCACAGTGGTTTTTTTTTTTTTTTTTTTTTTTTTTTCTTAATATCCTTGGGCAACATGTTCCAATTATCTGACCATAGTGGCAGAGAAGAAACTTTTTCTGTTTTCTTTTTTTTAATAACCAATCCATTTTTGTTGTTGTTGTTATTGTTGTTGCTGTTGTTGTCCCACTTGTGTTCATTGTACTTGCCCCATCCCCAGGCTCCTCCAAGAAGAATCTGGATCCACCTTCTTTATATTTTCCCAAAGGGTAGTTCTAAATAACAGTAAGATCCCCCTCAGTCTTCTCTTCTGCAGGCTGAATTAACCCATTCTCTGCATCTTCTTATAGGCCATGTGCTCCAATCATTGGAGGTACACTGCTGCTTGACTTACTCTAGTCTGTTAATATCTTCTTTTCTACTGGGGAAGCATAAAACTGGGTACAGTACCCCAGACATGGTCAAACAAGAGATGAATATATTAAAACAATTAAATCTTGACCTCCTAACTATACTTTTGGTAAGAGAGCCAGTATGTAGTTGACAGTGATCAGCAGTCCTCAGATACATCGTGATTCCTCATACCTTTTTTTTTTTGGTTTCCTTCTCTTCTAGGCAGTTTTATTTATGATTATATCATACATTACATGATATAGTGAATATAAGAACAGTGGAATAATTTGGATCTGTTTCTGTGCTGCAGTTGCAAAGTAACCCAAAGGTGTGATTGTGTCATTCCACATGATTAGAAGTTATAAATTCATTTGGTCTGTACATTTGCCTGATACTTAAAACACGGAGGCAGCAATTGCATGAATTATTGTGTTGCCACATCATCAACGCTAAATAACAATTTAAATGCTTCCTTTGGCTTAGCACTGTATACCTGTGCTAAGTTATATGACAGAAGAATTACAGAAGATGTGCATTTGTGTGACTGTCAATGCAATGCAGCCTAGAGATTGTAAAGACTCAGTTCTGAGAGTATAATCTTCCCAGACCATGTTTCTTTGGTTTTATAACCTGGCTTAACACGCAAAACTAATAAAATACACTATGTTAGGATTATGCCTGCAAATCAGATGTGATTATAACTAATAATCCTTTCATTTTAAATAGCATTTTAAGAACTTTGAACTGCCAGTATTTAAATGAGTTCAGTTACACTCCCTAAAGCTCCATAAAATTTATAGCTTTATAAGACTGTCTCTGGAGGACTGATAGCACTGACAGCTCTTCATAGTTTGACAGACAATCTAAAGATGTAGAGTAAAAAGTAAGTAAATAAAATAATCTCATATAATAAAAATATGTGTTTCTCTGAATGTTGCAGGCAAATCTGTAGAAGCTAGGAAAACAAAACAAACCAAAACAAATCCTCTTTCTCACTATCTCATTTTATAGAAACACACTTCTAGTTAAAATTAGGATGAAGGACAGAGGGAGTGTTTTTGAAGCAACTGACTGAAAGAAAATCATCCACATAAGGAGACAGAGGAGGTGGTATATGGAATAAAAACAGATTTGAGTAGAAATCACTACTGTTTGTGAGAGAAACTGAATTGGTTTTATAGAAGTGGCTCCCAACATACAAATGAATCTGGATTTTTTCTCCCCAAGGCTTTGGGAAAAAGGAAAAGTAAAAGACTTTATCAGCATTGTCAATATAAGAAATGCTGAGTTTTGAGCTCTTTCCTTTTTTGTTCCTTTTTTTTTTTTTTTAATACATTCTCATTTAAATTATACATTGAGAGATGGGGTTATTTTGCTTTTTTTTTTTTTTTTTTCTTGGTTTTCAGAATGCCCTTGACACACTTCAGCTAAGTCACAATACTAAAACTTCATCTTTCTAATGAAAGCTAAGATTCTTACAGAATCTCAAGACAGAATAAGTTGCAATTGAAAATGCAAAATCTCCTTATAAAAATTCAGAGAGATTCTAGCACTGCTTGTTAATCCTCACTTAATACTGTATAAGTGCAGATGCTACTCAAAATTGCTAAGGAGCTTTAAAGAGAGAAAGGAGAAAATGGTTGTCATATTTTGTCTGCACTTCACTCTGGATCCTCACATCCATATTCTTTCTGCATAACATAACCATTAAGGCTTTATCGTACAACAGTTTGATTACTACAACAGCCTTGACAAATGAAATTTTGCCATGGTGATATATATCCAGAACACTGTTGGAAAAATAATTTTCTTAGTGTGTTAACTTCAATAGTCTTTTTACATCCATTGGTCAATTGTTTTTTGTTATATCAAATATTAACTATCAACCCATCTTAACAAATATTATAGATGATTCTCCATCCCTTTTTTTTTTTTTAATTCTAATTGGATTTTTTTTCCTAATTAAGTATTAATATATATGAAAACATTCCAGTGAAGACTTGTACTGCAAATGAATATAGAAAAAAAAAGCTTGTGTGAAGGTATATGACTGTGTCTGTGTTGAAAACTGCACAGTCTTCACTTTTGCTGTGCACACTGATTTATTTGATTATGGAAAATGGATATTGCAGAACAAAATGGCAATGAACAACTCCTACTAATGAATTTGGAGATCTTTGCTTTGTCTAGAAATAGCGTCACTCAGTCTGCCAGATAGCATGTGTCTGGGCTGATATCCACTGGTTTGGCAAGGTATGCTTGATGGATTCCCATTTCTAGATAAACATTGCACACATCCCTGTCTCAGATATTTTTCTACATCCAGAAATGTAGATAGGATCCTCATAAATTTATTCCAGTAAGCATACTAAGCAAATTTCTGGTCCAGAGGAGAAAATTTATTTATCCCAATTCAGTAGGAATCTGGGTAAGTAATTTCTTTAAGACTTCAAAGCCAGTTGGTCTAGGTACAATATTATTTGTATGTGCAGTACCAGACACACTGATGATTTTCCAATCAACCATAAAAGGTGATTCATTCATTACAGTTTTAGACTAAAGGCTGCTAAACTATGAGCTGTAAACTATACAAGGGTATAATATGAGGCCAAGTGGAACATATATGAAATCATGGACATTCAGTACTCTTTGCTCACATCCTGAGCCTTTTGGGGCTTTTCCAATCTAGAAGGCAAAGTTTCACTTTTTAAAGTGTAAGTGACATGAAAAGGAGATATGTCCTCAGTGTCCTTCTTTGTCTCTCAATATCCGAATATTCAATTAAAAGTTTATGTTAATTGACAAAAGTATATATTTCCCTGAGGCAAGACTGTTTTGCCCACAACAAACCATGGACGATTAGTTATGGCTTTTTTTTTTTTTTAAAGAGTGTGTAACGGTAAGAATGGAATAGATAGTTGACTTCCGTATCCTTTGTTGCGGTTTGGTGGGCGGCGCAAATTTGGTAAGAGATGAATCCTCTTGTGTTCCAGCTGATCCTCAAAAGTTAGAGGGGCTGGGGGCAGCTGGACTCATCTCTTAATAGGGATACCAAATACTGTGGTAAGTATAGGTCTGACTCTGGCAGTATCAAGTTCACAAACAGGCTGTTGACTGTAGGTCTGATCGCCTTCAAAACAAGTAGTAGAGTTCACAAATAGCATGATTTATTCATATGCAACTTTTGAAGAACAGGTTTCAGGTATCAGTACAAGAAATTCTCTACTACAGTGTAGGGTTCTTAGCTAGTGCCTAGTGTAAAATTCTCAGTCATCACTCACCCCAGAATATGGGAGAGGGCTCTCATCCTCGAGGAGTCTCCTCAGGCAGTGTCCTGGCCCGAGGGGAGCAAAGGGGTGCAGCCTGTCGACTGATACAGATGTTACGAGGGAGTCTTCCCTCTCTCTTCCTTCTTTCCTTCTACATTCTCCTTCCCCAGTTCCTCTTCCTACTTCCTCAGTTCCTTCTTCCTCTTATTTCCCTCCTTAGTTCTCCTTCTATATATTTTCTTTTACATTTAGGTGGAGCTTGAGTGACTCTTGTCATATTTACTTTCAGTATTGATTGGTTTAAAAAGTCTCCCAAGTCAATCAAAAATCTAGAGAGTGTACGCAGTGAGGAGTGGCCGTTCCTTGGAAGCAGGTAACTTCTAGGATGGTGTTGTGTATTGGTATTATAGTGAGATTAGAAGGAAGAGAAGTTTGAGCAAAAAGTCCTTTGGAAGGAACTGATCTGCCACCTTTGTTGGCCCAGTACCAGACATCTTATTGTACTACTGGTGTGGCTTATGAGCTGCATGGTATGACCAGGTTGACACCTCTGCAGGGAGTACAACAGAGTTTGGTCATGGCGTCTTCACGCCGCTCCACCCTCCGTTCACTCATCGTCTGCACGGAACCATCAAATTACCACCTTCACAGGGAAGACAACAAAGTTTGGCCATAGTGTCTCCATTATGTTCCACTCTGCTCTCACTAATGTGTGCTAGGATGGCAGATTGTGTTGTGGAGGAAATCATGGAGAAGTAGATTCTGCACACATCAGCCATCCTGGAAGTTGTAACAGTCTCTCACCTCAAGAAAGCCTCTGTAATGCCATACCTTCTGTTAGGCCCTAGGTTTCCTCAAATTTCCCCTTTCTCGAGCAATTCTCTCACATCCTTCAGCTAAGGGTACAGGTCATGGGGCAGAGATGGGTGCTATTCAATGATGTGGTGCATGCCTGTCTAGGAGGGACAGTGAGCCCACGGTCATGCCGTCCACGGCCATGCCGTCCACAACCATGTTCAAAGCCATTGGATATCACAGATTGACACGTCTTTTGGATGACACAAGGTCATAAGGTCAGGTTTAGTTGTTTGAGCTTTATTCATTATTTATCCCTAAACGGTCTCCCAGAATTATTCTGTGCAAAAGTGAATTTGTAACACAGTTGTTCCAGCCAGGTATTTATTTTTTTAGAGCTGACTGAGGGACAATGGGAGTAGAGAGAGAAGGAAATGGCGCAGAGATAGACATGCACTGTGCATATGCAAGGTACAATTGTGTGTTTTCTTGGGAAGACAAACCAAAAAAAAATCACTTGATTTCTCTGATGGAGCTTCAGTGATTCAAAAAAACTGGAATACTTGAATTAACTTACATTCCAAAATAAGAAAAAGGGTCAGTTTTATAGAAAGGAATATAAACACTTAAGAAAAAAAAAAAAAAAGAAAAAAGAAAAAAAATTAAATACAGAGGAGAAAAGGAATCCTTTTTATTTATCCTGTTGATTCAGTCTACTAATTTATTGGAATTTGTGCCATCTTTACTCGGGCTAAATTTAGTCTAGAGACAATATAGGATGTCAATAGGACGTTTGAGTGAAAGACGTTAACTTCACATGAGAGGAAAATGTACGCAGCTTTTCAAAAGTAGGCTTTATTGAAAGAAATATTTTTGCTCCAAAAAGAATCAGTTACCTTACACATTTCTGCTTTGTAGTCATGACCACAGCCTCATTCTCTGAATGATCTTAAGCAAAACGAGTAACATACAGGACATCTGCACATCTGTATAATTAAGTGACTCAGGTATATAGTGATAAATATACTAAGAGATTATGAGAATAATTTCTATTCTTAAAGATGACACAACAAAGAGATTCCAAATGTCAGGCCTCAAGTATGAGCTGTGGTCATGCTATTGGTGACCCATAACGAACTAAGTATCTCTCTACTTGAAATATATGCTTTGTAATATATTGGAGGGAACAACAGGGTGTCAATTATGACTACATTGTTAAAAATGTGTCTGAAATATTGGGAGTTTAACCTATACTTTTCTTTAATAATCTTAGAGAAATTGTTGGTTGCCATCTACTGTGTTTAATTAACAACTACATAAGAGATGACAGTTCAAAGAGCATCCAGACTAAGAAAGTAACTAACTAACCTAATTTCATGACAATCCTTGTGGAGTGCATAACAACAGAATTGAAGGGAAATATGATTGAAACACCTGCTAGAAATTTAGGGTAATTTCCTATAATATGGAAACAAAATAAATGTTTTATTTCCCAAGGGAAAGGGAGAACACCCACAAAAAATGGTGATTTTAATTCATAGGCTGGTAAAGCTCTTGCATTCTTATCCACCATATAGAATTGCGCTTCTAATAACTAAATTAATTTTTGCCGTATTAAATTATTATTCAAGTATAAACAAAAATAAACTTTTAAGATCATTAGATATGTTTTCTTTTCTTCCCCTAGCTTTTATGGTACCTGCGGTCTGATATCCATGGTAAAAATCAAATATGGTTTGGAGAACTGAAATTGATACATATTTATTTTATAATATAATCATCAAATATGAAAAAGTCAATTCATACTAGCAATCTGAGAACAATCTCAAACTATGTCAACTCTCATAATCAAGTCACTAAGTACTAGTCTTGCTAATAATCTGTTTTTAGAGTCTTTTAAATATATTTGGTGGATACTGTTTTCATAGGACAATTTCTTAACACAAGACATTTGTATAAGAGGTGATTGCCCAAAGATGTTGTGAGAAATAAACTCTTGAATTGGTTATTTTTCTGACTTCTTTTTACTGCAGTCTTCTTTGCAATTTCGTTTTGCAAAGGATGACCATAATTCACCTAAGTTTTTTGATATATTTCTTCCTCTTTTATACCAAGTACTCTTGAGTCATTTGAATTATTCTGTTAGATAATACACTTTGCCCAGCTGAATGCTTTATAAACAGAAAGAGTTTAGTGCAAAAGATGGTGCAAAGACAAGCACAGAAACATAGTACCGGTTCCAGTGCTTAAAAAAGCTTAATATAAAACTCATGCCCTCCTGAGCAGCTTTACTGCTGTTCAGAAAGAAAGGAGTATGTAAATCGCTCAGCCTTGAAATACAAATTGCATGAAGAAACTTGCAAATGTAGTAAAGGTACAAAAATCATACCTTCTTATTTCTTTCAGTCATAAACACTATGTCAGTCTGATTTTAGTTCTAATTTTAATACATTATTTTGTTAATCTAATAGAACCCTTTCTATATGCTTCCACTTCATCATTATCATTTTCTCATTTTCTTTTTTTTTTTTTTTTTTTTTTAATAGTTTTCCTTCTACATTTTTGCTTCCTTATTTGTCATAAATAGGAATAAATTATTAATGCTGCTTCTGGCAAACCTGATATTTGGTGTAAATGAGAATGCAGCAAAGAAATGAAATAAGAAGACACATATTTCTTGTACTTGTCAATAGTCAAATAAAATGGAAACATTTGCAAGGCTGCCAAGTTTGGCTCTTTAGTTTACAGAATATTTTCATAAACATTAAACACAAACGTTAGCATCCTGTTTATGTAACTACATTTTACATATTTTTAAACAGATTAATATAACCATTCTACTGTGCAATTTGCTTTGTCAAGTTCTCCAGGAAGCAAGACAAAAATTCCCTTGAAAGAGAGTAAAAAACGATTTTTTTTTTTCTATATTTGGGCAATATTTTATTCCGGAATATTTATTTAGATACAAACCTACAAAAAAAATCCTCAGATTCAAACTATCAGGAAAGACATAGAATCTTTACTGAGAGAACACAAAATGTACACCTTGAATCAAAATGATTCCTTTAAATATATGTACCTGTAATATGTAATATGGACCTGTAACCCAAAGGAGGCACAGCTAGACAGAAGGATGGGATATAGCACTATAGAAAGGCACCTGGAGACGTTTATAATGTTGTGGGATATCTACCCTGACTTCCATTTTCTGCTCTGGAAATAAGCACTGTCTTTAGCTTAATTTATCTGGATTACACCTTTCTGCACAGCTTCACTGTTCTTTGGGTCTAAGCATGTTTTGTGTTCAGAGAGACATCATATTGGAGGATCTAGGAGGATATGTAGTAGGAGGATACACGTACTAGGAACAGAGGGAGGTTATGAGGGAGAACATACTGGGGCATGTCAGATAACACTGGAAAAGAAAAAAAAAAGACTTTTTTATAGACATGACTTACCTTAGACTCTTGTTCTGAACTGAAATGAATTGCAATTTGGAGTTATCTATTTATCGGACTGACAATGAAGGTATCCTTGATTGCCTGACTTAAATTTATCTAAATGAATTCCACACTGAGTATATCAATATAGGAAATTAATTTTGAATGATGGTGAACTGCAAATTGATTCACTGACTTGCTGATGTGTCATCTTTTAACTGACTGTAAAAGTATACTCTTATATAAGAATGTATTGAAAAGCTGGGGATAGACAAGAGGAGGA
Source organism: Nothocercus julius (assembly GCA_013398735.1). Lineage (NCBI taxonomy): Eukaryota > Metazoa > Chordata > Aves > Tinamiformes > Tinamidae > Nothocercus > Nothocercus julius. The sequence goes on from VZSV01000030.1 coordinate 6,729,694, forward strand.
CCTGCCCTTCATAACAAATGATATTAGCATGGAATGGATGAGCCCAGAAAGAAGGGAACTCCACGGAACTGTAACTTCAGGGAAGGCATTTTTTGAAAACTATTTTGATAACAATAAAGAAAACAGTTTCCAGGAAAAAATATCCCCAGACCGTAAATATATGATCATGTTGTCATTGTTAATGATTTCAGTATTAAAAAAAAAAAAAAAAAAAGCTGCTATCTATGGGGAACAGTAAAGCACAGAGAAATGCCTCAATACAGGAAAACACTGAGATTAAAAAAAAAAAAAAAAAAAAAAAAAAAAAAAAAAAAAAAAAAAAACTAAAGGCATTTTTCACTAAAACATTTGACCAGCTCAGTTCCATCTCAAGACATCTTATTGTCACTCTAAAAAAGTTACAATTGCTTTAGAAAGCAAAGGAATATCAGGAGAACAGTTAGTTTTCTGCAAAGACCTCTTGTAGTCAATAGCACTTTTTTACAACATCATTTTACAGAAGTATAAATAATAATTGTTTACTGTTACTACTAATAAGTAGTGAATTGGTAGAGGTAATTTTTTTTTTTATTATTACTCAATTAAACAGGAAAACTTGTTTCAAAATTCCCATAAGCTTTGCATCAGGAAAATTAAACACGTATTCAAACTTCATGTATTAAAAACAAACACAGGCACGTTTGGATAAGTCACACTCGGCTGAGCGTAAAAACAGTAGGATAAAAACACTGCTAAATACTGGACTGCTGATTTTCCAGCTGGTTTACCTTCTTTTCCTTAAAAGAGCTTGTCACTGGTACCTTGATGCTTTTACTCACTTTATTTCCATTGTACATAGTTACTCATTTTTTAAAGGACCTGTTCCTCTAACTATTGATACTGTTCATTCTTGTTCATCCCTGGAATCAGATCATATAAACCTGCATGCATTTTTGTTTCTTTGATTCATTCTTATTTCTTAGAGCTCTTTCTGAGGACTAGCTCTTGACTAGCTTTTACTTGACTAGTCTTGTGAGTGGGTTTTGGAATTCCACATTAGGATTTAAGCTGAAATGAAATTAATACTTACCATTATGACAGAAAAGAACTCTTTGGCTCATCTGTGCAAATCAATATCAGCCACATGGTGGACTTTTTAGTACAAATATAACAGGGTTTGAATCTGAGAGAACTAAGAATTTTGTTATCCAGGAGTATTTTAAATAGAATGAGGTCTTTATATTTTTAATATGCTTTAGCAATTTTGCTAAATTGTAGCTCATTTTCTCTCTTGACTAAGTTTTTAGTGATTGCAATATCAGGGATCAGCTTCTCATTGATGATAAACTGGGGCTGTTCAGTCTTGTATCATCCTTTCAACTCTTTAATTTTTCTCCCCTATATTATTTTTAGCTCCTCCATAATGTATATATTTCATTCCATTTCTATTTCATTCTAGCACATTATAGCTAAATAGTATGCTCCACTGGAAACAAAAATACCTCCTTACTTTTCTTCCCCCTCTCCCCCCCCCAAAAAAAAATTCCCATTTCAGTTTCTAATACTTTCAACAGGCCTACATAACATTTTCTGGGAAAAGTTAGTTTTCAGGGAAAAAGTTACAGGCTTTTTCTGTATAGTGGAACT
>VZSV01000282.1:2616-23856 GCA_013398735.1 Nothocercus julius
CTCCCGGCGTCATCCCGGCGTCCCCTGGGCGAAGCGGCGGGAGCCGGCGGCCGCGGGGAGCCGGAGGATGTCCTGAGGCGCCGGGGAGCATCGCTGAACGGCCTGCGCGTACCGGCGCCGCCTCGGCTTCCCGGGGAGTTTGCACTGGGAGGTACTGTATTCCTTACAGAACCCCCCGCCCCGCGTGGCTTTGGTTGTTAGGCATTGTGGGGAATGGGATGGAGATGGGGGCGTGATGTCCCGCTCCGTTGTGGGAGGTTGAGGACGTCGCAAATGAATGAGCTTGGCTGGAGGAAAAATTGCACGAGTGCTCGTCTATCCAGTGCAGGAAGTTGGGGCAGTTGCTCTCCTGACTTCTCAGGATTTTCAGGCTGGGCTTGTCCCTGTCCTGGCGATATCCCTGAGGGTACTGGCATATAAACGTAAGTAAGTAAATTACCGAGGAACTAGTTGCTCCTTTGGGCTTTTATTTCCCCTTTGGAAGACTGCTGCAGAAATGGTTGAATAGCACCTGGAGTAGCTTTGGAAAAGTGCAGCATTCAGCAGTATGCTGTAACAAAACCGTTACTGATTTGAGGTTATTTTGGATTAGTGTGCTTTAGTGCAGAAGCTGTGAAGTGTGCTTACCTCGACTGTATGGGAGCAAGGCCCTTGGAAAATGGTTTAAGTCAAGAGTTTCATTAAAAGTCAAGCAATTTGTTTAAAATTTTTTTGATTTCATAGATTCTGTAAAAATTTGATTAATGTTTTATTGTGTAGAATGTTGGTGTCTCTATAGCTCTAGTTTTGTAACTGTTTTTTCCTGTGACTGAGCATGGAACATGCGAAATGAAGATGGGTAGGTTAACACTTTCAGTAACTTCCAAAGTACGCAGTGTGAGGTAGACTGTGGTTCTTTGCTTACAGAATAAACTTTCTGCTGCTCAGACCTTCTCCTTTAAAATGCCTTTCTTCAGGCACATGACTGCATAGGTGCGTACATTTGTAACGAAGTTAGTGCCAATTGGAGGATCAACCTCCTCCATCTTGTAGGGTGAAGTATTTTGAAATATCGCTAAAAAAAGCAAGCTTTGTAAATGGAAATAATGTTAATAACAAAACACTTCTAGCTACTTCTGCATGTATTGTAATTGAACAGTGGAGGTCTCTTTAAAGTTCGTTCGTAAAAGATGTGTGAGACAAAAATCAAAAGCTTACGAAATAGTGGTAGTTACATTTAGACACTAAAGGACTTTTTTATTTTGGGACTGAAGCCCAACAGTTTTTTAAGGTTTCTCAGTGAATATTTACTTAAATTGGTCTTGCCTTTGCTAGCTGTTTTGAGCTAGCATCTTTAAAGCAGAAATTAATTTTCAGTCAAAGGACTGTTAAATCAGTTGCTTAAATTTTTTAAAGGAATGGAAGATGACAAATTGGATTTATAACATTACTCAAGAATGATTATCCTGATGAATTGTAGTTGAGCAGGATCTTAACACTTAAATTCTGGGGAAATCAGCTCTAGACTTATATTCTGGAGTGAGTGATGCCATATCCCTGATAAGCAGGATCAGTGATTGCATACTTCCTTTAGAAGTTTCTGGATTTAGTCAGCTATGTTATTTTTTTAGTTAGTTACTTTGGATTTTGTGTTTGCAGCCTTTTCATAGATTTCAGATATGTGTGCAAGGTGCTAGCTGAAGAGTAGCTCAAAGGAGAGAGGCCACTGCGGTGGAAAAAATAAAAAGCTTGTAAATCTGAGGGGTGAACCCTTCAAGTTGAATATATATATAGCGTGTACAGAGATAGCTGCAAGCCAAATACCTACAGCTGCATGAATTACCTGTTGTTGTTCGAAAGCTGGAGTGTTAAACCAGATCCTTAGACTGACATTGTGCTGTTGTGTCCTGCCCTGTTCCACCCAGCTTTTAAACTCCCTGTAGTTTCCAGAAACACTGTTAACAGTTGTTGGGCTCACACCAGGTAGAGATGCTACCTAATTTCTTATGCGTTATTAAATATGAGCTTTTTCAGCCAGTCTTTTACTATCTGTGTGCCTATTTTAACCTTTCTTTCTTTTCTTACTGTTACTTAAAATACACAGTACAGACTTTAAGAGTGTATGGCACATTGGATTTTTTATGGGGTAGATCTTTTTTTGAAAGGGGAAGGGTTGGGGCCATCTGTTTTTTCTTTTTGGGTAGTGTTTGGTTTGGTTTGGTGGGGTGAGTGTTTTATTTGTTTTTTGTTGTTGTTGTGAAGGCTTCACAACCTATGATTTTACCTGTGCAGACTCTGTGTTACTGATGAATGAGTTGGTAAGTGATGTATAAGTGAAACCAAACAGTTTGTTGGGCCTGTTTGGCACAACAAGGCTCAAGTATATCAAACCAAACTGTCTTTTTTTTTTTTTTTTTTTTTTTTACACATATTCTGATAAAGGAATTGAAGGCAGTACTTAAGAAGGCACTTTTTGTTTCAATGGGCAGTTTTCATAGCAAAGGTGAGCTTAAAGGAACAGCAAAATGTTTTTTTGGACATGAGAAGAACAGTTATACTGGATTAGACTTTGTATCTGTCCAGCCTAGTATCTTGTCTCAATAGTGGACAATACTTTATGCAGGAAAAAAAGCATGAAAACAGTAGCCTGTAACAGGAAGATGCTGCTCTTTGGTGGAGAATATACGTGTTTATAGTGTATTTAATCCAATTAAGCTTTTGAATATCTTTTTGCAGAGAATCAGAATGACGAAGAAAAGGAAACACCAAGAAGATTTCCAGAAAGTGAAATTGAAAGTTGGGAAAAAAAAGCCTAAACTAGAAAATGCAACTGATACCACTTTCAAAACCAAGACCATACAAATTCCTGAACAACTTAAAGAAGATGGAATGCTTCCTACACAAAATAGAAAACTTAACATAAAGGTATGCATTGACAATATTTTCTGAAATAGATAACAGTGACATTTGATTTATCCAGTTTTACTGTGTTGTTATATCTTAGCAAAAAAAATACTTTAAATTTTTGTAAAAAGCAGTGCAGTATTTCAATATGGCCCTTCTGGCCTTGACAGTAAGCTTACCAGTGGATTCAGTGACTTAGATTCTACGCTGGTCAAGAATCTTAAGGAAAAGGAAAAACTGGAAGTTATGCACTGTTTTCAGCATGCAGGTTTAACATTGCATTTTATCATGGTTTATAATTTTAGAATGATGTTTTAAAAAAGGTCCCCTGCAATGGTCTGTGGTCTTTTTACATGTCTGTGGGGGATTCGTCGCTTTACAGTGCTGCTCTCTTATCTTTTACGTCTTGCAGCTTTCTGCTTGCGTTAGAGAATTGATGAGGCTGAGGTTTCATAATTCTACTTTTGAGAACTGAGAGATGACTTTTTTCCTGCTTCTGTTAAGTTTGGGTAGGGTAGGGTAATAAGAGTTGAAGAGTAAGGGGTATCTAATTACCTGAAGGGCAGTTTCATTCATTATTTCATTCTTTCTGTAATTAAATTTTGATAGTTCATCATTATGCTTTAAATGAATATTACGTTTGTTCTGACCTTATTACATTGCTACAAACCACACCATCATTAACAGAGACTCTGTATTTTGCGCCTAAGTGCTAGAAAAGAGATGGAGAAGTTGGAGCATTTAAAGTAGTAATGATAACAAATATATGTGTGTGCTTCTTTCCTTATAGGATCTGCTTTCACAGATGCACCATTACAGTGCTGGGGTTAAGCAAAACGCTCTTCTTGGGCTCAAAGATATTCTGTCCCAGTATCCATTTGTAGTTGATGCACACCTTTCAAGTATAATAAGTGAAGTTGCAGCTGTGTTTACAGACAAAGACTCTGGCGTTAGAGGAGCAGCTGTTCACCTGCTTCAGTTCTTGGCTTCAAAAATAAAAGCCGAACAGATTGCTCCATTTTTCCCTTTGGTAAGTGCCCACCTCTCCAGTGCCATGACTCATATCAGCGAGGGAATTCAGGAAGATTCATTGAAAGTCTTGGATGTTTTGTTGGAACAGTACCCAGCCCTTCTTACTGACCGCAGTAGTATCTTGTTGAAGAATTTTGTAGAGCTTATTTCTCACCAGCAGCTGTCAAAAAGAATGAAAAGTAGAGATAAACTCTCCTGGATGCTGTCTGTTAACCCAAATCGCAGAGTAACTTCTCAGCAGTGGAGGCTGAATGTTCTTATGAGGCTCAAGAAGTTTCTCCAAGCAGTAGTAGATGGATCCAGTGATTTAGAAGATGAAGGGCTTCAAGAACCAAAGGACAGCCCTCACTCTGCGAGAAATGCAGTATGTATAAGTTGGAAGGCCCACGCAAATAATCAGCAGCACGTACAACTGTATGGAGATGGTGGCTTGCGACCAAAGATCAACTCATCGTTCAGACTGAGGTGAGACAAATTTATCTGGGTGTCAACTGTGTGTTTACAATTAATTTTAAACTGTAGTTTGTTGCTGCTGAAGACATGGATTTCATTTTTGTCTTGGGATTCTTGGTTAGCTGTGTTATAGAGCACTTGGTGTTATGAGCTATGGCTTCAAAGTGCAGAAATACTAAGCGAGTAACCGCACTACTTGTGTATCATAAACTATTCCATTATTAAGTAAAAGCTGTATTTATGCTATTAGGAAGAACTTTTTCCTAATAGAAAGACAACTTTTTAGTAATTTCTGTATCGAAAGCTAAAGACTATGCATGACTTGCAGGATATAAAATACACATAGGGAACAAGCAAGCAGATTTCCTTATACTAAAAGCAGGTGTGTTTCTAACACTGACGTGTTTATAGTTGAATGTAGTGTTGAAACATAATTGACTGAGAACGATTTTTTGTTTTTAAGGCAAAATAATGAATTGACAAAAACTTTGTGCCTTTACCTTCAAGAATCTATTGTAATTTTAGAAACCGTCTAATTTCTTTGACGATATCTTGTTTGTAAGTGTTACGAGAGCCATCTTACTGGATGGGAGTTCTGTTGAATTGCCATTTCTAGATATTTTTAATCAGTTCATGAATTTTTATTTTCAGTATGGATAAAAGATCTATTTTGGAAAATATTGATGGATGTGGGGGATAAAAACATTGCCGTAAAGAAACTATAGAATAAGCTTGTGTGCTTAGTCTTTTTTTTTTTTTTTTTTAGTAATAATTAAATAGTTGACTAACTAACCATTTTTGTTTCTCTTCTTCTTGAGTCATCCTTTGAACTGGAGAGGGGGCACACTTATTTGTTAAGGCATCTTTTGAGTACTGGAATATGTTACTGTAGAGAGCATATGTGATAGCAGTAGAAATGAACTCCTTGAAAAGCAAAAATGCTCTTGAGCCTTTCACAAGACTTTTAACCCAGAGATTTCATATGATTTGAGAGAGACTGCAGCACTTATTTTTTAATGAGGGGAGCTGACTAACAGGTATAATGCAGTTTTAGATAATTCAACTAGCAGACAATTATGGACCCATGTGTATAAGAGGACTCTAGTGTTGTGCATGCGATGCCATGTAGTGTGTGATATGCCATGCCCTGTTGGAGATAGAGATGTCTCCTCTCAGAAACCTGGAAAAGTAAGCAGAAAATAAACACCTGATGTTACCTGAGTTGGAATCCCCTTTTTCTGAGGTAGATTTCAGTGAAATAGACAGTGATCTGCCTGTGGTTATAAATACTTCCAAAAAGCCTTTGCAAGTGTGAGGAGGAGCTGGAAGAGTAGAAGGAAACGTTACTAGAATCCAAGACAAGGCTCGCAAGAAAGCTGGTGGCAGCAGAAGAGAAGAATGGAAACAGAAGGGCCATTTACGCAAGGTACTAAAATGTTCTCATTTTATTGCATTTGTTTATTGTTTGATTGTATTCATTTTGTACAAGGGGTCAGTATAGCTTGTTTTCCTGGTTATTTACTGAAATTTAAGAAGTTAAAGTGAGTGTGGTGACATCTGAATCTGATGTGAAAATTAGGGACAAGATATCTACAGCATGAAGCCCTTTTCTAGAAATTCTGTCTACTAAGCTAAAGATGTTTAATTTCTTCTCTGTCAATCCCAGCCTTAGCCGTCATAGTCATTCCAGGGCCTCTGCTGTGGCTGTTATTTCAAGGACAATAATTTCCTGTAATGAGAGGTGCATAAAATCTTTAATGTTCTTTGAGGACCTCCAAAATCTCAGACTGTGTATGCGTATTAATTTAAAGAAGTTAATATATGAATAGCTAAGTCCTAATTGTAGGCAGTATGAGTGGGCCAAACTATAAGTGAATAACTTCATGTGTATGAATTCACAGTAAAAGGTCTCCTCACAAATACTGCAAATAAGTTTGAATTTTGGCCTTTAAAAATAAGGTTGTAAGCAGATATGCTGGTAATATTTTTATTTTTTCAAGTTCTTTGGGTGAGGGTAGAACCTCATATGTAACTTTAGTGATTACAAAAAAGGATTTATAGAATCTGGGTTTGTCTGGAACTTAGAAAAGTGGATGGGTCAAAGATGTTAATTAGAGATTACAGTGAGTTAGGAAATTACTAGAATATTCCTGCTGTTATATGTACTGACATGGTATTCTTTTTGTATCAAATTTCTTTCAGGTATGAAAAAATTGAAAACCTTCACAACTTGAATATCATGACACCAGGGTGTGAGATCTCTTCTGAACTGGGAGTGAAGCTGGAGAGAAATGCTACAGCATCCGTTGCTGCCGAAGAAAAGGACGAAATGAAACTGTGTAGAACACTGCAGAAAACAGAAAATGGAAAACGAAACATAGTGAATATATGTAGTATGACCTGTGCCTCAAACAGAAATGGAAAATTCAGTTCACATGGGGTACTGATTATTTCTGCTGCAAATAGGGGTATACACAAAAAGGAGGACAGTACGCCTTTTGTTTGTTTGTTCCTGTTTGATAAGGCTAGCAGCACTTTAAGAAAAATGACTGCTTAAGAGGCTATGTGCACAGTAAAATGGAGTTCTTGCAGCTCCTATCAATAATATTGTATCCCAGTGTAAAGATATACTTTGTGGCATTACTCTGATTTCTCCTGGTGTTTGCCAGCTTTTGAAGTTTTGTCCACTCTTGACTGTTTATAATGTGCTGATTTTTTTTTTTTTTTTGTACTACAGAAAAATTTCTGTAATTCCAGATGATTTCTTGTAGGTGATATTTTCACATAATTGATTTCAAAAAATATTACTTCAGAACTGTTTTAGCCATTTACTGATATTTTAGAACCTCAGCTCAGTATGTAATCTTGTCATAGCATTTACATGTATAGGAGAGTCACTTCAGTGAACTGCTAGGCCATGGTATCAACTTGTTTGTCCTTTGACTTGTTAGAATTCATTATGGTTTTAGCTGGAAGATGGGTTTGTGTACCCTGTCAGTAGATGACCAAGAGTTAAATGTCTGATTTAGAGGAGTTTACCTTCAACTCTTTTCAATCTTGGCGAGAACATGGTGTCTTCAGTGGACAATCCATCCAAAGTCTTAGGTTGCCATCAGTTGTCAGAAAGATTTAAAATTCTTTCCCGCCTTGCCTTAGTTGAAGAAGAGCATGCATTGCTTGCCTCAATCTTTTATTCTTTTGTACGTGTCCTTTTCCTGCTTTCTTTAGGGTTTCTGTTCATTAACATTTGAGTTAATTTTGGATTAGTAGTTTTTTAAGGTATTAGTTTCATCGAGGTAGAAATTTATCTATAAAATTTACAGCAGTATGAGAAATGTAGCTTAAAAGAATAGTGTAACTAATGGAGTATTTTTGAATTGATAGGGTGATCAGGAAAAAAATGCTTGGCTGTTTTAATTTTATATGAAATTTTTGTAAACAGCCTCTCTGTTTATGTACAGAAAGAAAGCAAACTTTTTTTTTAAGAACTTGTGTTTGGGGTATATGTAAGGAGACATCCCTTTCTAGAGACCCCTGAAACAGAGTTTTATAGGATATCTGGCATATCAATTCACTGTATAGTAGGAATTTAGATTTATGATGGTAATTCCTTGCTCTGAGTTAGGGAAAAAAAACGTGGAACACAATGACTGAAATCATAAGTTGAAGCTATTGCTTACTTTAGGGCAATATTTATCTGCAAACTGAATATGCTTTATTGCTATTTTGTTGTCATTTTGAAAGGTTATTTTGCTTAAAAAAAATAGCAGGAATTTTTCAGGACTTATTTTCAAGGAGCTTAAAGGAGATTAAATCTTAAAACATACATATGAACTCTGTCTGTTCTCAGTTTATGCACATGCTGTCACTCGATTGCTCAGCAATCCAGGGACAGACATTTTTTTCATTTGTATGGACGGTTCCTTTAGGGACAGAAGTGAAAAGAGTTCTGAGAAAAAATGTCTTTAATATTCTTGTTTTCTGGAAGATACATATACTTAGTTTCTGGAAGATATGTACTTGGTTTTAAGTAAAGGTCTCAATATTTCAGTAATTTTAAGTTTACAGTCAGACCATTTAAATAGTTTTCCAACAATTTCCAGAGTGTTAAACAGTTAAAAAAGGAATTGAAGGTAACAGTTTTGCAGAAATTTTTTTTCTATTGTGTTTATAGCTGGAGATCATTATTGACCATCTCTAATAAAACTTTGTGTGTTTGACAGTACTTTGTAGTCACTTTTGTTATTTTTCTTTTCCTGGTGGAGCTTGAATCTTACGTAAAACTTCTTTACTGGGTTGTGCTGAGTGCACTCAAGTCTTGTCTATTGCTCGAAGGCAATATGATAATGCAAAATGTGATACTTTTCCGTTTGAATAGAGTTTACATTTAACAAAGGGAAGAGAAGTATTGAAATTTAGTAGAATGTTGTGGAAGTACAAAAACCTGCAGGGAAACTTGAGCAGGTTTATTATAGTTGTTCTTAATTCCCGTTTTTCTTTATGAATATATATAGCAAGAAAGCAAATTTTTTACTGTGTTAAAAAAGGTAATTATTTGTGCTGTTATTTATGACGTATTTTAATGGTACGTGTTTTTCCCTTTTCCTTGCTTTTGTCATTTAGGTCTCTGGCAAGTGTAATGGACAGCACAGAAAAAGGCCTGTCCTCTGCTGAAAACTTAAAAAGTTTTATTGAGATAATAATTCCATTACTGATTGAGTGTTGGATTGAAGCATCTCCTGCACAATCGGCTCCCATCCTTGGAAATCTTTTGGAATCAGAATCCCAGCAGCTTATGCAGCAAGTGCTTAGTATAATACATTTGTTGTGGAAACTCACAAAGCAGCACGATGAAACATACAAAATGGTAAGGGAGAGGTGATCTGTGCCATAACTGTGGGGATTCAGTTTTGTTTGGGTCAAAAATTAATGATTTGTGATGAAAGTATTCTTACTGAACCAATAGCCTCTAGGCGTTCTTGACGTATTGCAGCATGAAAGCTTTGGGGACTGAAAGAGGTTGTAGAGAAGAGGAGCATTCTGTAAGAATATTTGACTCTTAGCTACCCTATAGAATATAAATTTTGAGAAAGTGTGGTATAGAAGTGTTTGTTCCTTGTGTTTGTGAGCTGAAAAGTTGTGCATATGAAGGAAAAAAAACCCCAAACCCTAGATCCAAGACGTTGAAAAGATAAGGAACAAATGTATTGTGGGATCCTCTAACTGCTTTGTAGAACCTGAATTACTGTGCTGTGGTTATTATTTGAAGCCATTGAATCAAAACCTCAGTAAGAATTTTGAAAATCTTTCTTTAAATTTCTCCATATATTGCTTTTCTTTCTTTTCTTTCTGGCAATCTTCCTTGTCTTCCAGAGATTTGCAAATTGGAAAAAATACTGTCATCTTTGCAGTTTGAGTATTGATAGTAGTTGGAAAAATATCTTGACAGCTCTTCTTTCCTATGTATGTATAGGTCTATAGACCCCATTGCTGAATATTGCCCCTGTGCTTGAATCATAAACAAAGGAATGCATCTACGTTGATAAAATTAGTAGCACTCACGAGATCTCCGTATAGAGTAGTAATCCTCACAAAAGGTTTCTGCAGGGCTGCTGCCTGTAGCCGTATGGTACCTGTCTTTTGATCCCATGAAAGGAGTGCTCCTGAGTCAAGATGTGAGCCCTTATGCAAAATTTTGATTGTGTGGTGAACAGGATTGATGGTATATGGCCCTGGAGTACTTTGTAAGAGATGGTGTGGCCTTTATTGATTGAAATGTTGGACACCATGTGTGTGCATGCATATATGTGGGCATACATCTATATTCACACATACATAACCCCCTGTACTGAGTTCAACTCTTCACCATACTGAAGCCTTAAAAATCAAACGGCTTTGGAATCAGAGTAACACTATTGTACATTTTATTATGGTAAGCCCTTTTTGAGAAGAGGCTTTGTCAAGTCAATTTTAAGGATCTGATAACCCAGTTCAGGTGTGCATATAATTGAAAATAACTTTTAAAAACTGTCAATTCAAGTTAGTTTTAATCTAACATTGTAATAAAGATAACTTTCTATGTTTTCTGTGTATCATTTACTTTCCTTAATAGGAAGTATGGCTTCGAATGAATTACCTTGTTGATTTCAAGCACCACTTCATGCGTCATTTTCCTTATTCTTTACAAGAAACAGTCAAGCACAAAAAGAAAGATTCATGCAAAGGGTAAGATTAAAATCAGTGTCATTTTATGTCTTTTAATTTCACAAAATAAGTGAGATAGTAGGCATGAGTCAGATGCCTTATCCAGTGTTAAGTCTTTAATGTTAAAGGGAACTTTTGTTTTTAATTGTGTGTTCTTTAAAAGTCTGTAGGGAAGTTTTCTTTTGCATGATAACAGTTATTGAATTGAGAAGCTTTGATTATACTTTTAAAAATACCATATAGGAAGTTCTCTGAATGTTCTCCAGTAGAAAACAAGGTGCTCTCCAAGAGGCATGAAAGTATTTCATTGAACACTTGATCTGGACTATTGTGTGTTAGCTTATGTTTTGTCTATTGCTTATTGGTGATTTGTGATAGTATCATGTGGTGGTTCTCATATTTCTGAATACTTTCTTTAGAATAATGCTGCACTACATCATAATTAAAGCCTGTTTCTTCACCTTCATCTATTCCTCTGCAGTCATATTAGAGGACTGGACGCATAAAGCTAGGAGAGATGATGTCTCTGTATGGTGTCTCTTCTTCATAGCCAGACAGTACTAGAACAGAGAAGCCAGACCCTTGCAATCCCCTTCACTACTGAGCTGGAGTTAATTTTTTTCTGGTTGAGGCCAGTAATGGATCATCTGCCCTCCCAGCTCCCAGGCAGGCCCTAGTTTGGAATCCCAGATGTGGGACAGTAGTGTCCACATGAGATCTCTTCTGGAGCCCTTGTCTACCCCTGTGGTTCATGTAAAACACTAGCGTGTGTACAGCAAGTGTGAATGAGTGAGCATCTGCCTTGGCTTCAGATACAAGCTCAGTTTGCAAGGATGCATTTTGAGGGTAATAGTAGAACCTCTTAGTGGAACTAAGGGGCCTCTGTGGTACTCCTATATTTGTTTTTGAAATCCTGTTTGATAATTTGAGTTGCATTTTCTCCACCTGGAAAGGCCCATAGGTCAGAAGTATAGCATAACTCTTAGCTGAAAGGGAAGCAGTTATATAAATAATATTCATTATGTTCATAATACTAAAGAGTCCTGCGTTTTCAGGCTTTTAGCTGAACTCCTTTCCTGGAGAACGAAAATCTCAAAATTAAGTTAGGTTACTTGACTAATAGATACCACCCTGACTATAATTGTATCAAACCTTCTCTGCTCTGCTTCTACACACTGTTCATTCTTGAAGTAATAATGTGCAAGATTACTTTTATTTTTACGATTTCTGGAAATTTGACTTCATGCCATGAATATAAGAATAATTTTCCCTTCTTACTGTACATAATATCACACAAATGGACTTCTTTGTTCATGCTGCTTCCTGTTGTCGTGTAAAAGTATTTGTGAAAGAAGAGAAAAAGAAGATACTGCAACTAAGCAGTCATTTCTTCAGAGTACGTAGTTGGAATAATTTCCTGGACTTTTTTTTCCTGGTTCAGTCACCCAAAAGTGCTGCTAGACCAGTGTAGGGATGTCAAACAGGAATAACCAGCTAGAGAGATGCAATTTAGAGCTTCTGGTATTGCTCCCACTGTAAACACGAGAACTTCTTACATCTTGAGGAATAACCTGGACGCTTGCCAAGTGCAGGGAGTCATGGTCAGAATCTAAGCATCTTCATGGTAGAACAAGAAGCTGTTGTGGTGGTTTATAAAGAGTAGTCTGCTACTATCATAAATAGCTTACTTAAAAATGTAAATTGGATAGCAAAAGTATTGGCACAAATATTAGTTTTAGTTATGAAAGGCTTTGACCGGGTTAAACATTAAATAATTCTAGACAAAGAGGAGGAAATACAGGTTCAAAATATTGAATCAGTTTCAGAATGCAATGCTTTGTTTTGGAAACAGCAAAGGATGTTCTATTTGCTGGATGAATTCTGATTTCTTAATTTGAAATGGTCTATGTGTATGTATATGTGTGTATATAAGTGTTTTTAAGGGCTAAATCGCCTAAAATCAAACATGCTGGTATTCCAAATATGATTTTAACATTTTACGTGTAAATTGAGTCTCTATTTTAATCCCTTAGCTCTTAGTTAAGCCCAAACCACAATACTTAGCAATGTATGCAGGTTTGCTGATGACTTTGCGGAGATCTGATTTCCGTTAATGAAACCATATTCTTTTCCCTTCATTGTGCCCAAAACCTTATAAATTTAGAAGTATTATATAATTTTTTACCAAAGTAGCAAGCTATTAGAAGTGTAAAGTATCTTTTAAAATTTTCTGTTTATTTTTCCTTAGGAACAAGTATTGTATGTCATCCTCCAACAATGTAGACCATCTTTTACTGAACTTAACCCTGTGTGACATAATGGTTTCACTGGCAAGTGCTTCGACACTGCAGACAGATTCTGGATGGTTAGATATGATACGGAAATTTGTGACAGATACTCTTCAGGATGGCAGCAGGTTGAATAGCAAGCAGGTGAACAGATTGCTTGGTGTTACTTGGAGACTAATGCAAATACAGCAAAACAAAGGTAAGATGTGAGTAGCTTCTAAAAAGTGAAAGAATTCTGTTAGATTCAAACTGTTGATATGCAAAGTAGCAGTATATTTCTGTACTTGTTTTTCCTAGTTTTTAAGCAGCGGTTACGTAGAAGAAGGCAAAGAGTCAAAAAAAAAAAGACATGCAACTCTTTGTCTTACTAATTGTATGCTCACGTTCCACTCCCTTACTTAACATCATTAGTGTACTGCTTGTGTAATGCATTACATCAGTTGTGTCTAATGATATCTCTTTGATGACTTGAAATGTCTAGATAGTGCTGATGAAAGCTGCCGGAGAAAAATAATTCTTTTCCAAGGGAAAACATATTTCCAGTTATGACTTGTAGGACTTGTAGGTCTTCTGGGTTGTTTGGACTAGATGATCTCTAGAGGTCCTTCCAACCTCAATCATTCTGTGGTTCTGTTGGTTTTGTGTGGTTTTCAACTAGTGCTTGATTGTTCTGCAGGTAAAACCTTGCTTGGCATGTCTTTTCAGTTAATTGATGTAGGTCATCATGAAGAAAGGACTTTTTCGGGAAGTCTAAAGGTGGCCGGGGTCTGTTGTGTTTTGTCAGTCTAGTAGGAGTGAATCCCACAGCTGAGTAGCAAAGTACAGTCCATAGAAAATGTTCTGCCCTTGGCAGCAGATTTCATTGTATTGGAAGATGAAAAGATGTCAAATGATCCTTCAAATATATTTTGGCAGTTAGTATGGTATCTCCTTCCAAGTCCCTTTTAATTGGGAATCCATCTGTTCCCATCTCCCTGGCAACAAGTTATTAACTAATCATTCCTACCTATATTCCAAATTTATCTTCCTTTTTGAAGGAAAATAGTAGATAAATCTCTTACTCTGAACTGGCTTATCACCTGAAATAAAGCATAACAATGTCTGTTCAAGAAAAGTACTTTCCAATAATTTTTAGACTGCTAAATCAGATACTTCACACTTCCTGATAATGAAACAAGGATTTTGGTTTTCCTAGATGGAGAATATCTAGTTATTTCTAAGCAAAGTGGCCATTTTTACTGCAATAACTTTCCTCAGGAATGCAGAAAATAAATCAAATGAGCTAAAAAAGCTTCAGTAAGCTTCCAGTTTACTGGAACTGCTTCCTTAAAGTAGTTAAGGCTGGTGTGTAAGTAGGGACACAGGGTTAATAGAGAGAGAACCAAAGGCACTGTAACAGTGAGGTTTGGGAGAGTATAGGTGAAGAATTATTTAAAAAAAAAAAAAAGTAATATGAGGCTATGGGAGTGAATATACTTATTGCTTTAGGAAGAAAATAAGTAGAACACATCCACTTACGATTCACTTAGGAAAAATAAAACAGATCTTGCAAAGACTTGAAAAGCTACCTTGCAAATCTGTGTACTACAATTTAGCTTAGACATTGTAGTGCATCTGTGCACTACAAGCTTAGACATTGTCTCTTTACTAATCTGAATGGTTCTTTCATGAGCTGCATAAAAATGTGTTGTTTTGATGATCTAGAACATTATCTAATAGTTGTGTTAAATTGTTTTTGTTCTTCCCTGTGGAGACAGCCACAGATAAATGCAGATATAGATTATAATTCCCTCTTTGTATGTATGCACATGTGTGTATGTATATAGTCAGAAAACAAACACTTCTTAAATTTCAGGGTTTTTTTTGTATATTTCTAGTGGCAACAGAACCCTTGATAAAAGCAGTATATACACTATACCAGCAAAGGAATCTTGCCATTCCT
The DNA here is from genome assembly GCA_013398735.1 of Nothocercus julius. Taxonomy (NCBI): domain Eukaryota; kingdom Metazoa; phylum Chordata; class Aves; order Tinamiformes; family Tinamidae; genus Nothocercus; species Nothocercus julius. The sequence continues at coordinate 17,419 of VZSV01000282.1, forward strand.
GTTCGTACATTGCTTTTGAAATTTTTTAGCAGAGTTTACCAAAAAGAAGACTTGAGGACTCAAAGAATCAGGTAAAAACCTTTATGTTATACTTTCATGTCGACATTACATATTTTTTCCAAGTTTAGAATACTGCATATCTGCATAGATATTCTGAAATTTTGTTGTAGAAACTAGTGTGTCAGTCATGTCACTGAAATTTGAGGATTCTGAAATATATATATATATTTTTTGTTGTTGTTGTTTGTTTGTTTGTTTGTTTGTTTTTTGTGAGGTAGAGCTCTAAGTTGAAGTATCTTGCTGCAAGCTTTTGTTAAAGTTCTGTGTTTGGCCTTCCCAGATGTCTCAGCATGTCTTTCCTCCAACGAGAAATCATGGTCTTGGAAGTTAGCATCTTTGAGGGTTCTGTTAGCACACAGCTATCCTTTCATGCTTAATTTCTTTAAGGAAAGTATTTAAGTATTTTGCTTGTATTTGCTTCTCTTGTTTTGAATATGTGACTCTAAGGAAACTGGGTTTAACTCCTTATGCTCTTATCCTTTTGGTTTACCAGTCTCAAGCATCCATAAGATACTTGACTTGCTTTAAGTAAGAGAAGATCATTCTCTGTATTGCTGTACTATCTATATTTTTTTTCATCATAAGATCTATCAAAACTGTTTCCAAGTTCTAAATTTTCTGAAAGATGCTTTTAAGCCAAGTCATCTGGTGCGAATTATGTAAAATCCTTAAATGTAGATGAGTCTTCATCAACCCTACCTCCCTCCAGAACTGAAAAAAGAGCGTCTTCAGATATGGAAACACTGCGTATTAGTACTATAAAGAAATTTAACTTGCATGCTGTCAAATCAGTTCAGAAGAGGAGGATTGGGTAAATTTTATTGCAGAGCCTTGAGAGAACTGGCATGTGAGAATATAAGTAGGAAGAGATTTCAGTAGGTTTGAAATTCACTAGTGGAGCATAAACATTTCCCTCATTCATGAACACACTCACATCTGCAGGTCCCTCAAACACGAGAGCAGAATCCATGCCTGGACTCTGGACACGCTTTGTCCAGGCTGCAGCTCTGATCATGGACCTTTCCAGATTCTGATCTTCTGCTTGCCTACTCATGTAGCCTGAAGTCTGTTCTGTAGGAGTACCTTGATAGAAGCTTTTTAGTGACACACTGTTTAGAATCAGGAACTGAGTGGACGAATACAGAAATAAAACAGGAGAATCTGATTATCTGAAGGAATGGTATAATACAGAAATGAAGATATGTAACTGTACAAAACAAAAAAAGTGTACTTAGCAACTAACAGGATTTTTAAACTGTAATCTTTAGCCAGTCTGTTGCAAACAGTTGTCCTTCTCAGATTATTCTTTTTCCATCTGTACGCTGCCTGTGTTGTAAGGCTTTGGAAAAAAAAGGAGTTTAACTTTTAAAGTAACAAGCTCTAGCAGTAGCTATATGAAAGTATTACTGTCTTTGAACAAGGACATGTAATACCTCATTCAGATGAGATTATTTGTAGTTAGTTATGCCCAAGAAAACCCAAGCTGTAAGACTTGCAGGAAGAGCCTGAACATCAGTTTCTTCCCACTTGTGTTTAAATTGGCTGAGACATATCAGACATAGGTTTCTGATGCTTTGGGTAAAGTCAATAGGGAAGAATAGAAAGACAAATAAGATCTTAAAAGGGCTGTTGGCACAACTGTCTAAAGTTTAAGGGAACAAACTGACTTCCTCTACTCCTAGCTGGAAAGTAGGAGGAGGTTTCTCATAATTAAACAGCATGGGGCTTTGGGATAGCTTTCTGTAAGAACCAAAGCAGAAGATTTGGATCAGAACTGGTAAACCCATTTTACAGAAGGATATGGGGGACTTCAGTTTGATGAGCCTTGTCTCCGTCCCTGGAGATATCATGGAGCCCTTCCTCTTGGAATCCATTTCCAAACATACAAGGGACAAGAAGGCGGTCAGGAATGAGTTAGCGTGAATATAAAAGTAAATCCTGCTTTACCAGCGTGATTGCCTTCTGTGCTGAACGACTGGCTGGGTGGACAAGAGGAGAGAGCTGTACAAAATGCACTGTGTCAGATAGGGTTTGCTGCTGCTGTGTCCCACAGAGCCTCACTGTGAACCTGAAGAATTTGGAGCTAGTTAGATGGGCCGAAAACTGTGTAGAAAGTTGACTAGGATCAAATGGTAGGATCAAGTGATCAAGGACTTGGCATCTATTTGGCATCCAGTACTTAGTATGTGAAGGACTCCTGCTGAGGCCAGAATTGTGCAGTATCTTTGTCAGTGGCCTGAGTCGTAAAAAAAAGTGCATTCAGCAAATTTGTAAGTAATGAGTAATTGCCGAGATAGAGGGAATGGGTGATGCACTGATGCAGAGATTTTCTGTTCAAAGACATCTATTGAAGCTTGAGGTTGGCCAAGAGAAATTGCATGATGTTTAGATAAATATATTCTGAAGTCCTGCGTATGGGACAGAAGAACCTCTGCATCTGTTCTTGCTAAGCAACAACAATGGTAAAAACGGAGCTGGGGGTTGCAATAGATGCCAACCCATCAGTGCATTTGCATCATGAAGAAGTCAGACCACACCAGGCTGCGTGGCCTGCAGCTTGGGTGTAAATTCATGCTTGCCTTTGCTCAGTACTGGTGAGTCCATAGCTGTAATGCTGTGTCTGGCTTTGGCAGGAACAAATTATTACTTCTGTGGAGCTGTACACCTCACCTTGTGGCACAACAGAGATAAGGTATCTCTGCGTGTGTTTTTGGTTTTGAGTTTTTTTTTTTTAATTATCTTTTTTTTATTAGTATGATCATTATTTATTAATAGCAGCATAGGACAGCAGTGTTTGAAGTAATTTGCCTGAGTATCACAGAAAATCAGTGGCAAAGTTATGCTTTTAAACTTGGAGAAAGTTGGTAGAAGGCATACTTGAAACTGAAAAATAATTCAGGACTTCCTTCTTATAAATATATCAAAAGCAAAAATGGAAAACTGTGCTCTCTAATCACTTTGATTCTGCTCCCCCCCCCCATGGAGAAAATATTGAAGATTCATTTTGTACAACTTTTCTCCTTTTTAACATATTTTTAATACTCCTAAATGTTTTAAAACCAAAATGCATTCTGTTTAAGAAACAAAACCATGTTTGAAAGTAAAGTAAAAGGATGCTTTTATCCTAGGTAAAAAGGGAAGAAATAAGAAACTTGATTTTTTAAAATAGATAGTCTATTTGCTCTAGCAATTTAACAGGGACAAACTAAAATCATGTTACCTGCTTTTATTTAAATTAGTAGGTTACAGTTTTTCATTCTGCTTTAAGATATATCTGATATATTTGAATTGAAAAACAAGATGTCAGCAAAGGTAGAACTGAATTTGAAAATCTCAACTATGGAGAGTTGTAGCTTGATTGAGGAATTCAGAGTGCTGTGAAATCATAAATTTTTAGTTTGGTACATCATTTATTAAATATGATGGCTTGGAAAAGCTGTTTTGCCAGTATACAGTCAGTTTGCACAAATACTTTCTTGAAAGAGTTGAAATTATGGAAGGTAGGGCAAAAATGGTCAAACAAGTGAGTTTTTTATTTTGCTTTTTTACATATAATGTTTATTAGTGCACCAATGTGTTCAGACTTTTTGGTGAAATATTCTAAGCAAATCGTAGATCACGGTACAGCAGTTCATGGTTTTGTAATTATACTTAACCTAATTTCTACTTTAGAGTCAAGACTAGCCAGGACATTTTTCCCTAAGTACTGTTGCCCCTTTCTTCAGGAGCCGAAGCAAGGTCTTGTCTCGCTGGCTGGCTGGCTTACCTCAGCAACTCACCCTGCTGGGCGCGAAGAACTCGGAGCTTTCCAACCAGCTGATTGATATCATTCATTCTGCTGCCTCTCGTTCGAACAAGGAATTGCTGCAGAGTTTGCAAGCCACTGCTGATCGCATATATGGTAAGATTTCTTCACTACAACACAGTGAATTTTGTTCGTCACTGAACCAGAAAGTTGCAATATGTGGAAAATACCAAGGTTTTCTAAGTAAGCTTTAAATTGCATGCTTTTGCTCTTTTCCTGCTGCTTTCACCGAAGTTGAGGGTTTGACCAAAGGTGCAGATTTAAGTTCTTTTGGATCTGGGACACTCTTTTTGTCATTAACTAATTCTGCAAGAACCTAGTCTTTCACTGTGTGGACTTCTACTGTTTTGGCAAATACAACAATAATATGCCCGTATACTGCTAGGCACGTATCTGCTTCCTTCTGAAGTGATGAGGGGAATGGATTCTCCTGCTTACGTGAAATAAAAGGTATTGGCATCTATCTAGGTGACTCTACTTTTGCAAGGATATTTTTATTACTGCTGTGTTGATATTAATAAATTGCCTGTTTATATTTATGGATTTTGCTACTGAAAGTATGCTTTTCTCCAGAAGCATTTTTGTCTCTTTATTTCCCACTAGCCTTTCTCACTGCTATTGCTACCCTTGCTTGCTTTGCTGTTCTGTGGTTTGTTTTTTCTCCATGGAGGTAGGTGCTCCTCGCAGTCCATGTATACTGTGCTTCTGACTTGAAAAGGAGACTGCTGTCTCTAGAGCTGTAAATTTTCAGGCCATTGGTAACAATTTTTGTGTTTTTGATAAAGTGTCTCCTTTCTGCAGATCCCCTAGATGGCACCCTGGTCATTCTTCCAGCGGAGACGCAGCGGCGGCTCGTGCAGCTGGTCTACTTCTTGCCAGGCCTGCCGGCTGGCCTACTCGCGTGCCTCAGTCGCTGCTGTATTATGGGCAGGGTGTCTTCTGAGCTGGCTGCCACTCTCATTGGGATACTGCACATGAGGTAACGGCGTTCAGCGCCTGCTTTAATTTGGGGAGGTTTAGAGCAAGTTGTTTATGGAATATTTTACACTAATTAACTGCTTTCTAAAAATTCACAAATCTGAATTCAAAGGTATTTTCAGGGTTATTTATTTGAGAAGTCAATCTGAATTAACTACATGGAAAAAAAATAGTACTGAGGTGTTTACACTAGTGCAGCTTATATTTTTGTTGTTTAGCATCATCAGTGTTATTACAAGAACTTCATCTTAAAGAACTGGTTGAGGTGACCTCAACTTTAGCAGTAGCTGCTGAAGTGCAGTTACCAAAGCCTCCAACAATTCTGAGATCACCTCAACTTGAAGGTCTGACAGATCACTTGGCTAAATCTAATGTTCCCAGGCTGAGCTGCCAAACCAGCTTTTGAAAGCATTTGAAGACAGCCAGGAGATAAGTAACAATGAATGCAAATTTGTCAAGAACAGAACAACCTAATTATCTTTTTCTTTGGGAAGAGAAGTTGTGTTGCTAAGTAAGGGTTTTTTGCCTTTTTTTTTTTTTTTTTTGGTTTGTTTGTTTGTTTGTTTTCAAGCTCTGAACTCTAGCTTGGCTTTACGAAACTAATCACCTGTCACTGCATGCAGGATCTGTGAGGCAATACTCCAGCTCCTCTCATCATCAGTGCAGTGTGGCCAGATTATGTCCAGCTTTGTGCATTGCTTTCAGAAAATAGTGTGGATTGAGTCGAAAGGAGAGCAGACAAAGAACATCAGTGTGTAAATTGTGGTCATAGGGAATGATTGACAAATTACTATTTTTAGACTAAATATAATAAGAAGGAAAATGCATTTTTGTGTGCTTTAAAGACTGTGGAAAAGAGTTGGGGGAAAAGCCAAGGAAAGGACTAGAAATAGAGATTATAAGTATCAGAAATACGGCTTTGGTTTGAGTGCTAGCAAAACAAAATTTAGTAGCAGAGAGGTGTACTGGAATAAACTGTGTAGTAAGTGGGTATGGAATCTATTCACAAGAATTATTAAAATCACATTGGATTAAATTATATTGTTCATGACAAAGGTAAAGCCTTGAAGGAAGGAGATGGACTAGGTAACTTCTTTTAGTCATTTACAGCTTTGTGATTCTTTAATTATAAAAGTTCTTGAAATGGAGAGGAGGAAAAAAAAAAAAAAAAACAAAAAAAAAAACCCACCCAACCAAAAAAACAGTATCCATCAAAACGTACACAATTGTGGGTATCGGTCTGGTTTATGGGACACTTTCTGTAGTCAATGATGTTAGTTTTGTTTATATAAATTTATGTAAATTAGTACATTCAGAGAACAGTGCATTTAGAAACATCACTTATGAGTGTAAAAAGGAGGGGGGAAAAAAAAGGTCACTAGATGGCAATGTTTTTCTTCCGAAGGCTTGTATGCTGTTTTGTGAGGAGGATTTTATAAATGTATTTTCTCCCAAGCCACCTGCTTCTCTGTCATGCTTTAAATAGATTGCATTCAGTAGCATCTGAAACTCACTGTTATATTTGGTAATTGTTTTTAATTCCTGTAAAAGCCCTTATTTCTATATTATTCTAGACTGGCAGACTGTGTACCTTC